>VWZE01021961.1:97218-211160 GCA_013396675.1 Eubucco bourcierii | reverse complement strand
GGGGGGAAAGAGAGAAAGAAAAAAAAAGGAAAAAAAAAAAGGAACAAAAAAAGAAGAAAACCCAAGAGAAAAAAAAATACTAAAAAAAAACCTTTTCAGAGAACAAAACCTTATTTATTGCCATGTCTTCGGGGAGGAAGGACCCCCTCAAACCCCACGCCACCCCGAATTCGGACCTGGGGCATTGCTTTTGTACCCTCGCCTCCTGCGCGTTGGCATGAGATTGTGTACAGTCACCTCCTTGTCCTTGAGGGAAAGCGATGTCACAATAAACTCGGGATGCTCTTTAGCAGCTGCTGTCTCCGGGGTGTTTCTTCTTCAGTGGGGGGGCAGCTGCCACCATTGGCATCTTCTAGGTCAGGATCTCATGGGACTAGATGAGCTTTGGAGGTCCCTTCCGACCTAGGCCATGCTATATGATTCTATGACTTGAAGGATGGGACTAGTGACACTGGTTGTTGTGCTTTGGATTTTCTTGGCTGGGCATGGAGAGGTGGGGTGGGTTTGGGGGTGCGTAGTTCCCTGTCACATGGCATCCTAAAATGCCCACAGCTTCTCTACCACTGTGCAGTGATAGTGATGCGTGCCCGTGGGTCACTTGGTGCCGGCAGGCACCCAGCACCACCACACATGTGTACCAGGTGAGATGGAAGAACCATGCCAGGGCTGGGGAGAGGTATTCAAACCCATCCATGGGCATCGGTGTGTTGGCTTCCTATCTTTTTAATCATTTTAACATTTAATGCTTCTCAATTAAAGTGATTTCCTGGAGTAGATGTCAAGCTTAGGGCGAATGCACATTAACCACTTTCTGTATCGGTAGCTAAAGGCACTGAGGGATTTAAACAGCAATCTGCAAGGCTGCTGGGGGAAAAAGGTTTGACTGAATAAAGCAGATTATAAACAATAATATATGTTTGATTTTTTTGTTTGTTTGGGTTTGTTGGGTTTTTTTTTGGGTGTTTTTTTGTGTGTCCCCCCCTCTTCACTTCCATGGTTTTTTGGTTTTGTGTTTTGGTTGGGGTTTTTTTTTTTTTTTTTTTTTTGGTTTTGGAAAGGCTCCAACCTCACAAATAGCCCCAAAGTGCTATAAACATCTCAGCCTCTAAATGTGTTTGCTGAAAGCAGAGGCATCATGGTCACTGCTTTTCATCCCTGCTTTAAGAGAGATTTTTTTTTTTTATTGCCCGGTGTGTCCATCAAGCCAGGCAGTGGCTGTGCATTAAGTGTGGCCTCACTTGTCCCTAGCCTTGATGCCATCATAAGCCAGTTCTGTGTAGATCACCCCAGCACTGAAGCTGACATCTTTGTTTTATTCTTCATTCATGTTTATAAAGATGTAAAGGGCGAGTGCCAGAAGGATGGAGCCAGGTTCTGCTCTGTGATGCCCAATGACAGGACAAAGGGCAATGGGTGGGAGTTGAAGCATAGGAAGTTCCATGGAAACATGAGGAGGATTTTCTTTTTTTCACTGTGAGTGTGACAGAATACTGGGACAGGCTGCCCAGGGGGTTTGTGGAGTCTCCCTCTCTGGAGATATTCAAGGCCTGGCTGGATGTGTACTTGTGTGATCTGGTACAGGTGATTCTACTCTGCAGGGGGAGTTGGACCGGATGAGCTTTCCAGATCACTTCCAGCCCTTGATATTCTGTGATTCTGTGATCTGCATCCTGACACAGAAGCCACTGGGATTGTCATCAACACCCATCGCATTTTGGTCAAGCATGGTGACTGTGATGTGATCCTGGCTCAAGGAGGACAGGGACTTGCTGGAAAGGGTACACAGAGATGATGAGGGGACTGTAACAGCTCTCTTACGAGGGAAGACTAGGAGAATTTGGTCTTTATAGTCTGGAATAGAGAAGTCTGAGGAGGGGAATCTCATAAGTGCTTATAAACACTTAAAGGATGTGTCAGGAGGATGGGATTAATCTTTATTCAGTGGTGCCCAGTGGTAGGATAAGGGGTAACAGGCACAAACTTGAACACACTAAGTTCCATCTAAACATGAAGGGGAACTTCTTTAATTTAAGGATGATGGAACACTGGAACAGGTTGCCCAGAGAACTGGTGGAGTCCCCCTCTCTGGAGACATTCAAAACTCACCTGGATGAGTTCCTGTGTAACCTTCTGCAGGTGAACCTGCCTTGGGAGGGGTGTTGGACTTGATGATCTTCAGAGGTCCCTTCCAACCATTCTGAGATTCTATGACCTGACTGTAGGTCTTCTTGGTGGGGGAGAGTAGAAGGCACTGTAGGTCTTCTCAGGGGTCAGGAGACTACATGCCACCAACGAGGCACATCTCTGGATCCAAGTTCCCTGCTGGCTCATTTCACCAGTCTCCCATCATAGCTGGGCTGAGGAGATGCCCAAGGTGTACTTTCCAGAAGCAGGAAGGTGGGTTTGGGGACATTCATAGAGAACAGGCTCAAAGCTCAGGCTTTCCTCACTGACTTCAGGAATTTTTTTTTTTTTTTTTTTTTTTTCCCCCCCCTGAAATCATGGAGACCATCACAGCAGCTTCCCAGCCCATCAGACCCTTCCAATATTAATGGAAAAAAAATGGATGTGGTCAATATAAGGACCTGTACGACCCGTTAACTTGCCCAAGCCACTCTGTGCCCACCACTGAGCCTGCTGGCGGTGTTCAACCTGTGCAGCAAACACTGGCAGGAGCCAGCAGCCACTATGAGGGGGCCAAAACCACATGAACTTCCAGCTCAGCCAGTCCTTAGCAGAAGGAATCTTCCCACTTATTTTCCTGAAGCTGGATGTGCCTCAATGGCATGTGGCTTCCTGTCAAAGTGATGGAGGTGTCCTCTGCTCCATTCAGGCTGTACATATCTGCCTGAGGAAAAACAAGTGGCATGGCAATATGCCACAGGGAAGCCATGGCCGCCTTCTGCCCTGTACACCCACCCCAGGCACAGTAGGGACAAGGCAGCAGCCTCCCTCCCAGTCAGGAGTTAGCCCAAAGCACAAACCTGTCCCCAGCAGGTCCCCTGGACAGACTCATCGCACAGCCCAGTGAGGTGGCGGCTCCCCTGGACAGACTCATCGCACAGTCCAGTGAGGTGGCGGCTCCCCTGGACAGACTCATCGCACAGTCCAGTGAGGTGGCAGCTCCCCTGGACAGACTCATCACACAGCCCAGTGAGGTGGCAGTTCCCCTGGACTGACTCATCACATAGCTCAGTGAGATGGCAGCTCCCCAGACTTACTCATCACAGAGGCCAGTGAGGATCCTGACAAGGCTGCAGAAAGCCCTTTACCCACCCCACCTCACTCCAGCACCTGACGCATTGCCAAGAGGCAGATCTTTTTTGTCTTCTGGGTGTTTGGCCTGCTGAGAGGACCATGAAGTGTCCAAGACAAGCCCACAGGAGTGACAGAGTAAGTGCAAGTTTGTGTCTGTGCCCAGCTCTTATAAAACCTCATCTCTCAATGAGCCACCCCTGGGATCAGCATGTACCATGAGGACCTGAAGCTGCTGATGGAGGTGGGGTTTTAATGGTGTTTAATTCAGCCAAGAGGATGTGTGGAAGTCCTGCCATCTTGGAGAGGTTGGTTAGCCATAAAGCACTTGTCTTACATGCTAGGTGAGAACTAGAGGGATGGACAGACAGCTGTATGACCCTGTTGTCTTCTGTGGATCTCTCCTCACAGGGCAAGAGCTGCAGCAGAGCTTTCCAAGGGCTACAACATTTCTAGACTACCTCCCATCCTTACTGCTTCCAAGGAATCAAGTCAGTCCCTGCAAGAATGACACAAAAAGGCTCTGTCCCGACAATGTGCTTTTATTTATAATGTTTTGTTTGGACCCAGGGGAAAAATAACTAAATCTGCAACTGAGCTTTAACGGGAGAGACAGGCTCCTCACCTAGCCTAGCGTCCCTCCCCTTCCCACGGAGGAGCCAAGCAGCCAGCACACGTTGCTCTGGTGAGACACTCGGTGCAGTACTTGTGTTTAATACCTTAAAAGAGCACTTGGGACCTTCTCCAGGCCCTCTCTCCCCTCCCTCCCCCCGTAAAATACTGATAAACGTCAGAGCATACAAAACTCTGATTCCACCCTGTCCAGGACAAGTGTTCAGCCAGCCAACCCTTGTGCTGCAGAGCTCGCCCAGACGTTGTGATCTAAAAGCTGCCCTTGGCACTCCGATGGCATTTGGGAGGGGGAAGGGTAGGGGTGTTATTGCGGAGCGCCTCTTTCCTCCCTGCTGCCCAGCACCGCGGGGTTAGGCCGTGCCAGCCATGTGCTGCTGCAGAGCTGCAGTGATGGCTTTACAGTCTGTCACCTCCTCCGGCAGGCAGCCCTCCTGGTCCCGCAGTGTGGGGTCGGCTCCAGACTTCAGCAACAGCTCCACGATGTCCAGAAACTCACAGGCTGCGGCTGGAGGGGGTAAAGGAAAGGGTTAGCCTGGGGATCCTGACCCCGACCCGAGTGGCAGTGAGGGGTGTTTCTGGAGCAGAGCTGTAGTCGGTGAGTTCCCAAGCGTGTGCCAGCGGGAAATGCCATCTCAGCACCTGGCCAGGCAGAGCAGATCATCTGTCAGTACTCCATATATCGCTTGCCTTTGGGTTTAATAGTGCAAAGAAAAGAGAAAAGGCAGAGTGGAAGCAATGAAGAGCCAGAAGTCCTGAGGGAGTGTTACTGGTTCAGTCACCACCCTAGAGCCTGTAGCCCAGACATAGCCACCAGGAGCTGAGTGGTTTGCAGAGATGATGCACAGGGTGCCTGGGCACGGTTTGGTTGATGCTCTTTCATCTCCAGGACTCTGAACAGAACCATATTGGATCTCTCTGTGATGCTGCACTTCCCTAGGTGCCACCTGGGAAATCCTCCCCTGTTTGGTTTTGTACCCAGAATTAATAATACATTTATCATCTTTAACGCATTTATATGCCTCTGCCCCTCACCTGCCTGCTGAACCTCCTAGAGCTCCACAGGCAGCATGTCCCAGGCTGGATATCATCACTACTGGCTTTCATCCATCATTTCTCCTTGTGGAAAATTTGGATGATTTTTAGTTGCTGGCCAGCCCTCCCCTGAGCACCAGCTCTAGGGGAACGTGCCTGTGCCCATGGAAAGTTGGTAATGGTAGGCCACCATCATTTCTAACTAACATCCCCACCAGCAACTTTCTTCAACCCTGATTTGTTCTGTTGAAATAAAAACAAGTTTGACCTGAGCTCTTCTTCCCTGTCCCAAGGATGTAAGAGCTCCCTCTCCAGCCTTGCCTAAGGTTGTTTCAGGAAAAACAGGGAATCTCTTAATGTGGAAGAGCTGGTTTTGGCCCAGTCCCTGGATTTTCCCTTAAGCCCAAGGCAAAGCAGATCCTAGTGAAGGCAAAACCTGCCTCAGCCCACATCTGCCTTATGAGAACATGAAGCCAGCACCTTCCTCTTGCATTGGCAGCTACTGAGTTTAATTCTATTTCAGGCACTGTTACAACATAACCAACTCACTCTTTTTTTTTTTTTTTTTTTTTTTTTTTTTTTTTTTTTTTCTGTTAAATGTAGTAATTAGTGTCTTTTGCATCACTCTACAGTTTTGTACTGACTTGAAGAGAGAAGCAGCAATATTTAATTAAAATAAATTTGATGTGTGATTGGAGCTTACACTTAGAAAGAATTAAAAAAGAGAAGGAAAGGGTTGGTGTGGAAGGAGGTGTGGGTGAGGGCTGGGGGGGTATGTCCTGGGGTGACAGCACCAGCACCCTTGCAAAAAGCAGACTTCCAGGGGTGCCAAGCTGGTAGCTCCTTGTGGCAGCACAGGGGAAAGTGTCTTCCTTTTGTCTGGTGCTGCTGGTAAGCACAGCCAATGTCCCCAAGCAGGCTGGGGACATCCCTGGGGATGAGGAGAGCAGCTGGATTTATCATACCCTGGGACCCTCTATTTGTCAAGGGCCGGAGTGGCAGCCCTGACACTGGCACGGGTGAAGATGAATTTCCATCCAGAGCAGTTTGCCTTCTGACTCCATTAATCCTCAGGGTTCAGATGATGAATTTATTTTCTTTTTCCCTTTTTATTTTTTTTTTTTATTATTTTCCCTCCAGCATCCCCTCCCACAGCACAGAAAGAGCTGAACAGATGGTGCTTTGCAGGAAAGCCAGTGCGCCCATGAGGATACAGAAGCCTGCCCACTCCATGGCCACGTGGCCACCAGCACTCGGAGAAGCCTTGATTTCCTCTGGGAGAGGCAGCAGCAATGATTTTAGTATTCCCAGTGGGTGGGTGGATGGGTGAGTGGATGGATGGATGGATGGAGAGGAGAAGACTAATAGGTTGTTCAGCAGAGAGACTGTGCTCATCCCCGTCACGACAGCACCAACTGCTGCCTCAGCCCAGGGGAGAGCAGGTCCAGCGGAGGGTCCCAGCGGCGAGCCGGTGCCTTTGGACCATGCTGCCAGCTGGCCTCTGCTTAACCTCCGATTAAACCCGGGGTCGGCGCCGATCGGAAGGAGGTAGGATTTATAACCCACAGCAGGATGCAGTTTGACACTGGTTGTAATCAGGAGAGCTGTCACCACAAGGACAGCTGTCGGGCCATGCTGTCTCATAAAAAGAGATGGAGACACCCTAAAAGCAGTGGTTGCCTCGTTGGCCTTGCTGACAGGATTAACTCTTTCTTGAATAACCTCTAACGACAGGGAAGGTACTTTTGTGCCTTGTGGAGCCACCGCTCCACTCCGCACCTCCAGAGACAGTTCCCATACGAGTTCTTATGCCTCTCTGCTGCAATTAATGGCTTGGTTATGAAGTGCTTACTGAGTGGGTATCAGAAGATTCTCAGTGAGTTCCAATTGCAGGCCAACAGCCACTGAAATCAAAACCATTCACTCATTTAGTAAGCTGTTTCCAAGATAGGGGTGATTTATGGCCAAATCAGCTACCTAAGGGAATGAGGACAGCCTAGGTGCAGCGATGATCAGGCAGGGACAGTGGGGCACCCACAGGCACACCAGATCCGTGTGCCAGTGACCCAAGTGAGCCTTTCCCAGACATGATATGGGATAATACTCAAGGAAAAGGAAAAATGTTAACACTCAAAACATTTTGGGGGAAAAATATGGTAAACTGTCATTATCAAAAAGTCTGAGCTGGCAGGGTGATGTTAATTAAAGGTTGTGTTTGTTTGTTTGTGTTAAACAATTTGATTCAGCCACCAGTCAGAGGGATTCACCTGCACACAACTTAGACTGAAAGCATTCACCGTTTGCTTTCACACCCTGGACTTTCTTGAAGCAGGTGCTTTTGAATACCTTACACATGTGCTAGGCTTCCGCACAGTCAACTCTGCATCCCTCAGAAGGTAGATGTCAGTGTCAGAGCGAGGAGCAGGGGAAAGCATCTGCCCAGGAGAGTGGAAGCCCAAAATGTGGACCAAGCAGCGCAGAGAGAGGTGCACTGTGGTTCTGTAACACTAAGAGACAGATCAAAAGAAGTGTTGCCAGCAGATCCAGAGAGGTGATTCTGCCACTTTGCTCTGGTGAGACCTCACCTGGAGTACCACGTCCAGGTCTGGAGCCCTCAGCATAGGAAGGATACAGACTTGATGGAATGGGTCTAGAGGAGGAGCACCTCTGCTATGAGGACAGGCTGAGGGAGCTGGGGTTGTTGAGCCCGGAGAAGAGAAGGATCCAGGGAGACCTAATAGCAGCCTTCCAGTACCTGAAGGGGGCCTACAAGGATGGAGAGAGACTGGAAAGGCCTGCAGTGACAGGACAAGGGGCAATGGCTTCAAACTAGAGAAAAGCAGAATTAGATTGGATGTTAGGAACAGGTTCTTTACTATGAAGGTGGTGGAACACTGGAACAGGTTGCCCAGGGAGGTGGCTGGGGTCCCATCCCTGGTAATAATCAAGGTAAGGCTCGACAGGGCTCTGGGCAGCCTGATCTAGTTGAGGTTGTCCCTCCTGACTGCAGGGGGGGTTGGAGTAGATGATCTTCAGAGGTCTCTTCCAACCCAGACCATTCTATGACTCGCTACTTCAGTGAAAAGGACAAGAATTTGAAAAACAAAGTGTCCTACGAGGAAAGATGACATGGGGAGAAATCCTACATTATTGTAATTACAGTCTTGGTTCAGAGGCTATGGATTCTGGCAAGTCAGATCCAGATCCAAGCACTGTGCCTTGGACTGCCGGTCTGCAAAGCAATTTTGCCTTCCTTCTAATGTCCTTGTAGAGAGATCAGAAAGAGAGAAAAAGAGACAAACACTTCAGAATGACAAGTGTGCTCTTAATTACACAGTGACAGGCATCGAGAGGGAGTATAAAATAGGAACTGGTGCGTCTTAATTTTGGAGAAAATGATGATACAGATTAAATCAATGCTTTCTTCCTATTCCCTGAACATCAGCTCTGCATGTGTCACTTCAGGTTCTATGTTTTTCATTTGTAGACACAATAATCCTTCAATTAAAAGGATTGCTACAAAATCTCATCTCTAAGTAGCATGTGATTGAAGGAGGGACACGAATTGTAACTTTGCTCTGCTGATTTTGATACCAAAGAAGCTGTTGCTCTCTTGGTTGTGATCCAGCAGGTTTGTCACCAGGACACACGGAGGTGAAGGTCACCTTGCTCACCCCCTTCCCCTCACCTGTGTAACCAGTTACAGTCACTATGGACCCTTCTGTCAACCTTAGCGTCCCCTAACCAGAGCCACTCCTGTGTTTGGGAGTTGTACAAACTATGTCCTGGAGGCAAAAACTCAACACAAGCTGGTAACAGTTGCTTGCAGCCCATAAGGCAACCAAGTGCTGGCCTGCATTAAAAGCAGTGTGACGAGCAGGGTGAGGGGAGTGATCCAGCCCCTCCATTCTGCTCTCATGAGACCCCACCTAGAGTACTGCATCCAGTTCTGCTGCTCTCAGCGTACAAGGGACACCAAACTGCTGGAGTGGGTCCAGAGGAGGTCAGGAAGATGATCAGAAGGCTGGAAAACCTCCTCTGTGGGGATAAGCTGAGAGAGCTGGGGCTGTTCAGCCTGGAAAAAAGAAGGCTCTGGGGAGGCCTTATAGGAGCAAAGGAAGCCTACAAGAAAGATGGGAAGGGACTTTCTGCTTGCTGGGATGAAAGAGGAATGGATTGAAGCTGGAGGAAGGGAGATTTAGGCTGGATATCAGAAAGAAATTCTTTACAGTGAGGGTGGTGAGACACTGAAACAGGTTTCCCAGGGAGCTTGTGGATGACCCTCCCTGGAGGTGTTCAAGGCCAGGCTGGATGAGGCCGTGAATAACCTGGTCTAGTAGAAAGTGTCCCTGCCCATGGCTCAGGGGTGTTGGAACTAGATGATCTTTAAGGACCCCTCTAACTCAAACTATTCTATGAATCTACGAATGTATGAAACATGCTTCACTAACTGCAGGAAAAGGACAGCTTTAGGGTGGTATTTGGAGAGGAGAATGAAGAGAGGACAGCAGTATTCCTCTGTTGCTTGTCTTCAGGGCCCCTATTCATACCGTGCTGGGATTTGCTGGTGGAGGTTGCTGCTGATTAATCAAATCCAGCTTCCCTGCTCATATTTCTGCTGAAATTTGCTTTCTGTACATAGCCCATTTATCCATCTGCAAATCCATCCTGTTAAGAGGGAACAACCAAGCTGAAAGTCAGCTTACCGTAATGGAGCGCGGTCTGGCCTTCCCCATCCTGAAAAACAGAGAGAAGGAGCTGATTTTAAAATTACAGGTAAGATTGTGAGGATGGGAGCAAACCCCAGTTTTACATGAATCAGGTGGATCACAGCAATATTTTAACCGACTAGATAAACAGCCCAGGACACCCAGCTACCTGGCAGTTAGGCTTTGAATCATCCTCCCCCATCAATCCATATTGATGGATAATCAATATCTACCCACCCATAAGAGTGCATGGATCACGTCATGCCATGAGCATAATTCAGTTCACAGTGTTATCACTTCCAGCCCATAAAAATGAAGGATTTCAATCCTATGGCCTTACTTTGGGACCCTTGCTAATTTTGATGTTTCAGTCCAAGAAGCATCTGGGCAAACCTGGTCTTGGCCAGCTACTCAAGAGCAGAGTAAAGGACTGGGATACTGGCATGGCTCAGCACACTGCACTCTCCACAGCATGGAAGCACACAGAGAAAAATGCTTTTCTTCCACCTAAATAAATCTCAGGTACCTGCTCTTCAGAATGCAGGTTTGACCAAAGATTGACATAAAGCCCACATAAGAATTTGGGCTGTCCAGCCTGAAGAAGAGAAGACTTTGGGGAGGCCTTATAGCTACATTTCAATATCTGAAGGGGACCTACAGAAAGGCTGGGGAGGGACTGTTTAGAAGGGCTTGTAGTGATAGGACGAGGGGCAATGTCTTCAAACTGGAGCAGGGCAGAGTTAGGGTGCACATCTGGAGGAGATTCTGCACAATAAGAGTGGTGAGACACTGGAACAGGTTGCCCAGGGTTTTGGTTGAGGCCCTGTCCCTGGAGACATTAAAGATCAGACACAATGTGGCCATGGGTAGCCTGATCTAATTGGAGGTGTCTCTGCTAATGGCAGAGGGGTTGGACAAAATGACCTCTGAAGGTCCCTTCCAAACCAACACAATCTGTGAACCTGTGAGTAAGTTCTGCTGGGCTGTTGGCATCCTTGCTCTATGAGGATAAAGAAAGGGCCACAAAAACACCAAGGAGTGAGAGCTGATTGATAAACTCATCTGTGTGACACACCTGCAGCACAAGGACAAGGTAAACCACAGGATGTGAAGATGCTGGCATGTAACTCTCTCCTCAAGCTAACACATACACTGCTGCACGAGTTGCAATGGTTTGGGAATTGTGTCCCCTTCCCAGACTCCACAAGTTTGGGCAGGGCTTCGTGGGTGAGCAGTTGGTGCCCACAGTGTACAGCCAGCAGTGCAAACCCAGGCATTGCACTGTGCCACACAAGAACAGGTGAAATACCAGAAGGGAAGAATTACTGGCCCCTTTGCTTTCACTACCCCACAAGGATTAGCCTCTAATTCAGTTCTTTGCCTCCTTAACTTATTTGCATCTGTTTATGGAGACTTAAGTTTGTAATTACCATCATCTTTGGGATTAAGGTGCAAGTTCTACAGCCTGCTGTGGATTCTGGAGGGGAAAGGGAAACAAAGAACGGGAACACAGGTAGAAAACCCCTCTGAGGCTGGTTGGAGACCTCTGGTTTACCAGACTACTATGTTGGTATTAACCCTGTTTTACTCAGGAACTAGGATAGACTTGTCTTTCAGAGTGGGAGGTGCCATGCTTTGCTATGGGACACCACATCAACACCACAACCACAGGAGCAACAAGGACAAAAGGGAAAAGCCAGATATAGGGCTCTGCAGCCTGGAGAAGAGAAGGTTTCCAGGAGACCTTATAGTAGCCTTCCAATATCTGAAGGGGGTCTACAGGAAGGTTGGGGAGGGACTATTTACAAGGGCTTGCAATGACAGGACAAGGGGCAATGGGTTTAAACTGGCAGAGGGGAGATTTAGACTGGATGTTAGGAGAAAGTTCTTTACAGTGAGGGTGGCGAGGCACTGGCACAGGTTGCCCAGGGAGGTTGTGTCTGCTTCCTCCCTGGAGGTGTTCAAAGCCAGGTTGGATGAGGACTTGAGTGAGCTGTACTAGTGGGAGGTGTCCCTGCCTATGGCAGGGAGTTGGAACTAGATGACCCTTGAGGTCCCTTCCAACCTTACCATTCTATGATTCTATGTAACAGACATCTGCTGCCTAAACAACTATTTCATGTCTTCTCCAAATGAAGGGTGAGGGGTAAGAATTTTTCCCTCCACGTGGTGCTATGCCCCAATTCATGGTTCTGACAGTTTGGAGATGCCTCATTTCACGAGCCTATTTCTGCCCAAACCGTGGGGAGGTTAATGCAAATGGATGTCATTAGAAGATACCACAAACCAAACAACTGAAGGCATCAAGGACAGTATCCATTGATTATTCCACACTAATAAGGTAACCGATGCGAGACACATCTCTGAAGTGGTCCTTTAAGCATAATCCTGTTCAGAGGAGTGACAAGGCTGGCAGTGACTTCAGCAGAACACAGAGGAGGAGGGCTGGGGAAGAAGAGGAGGGAGCACTAGGAATGAGTTATTGGAAAGGCAGACTTTCAGATGTGCAGGCTGTGTGTGTCAGGGGATGGGAAGCCAGTTCCCCTCCTCACGTCACCTTCAGAACTGTCCCCAACAAAACCCACAGGTAGGTGGGACTAAGGATGTGCGGCAAAATTCCTCTGCGGAATGCTTTGCTGCAAAACTCCTTCTAAAATACCCCTGCTCCAGGAATGCCACAGCCACTTGCTCCTCTTCCAAAGGCACTGCTGCCTCAGCAGCAGTAGCAGCCTTTGGGCCAAGGAGGTATTTCATTTCTCTTAGATGTGCATTATGGCATTTATTGGGCTAAAGAGACAGAGCACAAGTCCAGGCATATGAAACCTGTCTCTTTAATCCCAGTGTGGTTTTTAAAAAGAACTATTAATCCAATGTTATGCAAACACTGTGTACACTTTATTTATGCTGTGGACAGGTATTTTTTTTTTCCCCCTTTGAGTCAGGCCAAATGCTATTTGTTACACTTTTCCAACGCTACGCTATCCACTTGTATTTTTCTCTGTGACAAATTTTAATCCAGGTAAATGGAAAAAGCTCAAGTGTGGTCACTCCCTAAGGGCCTTGAAATGCCCTTGGGAGGCTGCTGATTTCAGTCTCTCTTTGATTTGGCTTTTTGAAGCACTGTAGCTAATCAGAACCCAGTGTGCCTGGTTGCTCTACACACAGTGCTTGGCTCCAGGTACAGCAGTGTCGAGGTGTTAGCTTAAAATGGTCACACTTGGAAACAAACCAAGAGGGAGCCGTGAAAATGAGGATTACAGCTCCCTTTGTGGAAATTATGTGAGATGAATATTGCCTGCTGGGTGCTGGAAACCTTTGCTTTGCAAAAAAACAAGATGCAACGAAGTGGTCTTCAGATGAACTGTGTCTGGCCTTGATGCTGGATTCTACACTTTGGCCGCAACAACTCCATGTAGGGCTACAGGCTGGGGACAGTGGCTGGAGAGCAGCCAGGCAGAAAGGGACCTGGGGGTACTTGTCGACAGCTGACTGAACATGAGCCAGCAGTGTGCCCAGGAGGCCGAGAAGGCCAATGGCACCATGGCCTGTATTGGGAATAATGTGACCAGCAGGACCAGGGAAGTCATTCTGGTCCTTACTCAGCACTGGTTAGGCCACACCTACTGTGTGTTCTGTGCCCAGTTCTGGGCCCCTCAATTTAAGAAAGATGTTGAGGTGCTTGAATGTCCAGAGAAGGGCAATGAGGCTGGTGAGAGGGCTCGAGCACAAGCCCTATGAAGAGAGGCTGACAGAGCCGGGATTGTTTAGCCTGGAGAAGAGGAGGCTCAGGGCAGACCTTATTGCTGTCTACAACTACCTGAAGGGTGGTTGTAGCCAGGAGGAGGTTGCTTTCTTCTCTCAGGCAACCAGCACCAGAACAAGAGGACACAGTCTCAAGCTGTGCCAGGGGAAGTTTAGGCTCGAGGTGAGGAGAAAGTTCTTCACTGAGAGAGTCATTGGCTACTGGAATGGGCTGCCCAGGGAGGTGGTGGAGTCACCGTCCCTGGAGGTGTTCAAGGTGGGTTTGGTCGTGGCACTTGGTGCCATGGTCTAGTCTTGAGGTCTGTGGTAACAGGTTGGACTTGATGATCTTTGAGGTCTCTTCCAACCTTGGTGATACTGTGTGTGTGGCTGAGGGAGCTGGGGTTGTTTAACCTGTAGAAGAGGAGGCTCAGGGGAGACCTTATTGCTCTCTACAACTACCTGAAAGGAGGTTGTAGCCAAGTGGGGGTTGGTCTCTTCTCCCAGGCATCCAGTGACAGAACAAGAGGATACAGTCTCAAACTGTGCCAGGGGAGGTTTAGACTGGATGTTAGGAAGTTCTTCACAGAAAGAGTGAGTGACATTGGAATGGGCTGCCTGGGGAGGTGGTGGAGTCACTGATCCTGTAAGTGTTTAAAAAGAGACTGGATGTGGCACTTGGTGCCATGATTTAGCTGATCAGGTAATACTGGGTGATAAGTTGGACTTGATGATCTTGAAGGTCTTTTCCAACCTGATTGATTCTGTGATTCTCCGATTCCTGGCATGAGACAAAAAGCAGCAGTTTCTGGAGCATTCTAGGCAAGGGAGTTGCCATAACTGTTTACTTCTTTTCTCTCCAATTTATCTTTCAGATGACAGTAATGTAAATCATACAGAACTGTGAGTACAAGACCCTATTGATACACATAAAAAAATAATAAATTCATAACTCTGTAACATAAAAGCCCTGAATGCTGTAACCAGTTATTTTTGAGCTATGGGAAGTCAGGTAATCACAGTGTGTAACTACCTGTGCTAAGGCAGGTTAGGAGAAATTAGATTTTTTTGCCCCAAACATGAGCTTCTGTAGTGTGAGAAGAGCACAAAGAGAAGATGTTGAGTAGCGGAGTTGGTGTCAGAGCAAGAGAAGAGATGGGCAGCTCTGGGTCCAACACTGAGCTCTGCTCTATGCCAGGATGCCTCTGAGAAATGCCCTTTCAGCAGCTGGAATAATGTCAGTGTGACAGGTTAAAAAGGAGGTAATCAAAACTTTGATTCAGTGAACTTCAGCACAGAAGGGGGAAAAGGGCAAGCTCAGAGCAGTGATACATATTTCTGCACAGCTTTGCTTTCAGCTTCCAGGGCACTGGCAAGTATCTGTCTATAAAAAGGAGAACCTTGTGGAAATGGCAGAACCCATACAGATAGACAGATGATAGCCAGAAACAAAGCAAAGACCACCACACACACAAACACAGGAGTGCTCGGTCCACACACACAAGTTACTGACCAACAACAGAGAGATTCCAAGCTTTCTCCCATCCCCAGTGCCTTTTACAGCCTTCTGGCACACCTGGCCGTGGCAGGATGACAGCCAAGCTATATGGCTTTCAAGAGTGTCCCCAAAGACCTCAAAAATAAAACCAAATGCCCACAACTACCCAAGCCACCAAAACAAAGATGATACAAAATCACCAGAACCTCCTACACCCACGGTCTGCGACAGATGTCACTCAATGAAAATCCAACTACCAGTGGGTAACTTATTGGATAACAGGATTTTATTCTGCTCCTGAGAAATTTAAGCAAGAGAAATGAGAGAAGATGGACCGAGTGCAGATGGACCAACTGTCTTATCCCTTAAGTGGTACTATGGCTGCCGCACATCAATTTTGTCTCATAAGTGATAGGATTATGTTGGTGTTGCCATCCCATGTTCGTTCCTTGGCAACTTCTGTACCCTGCTTAACCTAACACAAGGTTTATGGACTGAAGGGCAGACATGGAAAGAGTTTGGCTGAGCCTTTCTGAGAGGCTGCACTTGTCATAAAATTGAAGTCCTGCTGCCCTGCCATGGCAAGTAGACCTTGATGTGCCAATGTTTGGCTGTGCTGGGTTCACGGGACAGCTTTAAAACAGTGTTATACAAATGTTGATCTGCTTCATTTGCTCTCCAAGCTGTGCGTAACAACTTCTTGAGTGAGAGGGTGGCCCTAAGGGAGATGCTGTTTCTTTTTCTATCTCATGCGTTTCATTCAGCAGAAGAACAGAAAGAGGTAAAAACAAACCGAGATAGTTACCAGGGTAAACTTTGGTTCACCTAGACCCCGCATCAGTGGTGAAGCTGGGGTTGGACATCCCTTCCACACCTGCTGCGAGAGTCTGCAAAGGACCTCCACACCTCCTCGAGTGCTGATCCACACTGAAAGCTCATCCCTGTGCCTTCAATCACATCTCCAAGAGTAGACAACATGAGCATGAAAAGCATAGCAGAAAAGATACCCCTTCACCTCCCCCTCATGAGGGGCAGCACTCTTCATCTTCAGGTATTCCTTGGCATCTCTTCTTTCTGCTCATTTGTGGCACTTTTTAAGGTGCACACTTGTTCCCATTGACAGACTCCAAATGTTGGCAGGGATCGCAGGAGATAAGAGTGATGAGGTGATAAGAGTGTTTAACAGCACTGAGTCCTGGGCAGCACGATGGGCCAGAGGGAAGATAAATATTTACACTACATCTTTAGAAGGTGAGTGAATAAAAAGGGCTGGAATAATACAGTTTCTTGAACAAGCACTGGAGCTTAGGAGCTGTGAATATAAATCTCTGCAGTCTCACGACACACACTCACTCAAGCCAGGGAGATGAAAAATAGCAAGAAAATACCTCCCTCCACTTTTAAAAAGGGGTTTATTTCTCATTTATTTCCACTTTAGACTTTGACTTCCCAAGAATTTACTTTAACCTCCTCATCTTCTTTCTTTCTTTTTGAAGTTTTATTCCCCAAGATGACTGAGGGTGAAGCTACAGCTAAAAGAATATCACAACTGACATGCTAATAACCACCAGTATGTAAAACAAGGCAACGTGGGCTAATTTAACCAGTCCAAACGCCACCAGGCAGCTCAGCAGACAGTCCCAACACAGCCTTGATGTTTATTTACACGCTGTTTTTGCACGCAGCAGCCTGGGTTTGGACACATACATTCACACACACAGTATCACCAAGGTTGGAAGAGACCTCAAAGATCATCAAGTCCAACCTGTTACCACAGACCTCAAGACTAGACCATGGCACCGAGTGCCATGTCCAAACCCGCCTTGAACACCTCCAGGGACACTGACTTCACCACCTCCCTGGGTAGCCCATCCCAGTAGCCAATGACTCTCTCAGTGAAGAACTTTCTCCTCACCTCCAGCCTAAACTTCCCCTGGCACAGCTTGAGACTGTGTCCTCTTGTTCTGGTGCTGGTTGCCTGAGAGAAGAAAGCAACCTCCCCCTGGCTACAACCACCCTTCAGGTAGTTGTAGACAGCAATAAGGTCTGCCCTGAGCCTCCTCTTCTCCAGGCTAAACAATCCCAGCTCCCTCAGTCTCTCTTCATAGGGCTTGTGCTCGAGGCCTCTCACCAGCCTCATTGCCCTTCTCTGGACACGCTCAAGCACCTCAATGTCCTTCTTAAATTGAGGGGCCCAGAACTGGACCCAGAACTGGACACATGTACATTAGTACATGCACAATGAATGCTTGCCCAGTTGAAGCAGCTAGATGAGTGGGTCACTGTGTGTGCAAATGTTGGCACAGAAAAGCAATGGCTGAGTTTGAAATTTGATCCTGTCCTAAAATCTCTACCTTAGACCACAGTGGACTCACAGGCACACAGGTTTTTGGTTTTTGTTGCTGCCTGAGCCTCAAAACAATACCAGAGGCAGAGCAATTTGAGAATCAAGACCATCTAACAGCTTTGTGCCACAACATCTAGAGTCCCAAACAGCTCCAATCCTAGGGAAATGAAGTAGGCTTTAATGTTGTCTTCTTATATTTCACACTGGGTGGCTCACATGAGGGTAACTGATTAGCTGGTGTTCGTGAAGTGCTCATGAAAGCATGACTATTAATGTTAAGTGTAGGCTGTTGTGGTACATCACCAGGTGCATCCTTGGTACCAGCTCAAAGGCAGCTCAGGTGTTTCTCAAGGCAGAGCACCACGGGAGAAAGGACACAAAGCATCCTCCAGCAGAAGTGAAACCAAGATCCATGAACTGGTCACAAGCATTGTAATCTAAGGACTGCAAGCATCCCAGGATGACAAGACCAGGGCTTGGATATCCTACAAGTTTGGCTGCTCAGTAAACTCTTTCATCCCCTATGCATATGGATGTGCTTGGCAAGGACTGTTCTTCTATTGAGCTGTCCCTCTCCTAGAGCTCTCTCCTCTGCCCCTTTCCTCCCATTCAGCCCTTTTCCTGTATTGTGCTGGGCAGATTTCTGTAATGATGAAGGTGCTAGGCAGATCTTTATCCTCACCTTCTGGGCCCTTCTCCAGAGCCTACCGCCAGGCTATCATTTGGTCCATCTTCTAAGTGCCTCAGAGATAAATTAGATCTGCATAGAGAAGCAATTATTACATTTCTAATGGCACAGACCCTTACAGCACACTCTACCACTGAAAGGCAAAGAAAATTGCATTAGCTTTTGTTTGATTCAACATTATGATCAAGGGAAGAGGAATGCTGAAGCCCCTTAAAGCCAAGTCTCCAAGCTGAGGATCCTTCTGTCTGGGGACTTCCCTATTCATACTTGCTGCCTGAGCTCATAGCCATGGTTCATTTCGGTGCACTAATTTGGAGGAGCCCTCCACTTGCAAAGCTCCTGTTAAAAGCAGATTGAAGAAAGCTTGGAGAGAATATGATGGCCAGGAACTGCCAGTCACTCCCTCCTTCAGCCTGCATCTGCTAATGCACCCAAAAGCCACCGGTCCGAGGAGTTCAGCGTGCCAGGGTTACACTAATCCCTCATCGCCCTAGTTTCTAACTGGTGCTGTACCTAAATTTCCAAGTGCAATTTCAATGGGATTTATCACATCCTACTATCATCAGCATGTAGTGCTGCTGACATGGATACAGACTCCCAATATCCCACCACTGTCTGTAACAGCAGAACAAACTGACTGCTGAACCTGTACAGCGGTTCATGTGGCAACCCCAAAACTCTCAGGGCCGTTTTCCTGTCAAGTATTTTCACCCTACTTTGCAGCTGGCATCCTGAGCACAGCTGTGGGTTTGTACATACATATTTATAGGTTGCTCCAAGGAATATTTGCAACTGTTTTGTTACTTCTAGCATCAGGCACCTCTCTGGTCATCAAACAAGTGTGTCAGTGTGACAGAAAAGCTGTTGTGAAGCTCTGGGCTCTGTGTTTGGAAAGAGCTTGTGGTTAGAGCTGTAACAACTGTCACAGAGCTGCAGCTGAGCCAGCCTCCACAAAACCACGCCAAAGCCATTCCAGGCTGCAAACAGGACAATATTCCTAAGGGTAAGCTGCTAAAATCTCTCTTCCTAGGGTTCTTCCCTGCTCCCTCCCCATGTAAAAGTTGGTAGCTCCTGTACTGCGTTATCACTTTAGTGTGGCTGAGGCAGATACCTGGTTATTTAAGGGGCAGGATAAATGGGCTGAGACAGCTTTCCCATCCCCAATTCACTAGGGAACGCTTGGAAATTCCACCTGACACGGGGACTGCACTGTGCTCTTAAACAATCTCCAGTCTGATCCGATTGTTCCCCAGTGGGGAGGCAGGCTGCAGCTCGCTCAAGAGTCATTGATTGGATTAACAGCCTAATTCCCAACAGATGAATAGAATACTGATGTCTTGTCAGCCCACATCATAGAAGGAAAACACAATCTGCTTCTACAGCCCCGAAATTTAACCCTTTGCTTCCCTGCTCCCCCTCCCTGGGATGTGGGGATGAATGTAGGGGTCTGGCACTTCCAGCTCAAGATCCTACCCATTTGAATGAGAAGAGAAATATTAACCTTTGGGATGCTTTGCCTAATCATCTACAGGATCACATGTTATCATCTTCTTCACATGTTATCTTGGTTTTATAAGAAGCCCTCTTTTCATCCTTTCTACACAGAAGAGATTCATACTAGAGACCTTGATTTCTTTTGCTCCCCTTCTCTAGTTTACCACCTGCCTTTAAATGAAATACCGTAGGCTTCACAATAAGCAGCTGAAAAGTCATTAGCTTGATAATATTTATTTTGACCTATAGAGATAATGAATGTTTTCTGAGTCTTATCACCTGATCAGGAGGTCAGATCTGCTTGGCAAGGAGCATCCAGCGTTGCTGTGATGCCCTCTCCCTCTGGCAGTTCTTGGCAAGACACAATGGCAGGGGAGAGAAGCTGGGCACATCTTGGACTGCTCCCATTCTCCACCTCCTAATGGAGACACTAATGTTTTCTTACCTCATAGAAAGGCTGTGATAAGAAATTAATTGCTACTGGTCAAATGTTCACTACCACAGAAGCAGGACCATGCGCATATTAAAGAGATTCTTCAAGAGCCAAAAATTATTTATGGACTCCTTGGCACTGCCTGCATTTATTTCTTTGTTTGGGAGACAAGGATAAATAAAAAGCATCTAAATTTGAGAAATGTACGCAAAATTATATTTTTTCTCCTCAGATCATTGGGGTCTGTAATGCTGTGGGGTTTGTTTCCTTCTAAAAGCCATCTTTTACACTGGCATTTACGGACATTTAAATACTTTTTTTCAGCAGTAATCCTAGAACACAGAGGAACAGAGGTTGCAATATTCATGCCAGGACCCATATTCATACCCATATGGAGAGATGGCTTCCACAGTACCTCTGATCCAGCAGTCTAGTGGCAATGGTTTACCAACTCTGTTTCACAGTTTCACAGAATCACAGAATGTTAGGGGCTGGAAGGGACCTGGAAAGATCATCCAGTCAAACTCCCCTATACCAGACCGCACTAGAACACATCCAGCCAGGTCTTGAATATCTCCAAAGAGGGAGACTCCACAACCCCCTGGGCAGCCTGTTCCAGTGTTCTGTCACCCTCACAGTGAAGAAATGTTTCCTCAAGTTTCCATGGAGATTCCTATGCCTCAGATTCCACCCGCTGCCCCTTGTCATGTTATTGGGCATCACCAAGTAGAACCTGACTCCATCCCCTTGGCACTCACCCTTTATATATTTATAAACATTAATGAGATTGCCTCTCAGTCTCCTCTTCTTCACCTCTCTTAGTCTCCTTTCCCCACCTCTGCAAGGTGTGGTATCACCTGAGATAAGCCAAGTTGCTTTGTGAAACAGGAAAAGGGCATTTCCACTTTCATTTGGATTTTACATCTCACATGCAGCATGAAAGCATTCCCTCCATCACTCTTCAACTCCAAAAAATTAATTAGCCCAGCTCAAACCAAGATGGCAAAAAGGAGAGAAAGCATGAAAGGATGGAGATGCACAGTCTTTTTTTTCTTTTCCCTTTTAAGAGTACCTGTTGGAAGTGACAGTTTTCCAGACTTAATCGTTTCACAGCATTAATACACATATAAAAGATTTGCTAAGAGACTGACTGAAAGAACAGGTCTTCCTTTTTCTGGCTGTCAATCCAACCCTGCAGAGAGCCCTGTCTTCAGAGAGAAGCAGGGTGCTTCATGCTCACAACACAGGCAGTGGGGAGGGAACAGCCCACTTTAATGCCAGAGCTGCCTTAACCAAAACAATTAGCAAAAGATGCTGCATTGACTCAAACAATTCAATTAACGTCCTGTTAGTGTTTTAAACTCACTCCAATTATTAGCTCCTTTTACAATTTGAAACCAGAATGTTTCACTTTCATCCCAGATGTGAATTTGTTCCCAGGTGGCAATAAATAAATAAGTCAAATGACCCTCTGGTCCAGACCAGGCCCTGTCCTGTAATATAGCTGCGTTGCATATGCACGAATCCAGGTTAAGGATGGGGACTGGGGTAGTTGTGCCCTGGAACTAGCAGACTGTAGGTTTTATAAATACATACAGAAATAATTAAAATCTAAGGGGTTTAGAAGGGTTAATCTCCTTTAAATAATCTCTGCCACAAAGCCTGTAAAGTCACTGCTGGCACTGTGCCTGCGTGGGACCGGCTGTCGGATATCAGGACAGCACGTGTGGGTGGGAGTGGGGAGATTAAGCAGGAGCACTGCTGCTGTGGCCTATCAGACATGTTGCTCCCCTGCATATGGCTCCCCAAGTCGCTGTTGAGGGGCTGGACATGCTGTGGGTAGGGTGGGATACAGCACTAGCCAGCAAGTCAATGTACTGCTGGCTCCACCTGAATAAAGGGAGAGAAGGAAGCTTGGTTAGACTGCTAAATTTAGCAGGTGGCACAGGAGACAGTGGGAGCAGAGAGCGTTGCTGGCACTGCTTAGCTCACCTGAGCCCTTTCTGACTTCAAGGCAAACAGTTTCTTGTATTTACTTCAAATACATTCAGGACTTTGCAAATAACCTCCTTTTCCTACACAGGCTTGAAGCTGCAACCCTGGGTAGTTAAAGAGATGTTTACTTGTCAGCTCTGAGGGACTCACAGCTGCCACTTCGCCATTTCAGGCTGTCCTCTGCATATAAACCGTCATTTTAAAGCAAATAACCAAGTGGCCACTGGACATAAAACCAAAAGTGAGTAGAGAAGCCAGCCCTGTGTAACTAAAGCAGCACCTAGTCTGAACCCAGTTTAGTTTTCACTGATTTGGGTCAAGGCAGGGTCAGTTGAAATGCCCCAGAATCCTGCCATGGCTCTCCCTGACAGGGAGGTCACATATCGCGATGACTGCAATGGAAGTACAGCCACACTGCACGTGGCAAAGTGCCACAAGAGAGGCAGAGGTGATGCTAACAGCCCAGGGATCTTTTCGTCTTTTAAGCTGGTGAGGATAAAGACTTTGGAGACTCTGTTTCGGTCTCATAAGCCTTCCTCAGCTTGGTATGCAAAATGAAAACTTTCTACCTTAAGATGGTCTGAACTCATTAAATGAGATCTGGATTTCATTAAGCCAAGCCTGGGGAGCTGAGTGACTGTGGTCCATGGTCTTCAGCTTGAAAGTAATTTCTTTTTTTGCCACTCCTTTATTAAACCCCAATTCCAGAGATGTTGCCCAGACATCTCAAAGGCTCTCAGGACAGTGCTGTGCCCTGCAGCCCCCAGACAGCCTTTCCCTCCCAAGCACGCCAGTTTCTTAAGGACAAGGACTCCTCTCTGTGGCTAATCTGGAATTAGAGAGGACATTGTCACAGCTGTCTGCCAGAGGGAGGAAGACAGGAGAACCTGGATCCTGCCCCAAAGTGGACCACTGCCAGGGAGAAGCTGACTGCATGTGTTGACTTAAGAAGCTCCTGTCTCATCGCCTCCAGGGTTTGTTGTTTTTGTGATGTCCAGCAGCCTTTTAGCAGCCTCTGTGAATTGTATTAGTAGCTGATTTACCATTTATTTATTTTATAAGGCACGAAGCTGCTCTTTCATTTGATCATCTACCACCAAGTACAAATACACAGCAGACTCTGAAAACTCCCCTCTCAGTCTGATTGTTGGGACTGTTTCCTGATGGAAGAAAGGAGAAATAAATAGAGAGGGACAAGGTTTATGGGTACTGCTTATTCACAGACAGGTTTCCCAATGGCTATTAAAAAAGTGCCAATACTAAAGGAAAAAAGAGAAAAATGTCTGGAGAAAACTGCCTCAGGACATCAAACTGTATCAGTAGCTGAAATTTCTCGATGGAGCCACAATGCCATTAAAATGAAGCTGAACTAAGTACTTGCAGTTTGGTCTGTCATTACTTATTTAGTGAGATGCAGGATTGATCTTTGCTTTAAAGGGCTCTTTCAAAGTCTAAAGGCAGCACTCGATCCCTCCTCGTGCTGTATAATAGAGGTGCTCCTAATGAAATTCAGCAGGAGCTGGAGGCAACTGGGGAAAACCACAGACAACTTCCTAACAGACAGATTTATGTTCAGGGATGTCCTGCTTTTTGAATGAGTTATTCTGCACAGGGCAGGACTAACAGGTTTGCCATTCATGGATAGTACAAGCGTGGCAGAAGGTCAAGTTCCCTGGTGGTGCTCAGTCCACACATCTGGGGGCTGAGCCGAGTGAGTCCATCCCATTTCCCACTACAGCAGTCCAGGGAGTCTGCTGGGACATGGACATCTGTCCCCCAGCACCCAGAACTGGGACTACTGGGGAAGGAGCAGATGGCATATTCTGGTGGAGGTGACCAACGTGGGGCAGAGCTGAATCAGTGACCTCGAGGTGAAAGGCCTCATATTGCCCATTATCAATCCCCAGAGCCCCCTTCGAGGTAAGTGTTGATACATTAATCTTCCTGACTGATGCAAACAAATGCAAACATAATGTTCCACAGCGGAATCTTTCTTTACTTTGAGCCAAATTGTGCTTAAAAACATAAAGTTAAGGGCACGCTTAGGTTTTGGTCTTTCATCAGAAATGCTACTAGTTCATGCCACCCTTTTTCTCTTGCAAAGAGCAAATTTAAAGAGCACATCATCACCCATTAGTCTCTGAGCACAGCCCCAGTGCGGATTGCTGCAGTAAATAATAAACTGGTGTTTGTGTTTCCTCCTGTGCATGTTGTCCTCCTAAACAGTTTAATGACAAAGGAGTATATTGAGGAGAGCTGCTGGAGTGCCTCGATGAAGCATGCTGTGTAGGATAAATACCTCCACATCAGGACACTTTTCAGAGCCATCAGGCAGAGGGGTCAGTCTGCTGTGGGTTTTTTTAAAACTGCACAAGCTAATGCTTTAAGAGTGTCTTGATGGAATCAGGGAAATTGGATTGTCCCCCCATTTGCTGGCCTAAAACAAGCCTTTTTTTATTTATCCCATTAGAGGAACACAAGAGAAACCTTTTAAATGTCACTAAAATTTTCCCTGCATTGCAAAACCCAGTCGAAAGAGGTTTAATTTTCCCCGAGACCTCTTAAGTAATGCAGTATGTCAAGGTTTAATACATTGTGTGTAAGGGATTGTCTATATTTTGTGCCGTTTCACCAGGGTGACTCTGTAGGCTTGGTCCTGTTTGCCAGCCTACACCACTTTAGATCAGTTCTAACTAACAGGCTAGTGAGAGATCAGGTTTCCTCTGGGTAAGTCCAGGACTCACAAAAATTCAGAACTGCTGGTCACTTTCCAATAGGTTTTTCCAGTGAGCTGGGGCTCTTTGTTTTGTGAGGGCCTGTAATTTATAGGTTTTATTTACTTATTAATAGGAGGACTAAACAGACTTGGCAAGAGGCACTTCTGTACACAAGGCTCCAGATTCCCCTGGAGTGTTTAATATGACAAACATAAGCTGCGTATCAGAGGCGGAGCCCAGGACTGAAACTGGGAAGTGCTAAACCACACTACCTAAATATAGCAAAGAGGGTCCCATGCCCTTGGGTTGGTGCCCACTCAACACTTGTTGTCCCTGTGGTTGTGGGCATTAATTCCAAAACAGTTTCTTCTGGCCCCTCCATGCCCATTCTGCTTATAAGATGGAAGTGATGGGTGAGATCTGTCATCCCATTGCAATCCCAGCAGTAACATTTGCTACTGAAAAGTACCATTATTTTGCTCCTACAAGGTAAGGGAGTTTTCTGTCCACACTGCAAATCTTTGCAAATTTCTCTTTTAGCAAACAGTGAACATGTCCTCGTTCCACAGCAGAAGAGGACCTGGGGTGCTAAGTCATGTTGGTCTGACTGTATAATCCTCTCCGGCCCTGGTTTTCCAGGGAGGGGAGGAATTGGAAGGCAATGAGCATCCAAGGTGGGGTACCTGAGCCCTCAGCTGCTTGTTCCCACATCCACCCATCCATCCATCCACCCATCCATCCACATTAAAACCCGGGAAAATAGCAGAGACAGGGAGAGCAAGTAGGAAGAGGCAAATCCCAACCTCTCAACTAGGCACAATAAAACACACCCTGAGGAGTCTGAGACCCTGCTTTCCGATCTTCCCTGTAGGGTTGCATAATCTACTTTATAAAATGTCAAAATTCAGCACTGAAATTGGAAAAAAAGGGAGAAAGAAAAATAAAATCAGACCGGTTGGTTCCTGGACTGAGGGTTGTGTTAAAAGGATGAGGAGGAGGTGGTGGGCCGAGTAGTGGGGGAGGGAATGGGATAAAGGAGTGGGTCTAATCAAATCAGTTTAAAAAGCTGCAGCCTCTCTGAGTTAACCTTGCCAATCAGGGAGCCAGCGGGAGCATGTCTGCGCACACTAAAGCGGGAGCGTGTCCTTGAACCCAGCTCCAGCCTCCCCCCCCAACCCAAGCAGCCTGGGGACCCAGCACCCTCGGTAGACAGTGGGAGCAAAGCCCAGGATTAGGCATCCTCCTTAGCCCCGCTCAAGTGGAAGTCAGCCTGGCAAAGACAGCTTGGATGCTTCCCCGTGATTAGAGGTGAGCTCATGGGATTAAGCTGGCAAGAGTTGGAGAAATGTTAAAAAAACAAACAACTGCCCCCAAAACAAAACACCAAATCAAACTGAAAAAAACCCCAACCAAACAAACAAAAAAAAGAGACAAAAGGCAAACCCCTCCTCTTGACAAATGCTGTTGTATTGAGGCTGGCAGCTGTGAGATGCATTACTAACCTTTGCTAATGACTAAGGGCACTGAAGTCACTTTAAAATAAATATTCACTAGGAATTACATGGGTAATCTAAAGGGATTATACTGCTGCCTTAACAGGTCCATAAACTAAATGTTAAAATGGCCTACACAAGTGTTTGCATTAATTTTGACCCAAATCAACCCTTCTGCTAAAAGCCATGGAAAGCCAGATTCAGTTTTGGAAACCACGTCTCTGCTTTGAGTTAGTGTTCTTATAAATTCCTCCACATCCTCTGCTTTCTGAAGCTCTTGGAAGCCAGAAGCCTGCCAGCAGCCAGGGAAAGGTTTTAGCAGAAATGCGCATTCAGAACATGAAGCAGCAGGCACAAATCCAGTCTGCCACATAATCCAGTCCCTGTGGTAAAAGTAGCCCAATTCAGTCTTATCTCCAGCCCTTCTTTCCTTTGGAGACAGGGAAGGCACAACATGGGGAGAAGAAGCTCTGCCAGAAACAGCAGCTGAACCCAAACTGTTCTGTGCCTCAGTTTTTCCACCTGTAAAATAGGGAACATGTCATATGCCTTCTAGTAGACATGGACAGAAGGGGAGTTAAGCTGAAGCAGTCCTGTGTGTCTGACCAAGGCTCAGCACTCAGGTGGGTCAAGAGAGTAGGAATGAAGGCATATGGCTCAACAACTGAATGACGAGAGAAGAACAGCTCTTGTGCACCAGGCTGCAGCTCCTGGTAACAATTTTATCTTCTGTATAGTCTGAAAAAAACCACAGAGATGCCTTAAAGCCACCATATGCAATGTCTGAATTGCATCTAACTTCAGAGATCTCATCAGACACAAATGAAGAATAGGTACCGCAGAGCAATAAACAGAAGAACCCCAATGCAAGTACTGAAGAGGAATAAGCAGAAGTACCCCAATCCTTCCAGCAGGTGTTTCGAACTCTGCTTTGGAAAAAGCATTTGAGGTTTTCCTCATTTCCCAGCTCATGTTGCAGGCCAGGGAACACACCAAAGTGTTCAGGATCTCTCAGCTGCTATATCTCCATCTTATCATCTGTCATACTGGACATGTGCTGCCTTGCAAACCTGTGTAACCTTTTTTTACCCTGGACTCCTTAGCCTGTATACCTGAGCTGCCAAGTGTGCATAGCTCTTAAGAGAGTTATTTCTCTAAAGCATACCGAATTCACTTTGGGGAGCACAGCAGGACTAAGGCAACTGAAGACCCATAAACTCCATTTATACCTCACAGCACCTGCACAGTCACTAACAATAGGCAAATTAGGAAGGTCAGGGACATGATCAGGCTGCTTGAAGCACGGGAATCTGCTGCTCCAGTGGATCTTAACAAACCCAGTCCCTGGAGCCCTTTGAGGTTGCTGTAAACTTATGGAAAAGAAGATTGAAGCACAATGGGCAGCTGACAGAGAAAGAATAGTCCAGGAAAAGATCACTATTTAAAAAGTTTGGTTTTACTGAGGGAGGGAAGAAAAACATTTGCAACTTTTATATTTTTAAAGACTTTTCCACAATGTTCAGATTTTTTTTTTTTCCCTTTTAATTCTTAAAGACTAGAAAAAGCCAGGAAATTAGGGAATTCTAATCTGGTAAAACCTAATTTCACAGGAGATCTCCGAAAGCCTTGACAACAGGAGTGGAAATGTTGCCTGTCACCTGCTGAAGACAGCGCAGGAGTATGCACTAACAAGAGCATTTTAAACCCAAATGTCAAGCAAACATTAGCAGCAAGTAAAGCCACAACAAAGCACTCTCAAATGAAAAATCATCTCAGCTAAATGAGATTTCTTCCTTCCAAAAGATGTATTTTTATGAACTCATAAATATATTCTAGGAAAAAAATTAACAGATTAAAAACTAGGACTCCTGTCTTTAAAGAAGATGATTTCTCCCCCCTTTCTGTTAAAATAAATAAACTTTTCCACATACATTATAAAGAATGATAAAAGGGAGTAAATCAACATCCTCCTCACTGATTTCTGTGCTAACTGTGACCTAAAACAATGTCTTGCAGTTGAAGGAGCCCTGACCAAACCTGAGAATATCATTTCAGTCTAATTTCATTAAGGCAGCTCTAAACCAAAATACTAACTGCTGGAAGGAAAAAAACCAAAACAAAACCCAAAAAAGCCCAAAACAATCAACCAACCAAACAAACAAAAAAACCCAAACAAACAAAAAAACCCACCAAGCAAACAAACAAAAAACAAACAAAAAACCAACCTCACCAAAAAAACCCAACACCCAAAAAACCCCCAAAACAAAACCGCTGCTACTTTCCTTCCCTATCCCAGCTGCTGAGGGCTCTCTTTCTAAAGAATCACAGAAACGTTCATGTTGGAAAGACCCTCAGGATCAGTAAGTCCAACCCAGGACCCTACTCTACAAGGTTCACCCTAAACCATTTCCCCAAGCATCACATCCAAACAGCTTTTAAACACATTCAGGGTCAGTGACTCAACCACCTCCCTGGGTAGCCCACTCCAATGCCTGACCACTCTTGCTGGGAAAAAATTTTTCCTTATATCTATTCTAAACCTACCCAGCCACAGCTTGAGGCCATTCACTCTTGTTCTATCACTATTTATCTGTGAGAAGAGACCAGGACCAACATCTCCATAACATCGTTTCAGGTAGCTGTAAAGGTCTCCCCTCAGCCTCTTTTCCACACGAACCATCCCCAACTCACAGTATCACAGTATCGTAAGGGTTGGAAGAGACCTCAGAGATCATCAAGTCCAACCCATCACCACAGCCCTCAAGATTAGACCATGGCACCAAGTGCCATGTCCAAACGTGCCTTGAACGCCTCCAGGGACGGTGACTCCACCACCTCCCTGGGCAGCCCATTCCAGTGACAAATTACTCTCTCAGTGAAGAACTTCCTCCTCACCTCCAGCCTAAACTTGCCCTGGCGTAGCCTGAGACTGTGTCCTCTTGTTCTGTCACTGGTTGCCTGAGAGAAGAAGGTAACCTCCTCCTGGCCACAACCACCCTTCAGGTAGTTGTAGACAGCAATAAGGTCCCCCCTGAGCCTCCTCTTCTCCAGGCTAAACAGTCCCAGTTCCCTCAGCCTCTCCTCATAGGGCTTGTGCTCCTAATATTTACCCTCCAGGCCCTACCCCAGCTTCGTTGCCCTCCTCTGCACTCACTCCAGTACCTCCACATACCTCTTGTAATAAGGTGCCCAAAACTCAACACAATAAAAGAAGCCACAATAAAAGAGAAGCCACAGAGCTTGGTAGGGCAAACCCTTATCCACAAGAGTGTCCCTGCAGGTGTAGGACAATTCACCTAGGGACACCACCCCCATGTGGTGGTCTGCCAACAACAGCACCTTCGCAGTTTGTGTGTAATTCACACCACAAACGTATTTGCACTTTTCAATGAGGTCTGAAGCTTAACCAAGGATTCAGAGCATCGGGTTCATTGAAGGATTTAAATAGGCAGAAATCATATTCATGGGTCTATTACCAGAGAACACCTGTGGGACCTGCTCATATTAACTGCTTTGTGCTACAGCTACCAAGGATTTGGGAGTGGAAAGGGAGACCTCTCAGCAGTTAGCTGTTTCTGCTGCAGCCCTCAAGGCAGTATGAAGCCTGCTAGCTGTGTGAAACAAATAAGCAAATAGATGCTTCCAGAAGAGTTCCTCCAAAAAACCAGCAATCTACTCATAGCAACTCACCCTACTGCACCTCCTGGTCAATTAACCAAGCCTCCCAGCACCTAAACCAGAACAGAAGTGATGGCTCAAGAGCTTCAGCTGTACAAGCCCTACAGACATAAACGTATCTACCAAGAGAACACAAAGTTCATGTAAGTAAAGCCCCACCACATCAGTGTCTGATGCCTAAGGAAAACTAGATTTGGATATGAAAATCAATTGCTGTCTTTCTCTAGGCTGGCAGGCAGCAGGCAGCAAGGTAAGGAAAAGCTGTGCAATGTCTGGGGGAAAGTGGTGGGTTTTCCTGAATACCCAGTTACAAGAGATACCTTCTAAGGAGAATGGGTGAGTATGGACTTTGCTGTAAGCAGACCTTCTGGTTCAAACTTTTGCTATTCTATTTCCTGTTCTGCAAAACTTACCCCACATCTCTGTTGTGACCCTGTGAAGGAAGAAGTCCCCAAGTCCCTATGATTTTATGCAGCTGTAACTGTCAGCCGAGCAACTGTGCAGCGGCATAAAATTTAAAGATAGATAGCTTCACTTGGTGGCTTTTCACACCTTGAGTGCTCAGGAGACAATACCCTTCTCCGAGAAGAGGCACAGTACTATAGAGCCATGGTACATATTAATTTCTAAAAGAGGATTTTAATCATGCAACGTCCTCTGCAGTCGCACAGAATTTAATCTCATTGCTGACAGTGGGTGATGTGGGAGCATGTTAAGTGGAAAAGTTGTATTCAAGACCTTCTTGCAGATATGTGCTACAGGCAATCCCTTGGGAAGGGGAAAATGACCTAAAGCAGTCTCTCACTGATGACCACCCTGGCCCAGGGCTCTAAGGTACCCCAGGCACTCTAAGGGCAGAAATACAGGCACATTCCCAAAGTTGTGCACAAGGTTCAAGTACGTGTATTAATACAGCTAGCATTTATCATGGCTTACTTTACAAATATTGATTTATTAATCTAGGCAAGACCCAGGGATATATGCACATAGTATTCCCATGTTATTTACAGAAACAGAGATACACACACACACACACAACCCCACTGACTGGCTTAGTCAAGGTCAAATGAGGAACACAGCTCACAGCCAGGATTAGTTTTCAGGATGCTGAGTTCCCGGTGTGCCGTGACTATTAGGACGGGCCATGCTGTCCTTTTCCACACTAGGCCTTCCCTCTTCTTGTGAGATCTGTCTTCACCTAAGCCTATGTTTAGTGTGAACCCTGCCTTCATTTAGTAATCTGGGAATAAAAGGTAATGAAAAGTCCAAAGCTGAGAACCATAAGCTGTGAACTGAGACTCTCACAGCTGCCAAGAAGACCTACCACCACTGGGCTGGCACACGCCTTCTGGATGCTAATCTCCAGACTCCCCCCACTTTTACTGAGGACCACTCGTAGGTAGCTTTGCAAGTCTTGGTCAATTAAACAATTAAGTGTTAAAATAAAAAAATCCCAAAGGAAATTAATACAATTTGTTCCAACAGTGTTATTGAGACCTTAAAGCTTCCATGAGAAGTTGTACTTGGAACTGTGAAACAATTCTTTTTAGATGCTTCTATGAAGCTAAAGCAAAAGGGAGAGATTAAATGTAATTGTTTTTTTTTTCCCTGCTAAAATAAAACCCATTTCCCTAATACATCTGAAGTTAGGGCAACCTAAGTGATGGCCCAGCAGAATATAGTTCCATCTTATCACTATAATTATATGAAAAATGATGCATGTTTTCAAGCAGCACATACCTGACACCTGCTTACTGAGCCATTGAAGTGACTCTGTAAAGTCCTGTAACCATTCTTTTGAGGTATTGGACCAGCTTTGGACTTCTAATGGATAAAAAAAATGAACTGCCATTCCTGGAAGGGTTTAAGGGCTACATCAAGAGAAGTGTGGCCAGCAGGTCAAGGGAGGTGATTCTCCTCCTCTACTCCATGCTGGTGAGATCCCATGAGCATCCAGTTCTGGAGCCCCTATTAGAAGAAGGACCTGGACATGGTGGAACATTTCCAAAGAAGGGCCACAAGAATGATCAGAAGGCTGAAGCCCTCTCCTATGGAGGAAGACTGAGAGAGTTGGGGCAGTTCAGTCTAGAGAGAAGGTTCCAAGGGGACATTATTGTGGCCTTTTGGTATCTGAAGGGGGCCTGCAGGAAAGCTGGTAAGGGACTTTTTAGGATGTCAGGTAGTGATAGGACTAGGGGGAATGGAGCAAAACTAGAAGTGAGTAGATTGAAATTGGATGTCAGGAAGAAGTTCTTCACTGTGAGAGTGGTGAGACACTGGAACAGATTGCCCAGGGAGGTGGAAGTCCCATCCCTGGAAGTTCAGGCCAAGGTGGATGTGGCTCTGAGAAACATGATCTAGTGTGAGGCGTCTCTGGCCATGGCAGGGAGGTTGGAACAGGATGATCCTTGAGACCCCTTCCAGCCCTGACAATTCTGATTCTAAAAGCCTGTAGATGTGGTGCTGAGGAACATGATTTAGCAAACAGACTTGGTAGAGTTAGATAACGGTTGGACTTGGTGATCTTAAAGGTCTTTTCCAACAAAAATGATTCTTTCACTCTGTGACAATGAAGTGAGAAACAACAGCTTTGGAACTGGATCTACTAGCTAAGCAGCTAGAATGACCATTTGCTTTTGTAACTCATGTAACTGAACATATGTTGTGTTCTCAATTCATCTGCAACGTGGCAAGTGGTTTCTTAGGCAGCCACAGCCAGGCCCAAAGTCTCAGAGTAGACAACAGACTACATGAGAAAAGAAAATAAAAGTTTATCAGACCCAATGCTTAATAATGGAATGAAATCCTGTTTGGTCCTCTTCTTTCTCCTATTTCTCCTTCACTTTGCTCCTAAAACCCTTGATTTTGTTAACAAAACTTGAGCAGGAAGTAGGCCATCTGAAGCAGCATGAATGATGAAATGTGTCTTGGCTTCTTAGATACAAGGAAAAATTTGTTTTTACACTGAGGGCGGTGAGACACCGGCCCAGGTTGCCCAGGGAGGTGGTAGATGCTCCATCCCTGCAAAAATTCAAGATTAGGTTGGATGGGGCTCTGAGCAATTTGCTATAGTTGAACAAGTCCAACCTCCAATGCAGTGAGCATCAACTCAGTATCAACTGACCTTTAATGATCCCTTGCAACCCATCCTATGAGAATGTGGCTGTCAGCATCTCCTTTATGTAGTGTGTTTATCTATAAATATACTGAAAGTTCTGTTTACTTTTTCCTTCCCAAAAACCAAACTCACCATATTTATGATAAGATTTTAATCCATTTTTAAGAAGTGTCTGAAAAGTTGAAAAGTTCCTTTTAAGGATCANAGAAAAAAAAAAAAAATTTTGTTTAAAGACAAAAAAAAAAAAAAAAAAAAAAAAGCTAATTTCCATTCAGATGTACTGTCACAAAAAAACTGCAACAGCATAAAAAAAAGCCCCAGACACCTAACAGTCTAACAGAGAAGAGATATTTGGCTTTTTTCCTAGCCTCATTCAAATGTAAAAAATTAAGAATGTGACTAAATGAGGTTAAACTCCATAATTAAGTAAACACAGACATCATGTATCTGATTAGCAGAAAGAAGGGCTAAATTTACTATAAAGGCTGTATTTAGCTGCAAATGAATGTATTTTAATGGCTACTAACTAATGAAAATCAACCTTTCCTTAGAAAAATAACCAAGAACTAGATTTAAATTGATTATTAAATCAATTAAATCAATCCAACCTGTCAGAATCTCCCTCAACAGGGTCAATGCTAAATGAAAGCTGTTGCCTGTATGGTCTGCCCACACAGGAAACACGCAAATTGATTCAGTGCCAAAGGTTAGTGACAGCACAGCACCTTCGCAGCACATCCACCCAAAATCTCACCAGATACTGCTGAGTCCTAATGCCTGCACAGACCTCTCCCAAACTGAGTGCATCCATTAACACGTGGAGCCCATTAATGTGCCTCATTTCCCTGCATTAAGCAACGAAACTAAACACTAAAAAAAAGTGGCTCCCTCTAGCAGTCTGACCCATCTTGAAAGTTCAACAAAGCCAAACTGACGTTTATTTCTTAGGGGAAAAAAACAAACGACTGTGTTTAAATGTAAAGCAACCAGTTGCAGCACTGCAGGATTAGTTGGATGAAGCCTTCAGCAGATATAATCAGCTTAATGGCAACAAAGATCACAGTGCAGTCAGAGCAGCTGTGACACTCAGAAGCATTTCACTGAAGGGGAAGGCTTGCACAGGGCTGAAACGGTCCCTTTTATTTCCAGCGGGGTTTTTTTTCTATCTCTCTCTCTTTCTGTGCAGTCAACATCCCCCACCAGCTCCATTAGCATGAGAGAATTAAGGAGGGAAATGGGTAGGGTGGAGCAATTTACGTCTGCGGGTCAGCGTACTTACACAGCGTCATATAATTCAATTAAATGGACAAATAAAGTGGTGCTAGTTGTTTTCCAAACTCAGGTTAATTTTAACTTAATTCCCACACTGCTGCAGGCTAAAGGGCTGCCTGCTGTCTGAGACTGCCTGCTGTTACAGAAAGGGATGGTGAAGGAGCCCTTCTGCTCCTCTCTTTGGATACTCCTAAGAGTATCCTTATTCTGAGGCTGCTCTAAGTATTCTATGCTGCATCAAGAGGAGTGTGGCCAGCAGGGCAAGAGAGGTGATTCTGCCCCTTCACTCTGCTCTTGTGAGACCTCACCCCAAATACTGCATCCTGTCCTGGCATCCCCATCATAAGAAGGACACAGATGTTTGAGTAAGTTCAGAGGAGGGCCACAAAGATCAAAATGCTGAAGCACCTTTGCAATGAGGATAGGCTGAGCGAGCTGGGATTGTTCAGCCTGGAGAAGAGAAGGCTCTTGGGAGACTTTAGAGATGCCTTCCAGTACCTGAAGGGAACCTTTTCCTAAGAGTGTCTAGTGATAGGACAAGGGGGAATGGTTTTAAGCTGAGGGAGAGTAAGTTTAGAATGGACCTTAGGTAGAAGTTTTTCAGTATGAGGGTGGTCAGACTCTGGAATGTGTTGCCCAGGGAAGTTGTGGATGCCTCCTCCCTGGAGGTGTTTATGTGAGGATGGATGAGGCCTTAAGCAACCAAATCTAGTTGAGAGGCTTCCTGGAAGCCCACTGTAGGGAGGCTGAAGTAGATCATCTGTAAGGTTCTATCCAGCCTAGGCCATTCTATGATGATTCTCATCTTCCACAAAAAGATTGAAAGTAAACACATGACTCCCCTACTACAACTCCATTTGCACTGGCAAACTCATTGCTTCATATTCTACCTTTTCGCACTGCTAGACTGCAAACAAAATACAGAAGAACATGATAGATGTGAGGAGATTTTAGCCTGCCCTGAAAGTAATTAAGAAGCACTATTTTTTAGGTTTCTTAAATGAAGATTTTCTCCATTACATCCAGTGCTCCACCTCTTGCAGGTACTTTTAACACACATGAACAAGCAACTAAACCCTAATTTATCCACTACTAATTATTCTGTTTCTGAGTTTTGCTTCCTCCAGCAAAAAATGCCTGAGATGAAGGTGAATGCACCTGACTGTAAATGGCTGAGGATACATGCAGAAGACTCACAAATCTGTTATCTGCAGGAAAGTAATAGAGAGAGGTGGCAAAAGGACAAGCTCCTTGGAAACAAGACACTTGCTGTAGAGCTTGTTGAAGTCTTCTGCTCTTCAGAGCCTCCTATCCTCCAAGCTGAACAGCCTCAACCCTCTCAGCCTGTCCCCAGAGGTGAGGCACTCTAGCCCTCTGATGATCTTCATGGCCCTTGTCTGGACCCGCTCTAACAGTCTGCTGGGGCACCAGAACTGGACACAGTACTCCAGGTGGGACATGAAGATACACAGCACTTTACACATATACAAGTGTGCCTCCTCTTCCTCAGCCAAGACTTCCTTAGCTTTCTCCAAAACATCATCTCAACACCCTGCTGTCATTCACCAGCAATCCTGACACGTCAACAGTTCTGCATGGATATGGAGGAGGCTCCGAGAAGACCTTATTTGTGGCCTTTTGGTATCTGAAAGGGGCCTACAAGAAAGCTGGTGAGGGACTTTTTAGGGTGTCAGGTACTGATAGGACTAGGGGAAATGGAGCAAAATTAGAGGTGAGTAGATTGAGATTGGATGTTAGGAAGAAGTTCTTCACTGTGAGAGTGATGAGACACTGGAACAGGTTGCCCAGGGAGGTGGTGGAAGTCCTGTCCCTGGAAGTTCAGGTCAGGATGGATGTGGCTCTGAGTAACCTGATCTAGCGTGAGGTGTCTCTGGCCATGGCAGTGGCGTTGGAACTGGATGATGCTTGAGGTTCCTTCCAGTCCTGCCAATTCCATGATTGTATGATTCTATTTTTTTAAGTGCTAGGCAAATAAGTAAGCTTTGAAATAGGAAATGTTATTGACAGACTACCTGGCACTAAGCTTCCAAACCCACCAGGAGACCAGATTTGCACATTTCAAGTCCATCACCTTAGGATGCTTTCAAAGTTCTTCTTTTTGTGACTCTACAAAATGCATCTCTGGAGCCATTATACGAATTAGTTGGAAAAGGGGTGGGGGTGGGGGGAACACAGGAGGAGTGGTTAAGAACAGCAATTCACTCCTGTGAGGACACTTAAAAGCATCTGGCTCAGAGATACCGAGAAAGGAGAGAAAAATTAATCATGCCGGCAGCGGGAAAAAAAACAACAAAAACCAACCTGGCATCAGCACAGCCACCTTGTCATAAGGCAGATATTAATAATGTGAACCTCCAGGGAACACTCAGACATCTGAAGGATCCACTTGCTGGCTATCACAAAGCAAACAAGTTTAACTGATGTCTCTTTGAAACCTTCTGAATCTGAGGCTAAAACACTGATTAGGATTATTTTTTTTTTCCAGCACAATGAAACCCTCAGTGCTACTGAGCAGACATTTAGTGCATTTGTTTTTCTTTTTTCCTAGGTGATACCAAAAAGAGTGCACAAGGGAGGACAAGGCACCTTGCTGTTTATAATCAGGTACTCTTGGCCACAGCGGAATGGAGCAATGCCCAGTAACTGAGTGCAAAAGTATCAGCAGCTGAAGCTGTGGATGTTAGGAAAAGGAAAATGGAAAGAGTCATTCCCGGAGAAGAGGAGGCTCCAGGGAGACCTATTGCAGCCTTCCAGTACCTGAATGGGGCCTACGAGAAGGCTGGAGAGTGTTTACAAAGGCCTGTGGTGATAGGACAAGAGGCAATGGCTTCAAACTAGAGAAGAGCAGATTTAGACTGGACGTTAGGTACAGGTTCTTTACCACGAGGCTGGTGAAACACTGGAACAGGTTGCCCAGGGAGGTTGTTGGGACACTACCCCTGGAGATCTTCAAGGTGAGGCTTGACAGGGCTCTGAGCAACCTGATCTAGTGGAGGATGTCCCTAGTGACTCCAGGGAGGGGGGGACTAGATGGCCTTTAGAGGTCCTTTCCAGCCCAGACCATTCTATGATTCTATAACCAGGCACCTCACATCAACAGACTCTGATTCTCTAGGCCTGTATTTTGGCTGCCCAGGAGCTATGAGGGACACAAAAGACAAATGAGGTGAAAACTGGCTATTTTAAAAAGTAGGGGAAAAAGACCTTGCAGAATGGAAGACAAAGGGAAAAATGTACCTGACCAAGCTACTGCAGCAATGGGGCTATGTCCTGATATTGCATCTCAAATACAACTTCTCAGGCTTACAGCAGGATATAAAGTTGGTAGCAGCAGCAGCAATAAGTAGAATTCACATTTTCAGGAGAATTTGTTTAGCCAACAAAACACAGCCAGACTCCTTTTTTCCTGTCTTGTTACTTCTCCAGAGCCACAGCAATCCTTCCTGCCTAAGGTATGGAAAGCAAACACAATAAAGGAATCACTAATCTGCTTGGACATGGGAAATGAGGAGCACATCAGACACCCCCAGCCTAATCTTAGACACCTTTTCTGATCTCTTGGACCATCTGTGGCTAGCTACAACTCCAGACTCACAGGACACACAACTGACTCACTGAAGTGTAGCATCAGCTACAAACCAAGGGTCTCAAAGACAAAAGGGTAACTGAAAGTCATCAAGTTGGATTTTTAGAGGCTATCTGATGATGCAGGAGATGGTACCATAGGTGCTAACAAGCAGTCACATAAAACAAGATAGGCTGTGGTCGGCAAATGTAGATGGATAATTCCTGAGCTAGGGAATATTGTGCAGATAGTTTAGAGACAGCAGTGTTTAAGTGGAAGGTGATATCCTGGAGACCAGTGCTGTGCCAGATGTTTTCAGTACCTGGGTACAAGGCAGAAAGCATCATCCCTCCAGAGATGCAGTGCCATTATTAGTGCCATTCTCTGCTGAAATAAACAATTTTGCAGCTGGATGACTGTGGTTTTAAACCACCCTATCCCAATAGGCAACCTTTTCTGCACTGGGTACAGCTGTGATACATTCCAATGCAAATGAAGCAATTTTCTCTTTTTCCCTATGAAAAGTTTCCCATTTCTTTCCCATCACTGAACTGATCTCCCAGTGGACTTGCTAAAGTGCATCACTTTCAGAGCTTCCTTTTAACTGATGGCAGAAAGGGACACATTCAGCCCTAAGATAGATGCCAATAAAAGTCCCACTGACTTAAGTAGGGAATTCAAGTGTTTAGCTTTCATCAGAAGTTCTCAGTAATGACTCCTTACTATCCTTTAAATCCTCCTTAAGACTACTTCTGCCATGACCCTCTGTGTCACTGCCGTCTGGCACTGTGTGGGGAAGCAATGAGCCAAGAATACCATTTTTCTGCTGATCTCTGTTTCGTTCTCTTCCTCCCATTCACTCAGCCTTTCCATTTGCACTACCAGTTTCGCTGCATCTGATGCCAAGATGATCTCTTTGGGATGGCCTCTGTACTCACTTGATGCCTTAACTGGCATTTCTACTGGCTACAACACACAAAGTAAGATGGAAGAGCTGAAGGCAAAATTAAAGCTGCCAATACTGACAGGCTGAGAGAAGAGTTGCTCAGCCTGGAGAAGAGGAGGCTCTGAGAAGACCTTATAGTAGCATTGTGGTAGCCAAATGGGGTCTACAAGAAATATCATGAGGGACTTTGTAAAAAAGGCATGTAGCAAAAAGAAGAGGGGCAATGCTGTTCAAGTACAGAAGGGTAGGTTTAGATTGGACATTAGGAAGAAATTCTTTACTGTGAGGGTGGTGGAACAGGTTGCCCACCCACCCCTGGAAACATACAAGGTGAGGCTCGATGGGGCTCTGAGCAACCTGCTGTAGTAGGGTATGACCCTGCAGAGGTGTTGTACTAGATGACTTCTTGAGGTCATCTCCATCTCAGTCCATTCTGTGATTATCCATGTGTCATTTTAACAGGGCTGCCTTGCTTGTTGGCATGGGAAGGTATCAGTCATCCACTTAAACCAGGTTTAAATTGTTTCCCATGGTAGGCTCCAGTTTACATAATCTTCAATTTTAGACTCTTAAGGATGCACATCTATAATCTGCCTTTACATTGTTTATCCCAAGCAACTGGGCTCCTGTGGTTAGATGTTTGTTTCTTACAAGCTGATGAGTACAAACTGACCACATCCATGCTTACCTTTGCCATCTGAGAAGTAAAATGAATGATTTAAGTCACCATAGCTCTGAGTTTTTCTACTGCTGTCAAACATCCAGATTCAAATGGCCTTCATAGTTTGAATTAACTTTTTTTACTGTACAATTAGAACTGGAGGTGAAGGTGGACTTCCTGTCAGTCAAAAAACAAGCACTCTCACCAGCATGGAGTAGAAGGGATTAAGCCATAAAAAATGGATCATTTCCAATTGCTGTGCCCTAACTTTACAAACCTCCTCAGGGTCTGACCACTGGAACTTAAAGCACAAAGCTCAATTTCATACCCCTTCAGAAGCCAAATTACCTTGCAATTTATGAGCACCACTTGAAAATGTCGGCACAATAGTAGCAGGAATAAGCCACCCACAGAGAAGGTAAGTAGGTAGCTTTTGCAGACCTAGTTTCTGACTCAAGATTTCATCTACACAACCTGAACATGATTATAACTTGGGTTAAAAAAAAAAAAAAAAAAAAAAAAGGGGAAAAAAAAAAAAGGAAAGAGGAAATTGAAATTTCCTGCACACAGGTAAACCAGCTTCTGGCCAAGTGCAAACAACTGTCAAGGTTTCTCTGCAGCACATTCTATCCTACTGATTTCTGAAATACCTCTCTTGTCTTCCATCTGTGTTGAAGAAAGCCAACCAGTCAGAACTCCTTCCTGACTGCTTTGTTCATTAATCACTCTCCTGCTTTGAGGGGCGTGCTGAAAGTGACATTTGTCATCTGATCACCAAGCTAGAGAAAGAAAATGCCTATGAACAGAGCTGGTCCTTTCCTTCTCTCTCCCAACACCTCACACATACAAAGTTCATCACCAACTGTGCTCAGCCTCTCTGCTGGCATCAGGGACATACAGGGTTTTCTCCAGCATGGAGCTTCATGGCAGAGAAGCTGCCTAGAGGTATGTCCACCTCTAGCCACTCAGCTCCATCTCTGCACCACCACTTTCCATGGCTCTGCCACACAGCCACAGCTGCCTAGGGTACATGCATGCTATGAACAAGACCTCCAGAACATCAGTGACCTCCCATTCCTTTCCCCTACCTTACAAAAACACTGCTGGATGTACAGTAAAGGAATGAAATATCACAGAAAGAAGAAAAAAATCAGTTAAAAGAAATGTGCAAACCACTGTGTTCAAGCATCTTGTTTAGAGCAGCCACTTTTTATCTGTAGGGCAAGTAATTGCAGTGCCATCACAGCAGTAACATCATGCATCAGAGGAGGTGACAACATTTCTAGAGGCATTTATTGTAAGCACACTAAATTCAAGACTGTAACCCGCAAATTCATTCTTCAAGGGTGACAGAAGTCAGCTGGCTACAGCCCCTACTGCTAATAGCTAGAAAAGACTTGCTTAATCACTTTGCATTTTTATTTGTAGAAGATAAAGAAACATTTCTTTCACTAATAGTTTTACACTTGTTTCATCTGATTCTATCTGGACTGCAAGATCTGTTTAATTTCATTTGCTCAGTTTCCTAAGAATCTTAGAACTACCAATATTTTGATAATCCTGTTATATCCATGAGATAAAAAACCGATTTTTTCAGTCCCACCATTTTCCAAATAGGAAAGCAAGACAGAAAGACATCAGGTGACCTGCTCAAGGTCACACCAGAATTCTGTAGCAAACTTGGGGAATTAGAAACCTGAAAATAGCCACAAAGGGAATTTTCTCAGTGAATCAACAGGCATGATACACATGGAGACATCTACCACTATGTTTCTTAATAACACATAACTGGGGATAAGCCAGTTCTGAAAGGACAGATCCTTTTATTTCTCTCAGTTGAAAAAAAAACCCTAATTCTCTCACTAATAAATAAAATTTGCCTGCCAGCACTATCAAATGGGGAGAGCCTGAAATTTAGCAAAAGCATTTTAAAGTAGTGGTTGTGGATAGTTCAAATATAGAGGGTCTGCATTGTAGGTGTGTCTCTATGAAGAGGGGAATAACAACAAAAAAAAAAAAGGGTAACATTCCTATTATTGTTTTTCTCCTAAACCTTAGCAGAGCCACAAGGCAAGCTAAAGGTTTATTAATTAAGTTCTCTACATTCAGGACACAGATTGCTCATGATACGTCACTGCCAAGCAGTGAATTGTTCAGCACTGTGGTACCTCTGGACCCTTCTGTTCATTTTATATGCACACAAAGTAAACTGCTCAACCCCCTTCCACCTCCTGATAACAGGGAAAATGACAGTTGCCAATATGGTTGTGTTTGCAACACTGAAGTGTTTAATAGTTCCAAGAACTCTGCTTTGTTCCTATCTAGGCTGGGCAGGGATGAAGCAGGAACACACAGACAACGCAACAGAAACTTGGAGAGTGAAGCCACCAGCTTGAAAGGAGCAGGCTGAGCTTATGCTGTGAATGAGGAAAGCAGTATATAGTGCAATAAGTAGTATATAGGAATTGCACCTGTACACTTGTCCCGAATAGCTGCCTTGCTCATTACATGGTGTCCACACAAAGGCAGTGGAAAACAAGAGGTGTTTTCCAGAGAGTTTCAGAAGCCCGTGAGAGTACAGTAACCATTTGTACACACAGAAATATCAACAGTTGCTCATTGCCTTAAAACTTGATCAGAAAAGAGGTTTGAGCTAAACCTCTAAACCTGAGCAGTGGAGCTGAAGAAATGTGAACATTTTGGGATGCTAAGAGATGCTTTAGGCTTATGCAGTGTTAATAGGAGGAGCAGGTATGTCAAACTAAGTCACTAGCTGCGTCCAAGTTGTGGTTTCCATCTCTCTTCCAAGATGTGTTGAAGTACATTGGCAGAACAGCATCCATCAGAGCTGTATCAAATGCTGACCACAGCAGTATTTGCCCTCTGCAAAAAGGATACAGCAGAGCAGTCATATCTGCATAAACATTGCATTAATAACAGCCCGGGTGAAGACTGCATTTAAATATCGAACTCCGGTTGCAGTACCTACTTATTCAAAAGTTCAGAGGAGCTGCTCTGGTTGCTAGTATTGGCAAGTATTTCATAACCCACACCTAGGGAAGGTTGTGTGCACAGTGCAATGCCACAGGTACCAGGTTGGGACATCATGCTTCTTCTCTGGTTTAGAAATTAGGAGCTCAGTGCTGCAGTCACCACCTAAAGTCATGTTGTGCTTGGGTAAGGTCTTGGGAAACCACCCATTGCTGCCACACAAACCCTTACAAACAGACGATCTTGGAGGTCAGAGCAGAGATGCTGACTGCTTTGCTGAAGAACAGGCAAGACCACAATTGCTTCTGGTGGCTTCTCTTACACCACAAATCTACCTTAACGACTATTTACACTTTCCTCTTCCAACCTTCCTCTCTCCTCTTATGTAAACATACTATAAATACAGACTCGGCACAAAGCCCATCAATCTGCTGCTCAGCTTCCCCTGATCCTAAAGGTCTTTCTCTGGACAAGCTGTGATTTAGCTCCAAGTTCCTGTAAGCCTGAGCAACTTCTTCCAACCTCCATCAGCACTAATGTGACACGTGCCCTTGTGCTACTGAAGAGAAACCTGTACCTTGAGAAACCAAATCCAAATTTTGGCATGACTCAGGTGGACTTCTTTATGGGCATCCTCCTTCTGTGGTTCTCATGAGCCCTTGAAGGGTTCTTGGGGGTTTTGGAGGGAACACTGACAAAAGTTACCCTACAGTGTACATGCCACAGGACTTTGCCCTGAACAAGACCAAGACCTCTGGCCAGTGTCAGATAATCCGTCACTATAAGCTCCTTGTATCCAAGCCAGATATTTATTGCTATTGATCTGCCTGGTCCCAGCGAAAGACTTTTGTTCTCCCAACCCGGGACTTTGACCTCAATTAAGTTATGAATTTCAATCCGATAGACTGCTCCACTTACCCTGCTGCTCTCCCTGACTGGATTAATTAGAATTAGCTAGGCTGGGAGTCACCCCGAGCGCCTCATGGATCATGTTATTTTAATAATAAATAAAGAGACAGCAGTAGCATACAAGGAAGGATTTTGAAAGATTGTTCATCCAAGAGCATCATTCAGAACCTGCCAATACTAATTTCTCCAAGTTTGATTACTTCAATTACTTCTTTTTATTTCTATTCATTAATTGAGTTTTATCCCCCATTACTTCAGCTCCCCAAATGTGCCCTTCCTATAAAGGGACATGCTTTGCTGTTACAAAGTTTTATTACTGCAGCTCATCAAAAGTCTAGTTAGCAGGAATGGAATAGTCATTAAGCATTTAATAATCTAATAGTGCTGAGAAAATAGATATATAATAAGGGAGGGGGAAAGGAAGAAAGGGACAAGGCAAGTCTGTCTATTGCCATAAATGTGCACCCAGGGCTCTTTATACAGAGAGTTAACTGGCTGTTGGGCAAAGCCAAGCATCTGGAGAAACAAAAGTTCTAACACTGGAGGAAATGAGTATCTCCATCAGGATAGTCTCTGACATCACAATAGTGCCTTTGGAATGAGCCTAAACCAGATTGAATACCAAAGAAATTTGATTGGCAAGGGGAAGTTTCTGAACTAGTGAGTCAGGGCCAAACAGCTACATTATCCTTATTACTTCTCTTTCCCTAGGAAAGCAATTACATACTTGGAAGATGTTGGGTTGCTCAGGACTCTACTGAAATGGATTGTCTCCGTCAGCCATGTCAGAGACATACTAGGGAGTTATTGACCCATAAATGAGCACTTATTTGTCATGCTCATTGTAATGTTTAATTGGCTGGAACAGCAGAAACAGATTTAGATGATGGAAGTTTACCAATTCTCTCACTGCTGGTACCCAGCTTGCAGAAGGCCAACTCCTAACTTGAGGAAAAACATGGCAGACCACTTCAACACACCTCCACCATCATGTAAGTTCAGACCTTCGCTCTGTAAGAAAACCTCCTCAGGGCTGGGTAATTCCAGACAAACTGCCTCCCCACAAGAGGAGGGAAGACCCATTTCGACATGGGATGTTTAAGCTGGGACAGCCAACTAGTCTGTTAGATAAACTAGAAGTTTACTCTATGATGGGATTCACTTGTTTTGTTGCAAAAGGGAACAACTGCACAGTGTCTCCAAAAGGCAGGAAGAAGATGACACCAGTATTTGTTTCCCTAGGCAGACAGCCAGCCATCACCAAGACTTCTGCTACCTTCTCATTCCAGCAGTGATGCCCGTTCACATGGATTTCCAAAAGCCTCCTGATAGATACCCTCTCACCAAAGACTATTAAATGATACTGTCACAAAGCAAGAGGGAAGGTCTTTGCACTGCTTGATGTGTAGTTACAAGAGTAAAGATTGAATAGGAATAAACAATCAGCTTTCATAATGGCTGGTGGTGGTTGGAATCTTTGAGGGATCTGTGCAAGACTTGTTCACACACATCGAACAGGGAAAGCAGGATGAGAATGAAGCAACCAAGTCTACTAAGCCAAAAAACTGACTGTGAAATGCTACAAAATGATCCCTCAGTGACAGGGTGAAAAAAACTGCAGATGAAATTCAGCACTGATAAACAGCATATAAAGTAGATACAAAAAACCAATCTTCAGTCTAAATTCACAGCAATGGGCTCTGAATTAGCTACTGACTCTGTGGAAACAGATCATGAGTTATTATAGACAGGCCTATTATAACAACAGCTCAGTATTTAATGGTAGTTAATAAAAGCAAACAACAAGGAGGCATAAAAATAAACAAAAAAACCCAACAAACCACCCCAAAGCACAGAAGGAAATCAGAAAAAAAAAAAAAATTACATTGCTTCACTAAATCTCATATTGCACTTACAGCTTGGGCACTGAGAGAAGTGCTACTCCCTTCACCTGAAAGGAAAGAAGGAAGAAGGAGAAATGATTCAAAGAATGACAAGGAGAAAAGTTACAGGGCAGTTTTCAGATGGGGTAGGATTAAATAGATTAAACTCCTCAGACTGAAAAGAAGTGATCAAAGAGAATCAAACTTATGGTTTGTGTTGATGAGGCTTGAGATGTTTTCAGAAGCTGAAGAGCAAACCAGGGATAAGCCTCTGCATCTCCCAACATACACTTAAAGTTGCAAATATTTCCCAAATGTTTCTGCTGAAAGGGTCCTTCTCCCAGTAGGTAAAAATCAGCATCTGCTGAGTGGTGACCATTTAACATTCAACCTGCTGCCAATCTACATTCCACAGAGAGACCCGCAGGAGAGACATGGAGCTGTGCCACTTCTAATAACTGTGTGACTGGCACCATGTCAATGCTTTAATGTAGAGAGCTACCCTCTGTCACTAAGCAGATCTCTCCTTTCTTTTGGCTAATGGCTTTCACACCCATTGGCAACAATGTCAAGACTGAAGGGGTATGAGCCTGCAGAGTCTTCTGAGATCTGCTTGGCAAAGCTGACTCCAGAAATATTGAGACAGGGACTGGGAAGGAGGAAACTATTGTGGTTAATAATTCTGTTCTCCCTGCTTTGCTCTTCATCTCTATTTAGTGCCTTGTCCATGTGCCACTGTCCCTTCCTACCACAGCAATGGCACAGTGGTGTCTGTGATGTCCTTTGCTTGCTGTTATCATAACCATATCAAACCCTCTGCAGCAACCATCAGATCCAGGACAAGGTCCCTCCTGGTTTTATGAGGGGAAATTTATACTAAAGACATTAACTGCAAGGGCACAAGGCTCAGACATTTTCCCTTTTAATCTCAGCCAGGTTTAGAGAATGATCATAACAGCGAAGTACTTTGGCAGCTGGTATCTCACCTACAAGTGTGCTTGCACTCATCAGTTCACAGCAGAGGTGGTGGTGGGGTGTGGACACACATACATATTCACTGGTGAGGGGGAAAGCAGTATAGATACAGCCTGTGGCCTTTGCTTCTCTGGCAGAACAGTTAAGGTGCCTCAAAACCTCTCTACTGATATGGAAAAAAAAATGAGGGCATGAGTCGTATTTGGTGCAGGAGGCAGGGAAAGAGTTCATGTTTGGTTGAACTTGATCTTAAAGGTCTTTTCCAACCAAAAGGATGCTATGATTCTGTTTGCTGAGACTGGTTTCACTTTCCCATGTCTACACAACACCTCCAAAACAAGGCCTGTGCAGAGAATGAAGCAGTTTGTATGTTGCTGTGAAACTCACATTTACTCGGACAGAAAAGAAACAAGCAGTGACAGACAGGCAGACAGGTCTGATGTTTCCTTGGTTTTTGGTTTTTTATCCTACACAGACACAACCCTTTCAGAGTCAAGCAGGAAAACAGAAAAAACCGGGCAAATAAAACAAAGCCAGCAGGCCACCAATCTTAGCAATCTTTGACACAGCCATAATTTCTGGTTCATTTTTAGCTAATAGTGGAAATTAGTCTTTGGATAGTTGATAAAAATCAACCTGTCTCTGCTGGGTTAGTACCATGATCTGTGGCCCAGCAACTACTTCCAGTACAATTGATTTTCCTTTTTGGCAACCAATAGGCCAGTCAATAATAATGTTGTTTGAGAAGGATTGAGTCATGAGGGAGATGAACCCTCCCTGCCATTTATTATGTTTGTATTGTCTTCATTTGAAGAGATTTTGTCTTTTTTTTTCCCAATGAGGACTTGAGTGAAGGTATTACAAGGGGACAGCTACTCCATGTCCCTGTCTCCAGAAGCCCTCTGACTCATAAGTGTGTTAGAATGCAAATAGAGAGGAGGGAAGTGGCTGAGCTGTCTGCTAGAGGTGTGTGACAGGGGACTGGGAAAAAAAGATAAGCTGAGGAGGCAACCAGACTCTGTCTGCTACTCTAGATGTCTTTTAGAATGGGACAAAATCCAGCTAATTGAAAATCAGATGCTAACAGGCAGAGATTCAGACAGCTCTGCAGCACTGCATGGATTGGTACAAGACACACCACTAGCACCCAAGAGCAACCAACTCTCTCTGCAGTCAGCACAGACACTTGATCCTCGTCACTGAAATTAATGGTGTATATGAATGAATAAAACAAAATCCAAACGTACTAGTAACAGATTTCCTAACCTGACAGTTTTCAGGTTTGGTTCTCAAGTTGCCTTTTCAAAGCCCTGAGGGCCCATGGGTGGCCATTGAGAACTTGCTGACAAGAGGTTTAAAGTCTCAGTATAGTGGTCTGCATCTTAGCAGAAAGTGAAAGGTTGGCAAATACAATCTGAAGATCAGTTATGGCTTCTTTCATCCCTGTAGTCACAATTTAGTACAATTTCATCATATATAGAAGTAACTACCATAACACTGCCAAGCTGATTAATAGAACTGTAGTTTTAAAATAATAAAATAATATTCAGACACAATTTTAGCTCAGTTGCTCTACCACATAGATACATACACAGCCCCTAATTATCCTGTGTGTCAAATGACACAGTTCCACTTACAAGTGACAATATTTATTTTAAGACTTGCTCACGTGGCCAGATAGGCCTGAAAAGCTTTTCCAGAGCAAGCTGATCTGTGGCAATCACTCCAGGATAGCTCCTCATGAGTTCCCAAGGGCACACCCTGAATAGACAGATTGTTAATTTGGAGTACAAAGTACCCACAGACGGAACAAAGTGCAGCCACAGAAAGCTGAGGACAGTCTAGGGTCTACTCTTTTGATTTTGTAACTGAGAGATGTTATTTCTCCTTCTCTCCCTCACTGGGCAATTACTATACCGTGATGCCTTTTCTTTCTTAAGACAGCACCAGTAATCTGTATACCTTGTGTAGGATGAGCAATCACGTGGNCCATGCCTCTGCCATCCAAGAAGCCTAAACACAGCCTCTGGAGGCCCCAAACCAGGCCTGCTCCTTACATGTTTGTCCTGATAAAGCAGCTCCTGCCCGACACAAGGTTGGAGGGGGAGGAAAGGAGAATGAGTTGGCCTTGCCGTGAGCTTATGAAGAGATAGCAGAATTATGGGATTGAATAACAATCTTCTAGTCTCTAGAGGATTTTTTTAACCTTATAGTTCCCAACCTGAGACAGGGATGTTTGCATCATAGTACAGAATCCTCCTTTTCAAGCTGCCTTCTCTTGCAGAAGCAGGACTTAGACTGTGTCCCAAAAGCACTCTTCCATCTCATAGCATCGAAGCAGTGCCTTGTGCTTAAGCTTCCCATAAAAACACTAAAGGAACTCCTCTGAAAGCTGGTTGAGCAGCACCTCACATCCAGGAGCAGAGCTGAGTTCTGTTGTCTTCTCTGCACTGGCACCAGGGACAAATAAAGTCTCTGACCAGGCCAGTCTGCTGCTCCTGGCAGGGCAAACACCAAGGACCTCATGGCACAGCCACAGAGGAGCACAAAGCTGGGGTGTGATTATGTGCATCTTGCATTCAGTGCCTCCCCTGGTCCCTGAAAACCTTGTTTCCAAAGCTGGAGAAAATCTTGCAAGCAAAAACTGTTCCTGTAGAGGAGTTTCTCACCTTTTGTTACTCATCTTCTGCAAGGAAATCTTATTGATATCTTCATATGTATTAAAACCAGAAGTGGAGTATAATAATTTATTATAATATATACTAACATATATAGTCATTATGTAATTATATGCAGGAGCTCAGCAACATGATTAACTGAAGGTGAGTACAGTCCACTTCCTTTCACTTCTTCACTCAGTTAAAAGCCTACATTTTAAGTAGTTTCTGTGTTCAAGACACAAGCTCTGAGTATTTCCAGTAGAGCTCTAAAATACCACACCACCACCCACTTGGAAATGGCCTCCGGCTCTGCAGATTTAGGTAATTCAATTACACAAATATCCCTTTTCAATACAGCAGAGGAGCCCCTTGCCTTTCTGTATCCCCTTGCCCATGGCAATTGCTTACCACCTCTTTTCAAATGTGCTATTAGAGCTAATTATGAACAATCAGAGAAGTCAATGGCTGCAGCTTTTCAGTGACCTCCCTTTTGAAACTGCAGTACCGATGTTTAAACCAAGAAAGCACTGGACCACTGCAGTCCAGAAACCTGTGGTTATTCCAGAACTAAAGTGGTTTTGAGCATGCTACATGAGTAAGCAGAGCCAGCTGACCTCTCCTGCTGCTCCTGGTTATCAGCAAATAGCAGCAAGTTGACTCTAGCAGTAAGAACCTCCTGATCCAGAGACTCTGAGTACTTTGACAAGAGATGACTAAAATAAGGCATCAAAAATGACTGAGGCATATCCACAGGCGCAGGGAACTAAGATGACTTGCTCCAGAACACCACCATCCCTGCCTGCTTAGGGCAGCTGAATCCTTTAGCATGCTCCAAGAGAGCCAAGATGGAAGAGCCTTTATTAAAAAGGTAATCGAAGAGAGCATAAATCTGTCATGCTGCTTGACTAACTTGTTAGAAGCATACTAAAACACAAGCAATTAAAAAAAAATAATTTGGTCCATACCATCCCTCCTCTTCACTACCTGCTCATAACCCTCACAATCCCCAATTCATCCTCCTCTGCTGCCTACACGCAGGTACTGCTCAAAACTGAACAGGAGAGAAATGCACCTGAGCAATGGGTAGAGATGACAGAGGCTGCTTGCAAGCCCAGCTCTAGCAGAGGTTCTGCCTGTGAAGGGAACCCCCCACAAGAGTGTATCACTCTGAAGTAACATCACTGTTGATTTAAGTCACCAGATTCCCTCACACTTAAGCCACCTTCCTTACAGCCAGCCCATTAACTGATGGTGTGCTTGGGAATGTCTAATAGCAGATGCTGTGGTGTTTATGGTCTGCTAGGAAGCCAGAGTTTCCCCCTACTCCTCCACTTTTCTTCTGTTTTCTCTTAAAATTCCTTCTGCTCTTGGATGTGAATTCTTACAGGGTAAAGATCAACATTAAAAAAAAAAAGAAAAGAAAAGAAAGAGAGAAACAAACATTAGGTCACAAAGTCCTGAAATGCTACTGCAATTTATATATGGCTGAGAATAAAAATGTGTCTGCTTTCTCTGGGAACACACCTACGTGTGAGCAGAGACCTTTATAAAAAAATTCTCCTTTATTACCTTGGTGGGGAGAAAAAAAATCTTCAAAGATTGATTTTCTTTTTATGGCTATTATTAACCTTTTGTTACTGGCCAAAAATAATCTGGTTAGAAAATGTGCAATGCATCAAAAATAAAAAGAGAGAAGAAAAATTTAACAGAAAATTAATGTCCAGGGGGAAAAAGAAAAAAAAAATATATTCTTCCTTCAGTCTTTTCTTCTAAGAGTCAGATTTTACGTCCAAAACATCACAGAGAAGTGATTTTTCAGAGTGCTGCAGCAGAACAGTGTTCCAGATGAACCACCCCTGGGCTGCCTGGGCAAATGGGATGGGCATGTGTCTGATCTCAGTTCTTCCTGATTTCAAGACAAAGCTGTTCCCATGTGCACCTTGAACATCACTCAGCCCTGACTGAAATGTGATGGTCTAGTCTGACAGTGGGGCACTCCGTTTGCATTGGTTCCCCTGCCCCTCTTCCATGTAAGGAAAAACTCCTATAAAATCTATCACAACTGAAATCCCCGAGGTGTAAGCATGAAGGTAAGTGTCTCAACAGCTACTGAGCTGTTGTGTTTCCTAATACCCATCCCACCAGCAATTCTGCCCAGGCAAGGGCAAGAAAGATTTTTTTATAACACTTTTGTCCATGTGTAAATACCAATGCAGCTGTTGGAGCCTGTGAACACTACAGATGTGCTGACAAGCCTTCAGCCTGTCACTGTGCTTAGGTCCACATCTTACAAATTCCTGAAGTATTTATTGCAAGGCTGCTTAAGACCTCACCAGTAAGAGCTAGCAATTTTTTCAGCAGAGATGTATCTATGTCCAGACTGGTCAGGAGTGCAAAGCCAAGAAGTGTCACAATGGCAAAGAGCAGTCAATCATAATTTGACAGAAATACGTTGGACAATTATTTCCAAACACGATCACATTTACACAGGTCAGCCCTTAATTACGGCAAGCTGACAAAATCAGGAGCATTGACTCATGAACACAGGCAAACCCAAGCTGGCTGGTTGCAATGTAAAGCAGCTGCTAAACCCGTGGAGTTCACAGCCTGGTCTATTAAGGTACCCTAAAACTGCTGCTAGTTATGCTTTGGCCACTACAGGGGCTAAAAAAACTGTTTCATATCCAGTTAAGTCACTACAAGAAAGACCTGGAGGTGCTGGAGAGGGTCCAGAGAAGGACGACAAATCTGATTAAGGGTTTGGAGAACAAGTCTTGTGAGGAGTAGCTGAGGAAACTGGGATTGTTTGGTCTGGAAAAAAAGAAGGTTGAGGGGAGACCTTTTGGCTCACTACAGCTACCTGAAAGGGGGTTGTAATGAGGGGGTGTTGGCCTCTTCTCCCAAGTAACAAGTCTTAGGACAAGAGGAAATGGATTCGAGTTGTGACAGGGCAGGTTTAGGTTGGATATTAGAAGAAAATTCTTCAATGAAAGGATTCTTAAACACACTTCCTCAGGGAGGTGGTTGAATTGCCATCCCTGGAGATGTTTAAAAGGCAGAGATGTAGTGCTGAGGGATATGATTTAGCACCAGACTTGGTAGAGTTAGATAATGGACTTGATGATCTTAAAGGTCTTTTCCAATTGAAATGACTCTATGAGTCAAATTGCGCCACAAAAGATGACCCCTAAGGGGGTGATGTGGGTATGTGAGGCTGCAAATGGCATAAGCCATTTGACTTTGCCCTCAGTTTGCACTGAGATCCTGTTGCAGGTATAACACACTCACCATAATGTAAGCTGAAGCAGCACCAACCCTTGTGGTGTGCTCTGTCAAAACCAGACATTTATGGGACGTTTTTATACCAAGCAAAGACAAGATTCTCTTTCCACTAGTCCATAAAGTTCTGCTGTAAGTGGGGTGATAGAAAGAATACACTGGAGAACACACTTTATGTAGGAAGCTACTGAACACCTTATACACAAGCCTCTCTTGCCACCAGCACCATGGCCACGTTGGAAGCCACAGCCACAGAATCACAGAATGCGTCCAGTTGGAAAAGAACTAAAAGGTCATCCAGTCCAACCACCAATCCAGCACCGAAGGGTCAATATTAAACCATGTCCCCAAACACCAGGTTCACACTCCTTAAAACACCTCCAGGGATGGTGACTCCACCACTGCCCTGGCAGACCATGCCAATGTTTGCCAACCCTCTCAGTGAAGAAATATTTCCTAACACACAGTCTGAACCTCCCCTGGTGCACCTTGAAACCATTTCTTCTAGTTCTGTCAATCAAAAAATTTCATCGCAGGAAGAAGTTTCTGCAAGAACTGAAAAAGGGCCCTCATGATGATGTATTTTACCCAGCCAGATTCTGCTGTTTTTCCCAAGTTACCTTCTTTTGGATATTCTTCTCTGTGGTAAGTGCTCCAAGAGAACTTGCTATGGAGCTTTGGAAGGATTCAGTTTTATATTAAACATTTGGTCAGAGGGCTATGCAATAACATATCAATCAAATTCAACTTTTTACTCCTTTCTTACCTGGCTGTTAACGTCAGCAGCATGCTGTAGCAGTACTGAAACCAGCTCCTTGTGTCCTCTGTCACATGCCCAGTGGAGCAGAGCCCGGCCCTGCAACATCCAGGAGAAAACTAATAAATCTCCACAGAGAATCATTAAGTATTAAGCACTATTAACAAAATTAACACAGGCTTTGAAAACCACTCTAGTATCAGTTTGTAACATATTATTGCTTCTGATTTGGACTTACAGACCAGGGTTAGAAATGCTGAAATGTTTAATTTATCATTCATTTGGCACCAAAAATACCATAGAGTAAAAAATATAGAGGATAAAAGCAGCAAAGCATGGAGGAGCAAGATCTGTGCCATGATTCGTTTTCCAGTATAGATTTAGGATTTTGATGCCTCTGACTTTTATGGAAGCAAAGGATCACACAGTAAGGGCTAAGATTTTCAGTGCTGCCTAAGTCACCCAGATACCAAGTCCCCAAAAGCTCGTTCCTCTGGCAGGTCCAAAACATCAAATCAACAGGCCCTGTCTCTGCTGCAACAGAAGATTAAAATTGGGTGTCTGGGCTAGCAGCACCCATGACAGCACCCTTTCAGCTCTGTGATATGGGCTGCTGCATCCATACCTCCAGCCTGTCCAAAATCTCTGTGGTTTTCTTTCCACCCCCTTTCTAACAAGTCTCTGCACACTGGGCTCCTCATTTCAAGACAGACAAGGAACTATTGGAGAGAGTCCAGTATAGGGATATGAAGATGATCAGAGACTGGAGCATTTCTGAGGAGGAAAGAATGAGAGACTTGGGGCTGTTTAGCCTGGAGAAAACTGAGAAGGTATCTCATCAATATTTATCAGTATCTAAAGGGCAGGTGTCAAGACAATGGGGCTAGACTCTTTTCAGTGGTGGGACAAGGTGCAACAAGCATAAACTGGAACACAGGAAATTTCACCTGAACATTAGGGGTGAGGTTGCCAGAGCATTGGAGCAGGCTGCCCAGAGAGGTTGTGGAGAGATTTCAAACCCACCTGAATATCATAATCCTGATCAATCTGATCTGGGTGATCCCGCTCTAGCAGAGACATTGGACTAGATCTCCAAACATCCTTTTCAGTCCCTATCATTCTGTGATTCTAAAGTCTCTCTGCATGTCTCTGCCACCATGGAAGGCGATGCAATGGAAAGTGAGATCCTTCTGCCTGTCAAGGATGTGGGATGTAATATAGGAAAGTTAAGTCAAATTTCTGGAGTTGGGTTCACAGGTGGTGTTCTGATTCTGGGCCACAGCAGCCAAGCCTGTGAAAGGCAACACTTGATTTTGCAACAGAGCATCACAGCAGACCTGTAACAGGTTCACACACTGTAACAATCCTGTGGTGAGGCTGGAGTGCTTATTCTTTTATAATACATAAAACACACTCAAAGAAGTAACAGAGCCTTTTGACATGCAGCTCTAAGACAATCTCCGTGCCCTATAAAACGTTTTGCTTATTGGCAGCTCCAAAGAGAAAACTGAGATGGAAGATTCTCGTCCTTGTTTACTGTGTACACTCAGTAAACCAGACTTGCTGCTAGTCTCTCCTGATTCAGGACTGCACGTGGCATGCTTGCAAGGGATTCCTTGGAAATCACCCTGCAAATACCCAAGAAATCATCTGCCAAACTGTGACACTGTCAGACTGACCTGCATTTTCCAGAATGCTACACAAAACAGTCACAGACCATCACAGACATGGTCAGTTAAATCAGCCAATGACCGGTTAGAAATCTCGTGACGGAGCAGTGAAGAACAAGGTGAGCAACTCTTTTATCTGCTAATGGGAACCACAAAATGAATTTCCTGACCGTGGTGCCAAAACAGCAGAAGGGGCAGAAGACACCTGCAACCAAAGCTGGTGCTGCTTCTGCAGTATATTCTTGGACAGGGTAGCATAACAGGACTGATTTTGAGCAAAGAAATGTGATCTCAGGCTCAAGGCATTATGCTTTTTAACATACTTTTTGACCCGGCAAGTAATTAATTTTTGTAACACATAATTTTAATGTTACACTAATTAACCTTGAATCAGAATGAATTCTCTGACAATGGCTTTCTATGAAAGCACTAATGACATCCATGGGCCATTTAATGATTAATGTTCCTGTGCTCAATGACATTATCAAAGTCTAAATGGGGGAAAGAGAAGAATTTAAAACAACTAATAAACATGGAAAAATCCTTAACTCATTTCTGGATTGCTGATTTCTTAACATTTAGGATTTCAGTTGGACAAATACCAACATACCAACATTTTTTGTGTCACAGATGTTTACAGGATATTAGGGATTGGAAGGGACCTCCACAGATCATAAAGTCCAAACCCCCTGCCAGAGCAGGACCATAAAATCTAGCTCAGGTCACACAGGAACGCATCCAGATGGGTCTTGAAAGTCTCCAGAGAAGGAGAGTCTCCACAATCCCTCTGAGCAGCCTGTTCCAGTGCTCCGTGATCCTTACAGTAAAGAAGTTCTTCCTCACGTTGAGCTCAAAAGAAAGAAGCACCACCTGAAATATGCACAATTAGCAATAAATACTTCAACAGACGATTTCTCTTTCTTGACATATGTGTAGGGGAATAATATGGTACTCATACAGGTGCAATTACACTACAAAATAAAGGTGTTTCTATCATTTCTATCAAAATCTATGCTACAGGTTAGCAGCTATAATATGTTCTTGACTCTGAACAGCAGAATCTCATTGTATTGGTGCTGAATTCAGCTAAGAGCAATGAAGGAAACCCAAAAGTTCAGGAGAGACAGTGTTGTCAATTCTGTCAGTGCAGAGATACTGCAGCACTGTGCAACTGGTCCCTGCCCATGACATTGAGAAGCTGGTTCTGCTGCAAGTGTTACCTTTGGAACAGGACAAGAAACTGAAGCTTGATCATCTATAGTCATTAAAAATCTCCTTGTGCTATTTGCAGTACTATGGATTTCAAGTCCAGGGCCAGCTCCACTTTGGGTAATTACACTCTGCTTACCTATATATTTTCTCTGTAATTCTAAATGGATACAATATTTTCCAATTAGTGCCTTAAATGGCTCTGCATTGTAATTATGCACTATTAAAAGGCTGACGTGTTACACCCAAGAAATGGCTGCATCCTTGCAGCATGTTACACCCTAAACATAGTGTAAGGGACTTGGGAGACCTTCTGTGCAAGAACACACCATTTAATGTGGAAGTAAAAACACCTACAGAAGAAACATAGCCTACTAACAGTATAACAAAAATAATCATTAAGAAACTTGTATATAAAATGAGGGAATATACACTACTGTTTGCCTAGCATCAGGCAAATTCAAACTCTCAGAAGGTCTAGCCAATATACATGGGCAGGTACACAGCTACAAAGCCCACTTGTTTTCCACAGCTTCCTTAAATCTTAGTGATAAGACAAACTTAAACTCTATGTATAATCCAACTCTTTCTATGTATCATCTATCCATGCTGAAAAATCCTTTAGTCTGCACAGATGCAGCTTTGTATCAGCATATAATATGTATTGGAGTGCTTAAATAACATGGTAGAAATCTTAGGAGCCACAGATTGAGCTTTCCCAAAACACTTCCCATATGACTATGTCATCAAGCAGTGAGAGACTCAAAGCAGTATGAATAATCCCAGACAGGAAAACATTGCAGTGGTGAGGTCTTGACTAAATGCAGTCAAACATCAAGGTATTCCTACTCCCTCCATGCAATTCAAACACAACAGTTGTTACAGAAGTTACTTAAGAGGATGCATTTTCCCCTGCCTTTCAAGTATTTAATATTAAAAAAAAAAAAAAAGGCACAAAAATAGCCCCAGTGCACTAACCCTGCCTCTTAAATCTTCTGTGCTTCGCTTGGCTAACCGCTGCCAGCTTGGCCAGCTTCTGCAGCAGTTTCTCAAGCCAACAGCACATCAATTCTGCTCAGCTCCAAGTCACAGGGTGTTCACAAACAAAGCACAGGACAGGGATTTGTCTCAGATATACTGAGTCTCAGCAGACAAACAGATGGGAATGATTTTCACATCAATTAGCCAGTGCAGAGAAAGAGCAGAACAAAGCCAAACTAATGGATGTGCTACAATATTAAGCCACCCTTCTAGGCATGCTGTTTGCAGCTGTAATGGCTGTATGGCAATGAGAGCCACTCTTACTTGTGGCAAGCATTTTATTAGTGGTAATTAAGAGGAGATGTCTAAAGGCTGCATCCCCCTGTGACAGTAAAAACAGTGAATGGAAGAGCCATTGTGGCAATTATACAGGTAAACTTCAGCTGTGATTTGGAAGTCAATCACTTTCAGAGCTGTGAAACACTTGGGCAAGTGTTGTCCAATGGGAGTAAGCCTGTAAATCCATAAGCATGTGATCCTTCTTCAGACCCATTTTCCCCCCACCCTGTCCTTTCCTTGGCAAGCTGGCAGTAATTTGGCACATGCTGTCTCAAAAGCATGAGGACTGTGAACATCATTTGAGATGCCTTTCATTAAAGTTTTGGCAAGGGCTTAAATACTGCGCACAGGTAACACGTTTGTTTACTGGGGTTTCTCCAACAATCCAAAACAGTTTCTCTGTTTACAACCTCCACAGCCCTTGGCACCAATTACAGAAGCGACTCACGGATGCTTTTGAGCAGTGCCTGGTTTGTTAAAAGCTGAAGAAATACAGTTCTCAAAAAGGCAACAAGAAATCCACACCAACAGGATACGGCTGCCAGCAGCCAATTCATGGCCACAGTTCATTTCTGATTTCATTAGTCCTGCTGATGGACCTTAGAGAAACAGGTCGGTTTAGTCACTGCTCCTACTTCTAAGTGAATGCGAGCTCCTCTCTTGAACTCTGGGCAATTTAGGCACAGTAAATGGAAGCTTCTATATGATTAGTGTCATTAGATTCTTTGTTTAATTCTAAATGGAAGTTTATCATATCCAAACTGTTAGCAGGTAGGTTGGCTCAAATGCTCTACGTGAAGACCTTTATTTCTACTACTCATGTTTTGGGAGTTGCCAAATGCATCTGTTGAAACTCCAGAGACTTCTACTACCCTTTCTGAAATGCTTTTGCTTTTTCTAAGTTGGCTTGATTTCATTTTATGTTTTTGTTCTCCCTGGAGGTGTCCAAGGCCATGTCATAGAACAGAATAGTTTAGGTTGGAAGTGACCTCAAAGATCATCTAGTTCCAACCCCTGCTATAGGCAGGTACACCTCACACTACAACAGGTCACTCAAGGCCCCATCCAAACTGGCCATGAACACCTACAGGGAGGGAGTGTCCACAACTTCCCTGGGCAACCTGTTCCAGTGTTTTCCCCACCCTCACTGTAAAGAACTTCTTCCTAACATCTAGTTTAAATCTCCCCTCTGCCAGTTTAAACCCATTACTCATCGTCCAGTTATTACACGACGATATAAGCAGTCTCCATGTCTCAAATGTATCATTCCAGTAACTGAAAGGGGCATATGAGAAAGATGGGAAGGGACTTTTTACAAGGACTTGTTGCAATATGGTGAGAGGGAATGGACTGAAGCTTGAGGAAGGCAGATTTAGACTGGAGATTAGGAAGAAATTCTTGACACTGAAGGTGGTGAGACACTGAAACAGCATGCCCAGGGAGGCTGTGAATACCCCCTGTCCCTGGACACATCCAAGGCTGGGCTGGATGAAGTCCTGAGCAATCTGGTCTAGTGGAGGCTGTCTCTGCCCACGGCATGGCAGTTGGAACTAGGTGATCTTTAAGGTCCCTTCCAACCCAAACCATTCTACCCATCTATGAATTTATTTCATCTTTTTGTTAACTTATTTCAGGTTTGCACAAAATGACGGGATACAATTAGAGACGGCATTAACACATCACATAGCAATAAAACCTAAACACCTCTAACCTCAATCAAGTCTTCGTTGTACAAAGAAAGGCTGAGCCAAGTGTCTTTGCAGTTCAGCATAAGACTGTTTTCTGCTTGGGTAGATGATGTTTCAAAAAAAGTTAACTCTTTGTACTTAGGCCTCCTGCCATTTTACATTTATATGCATTTAAATCAAAGACCTGACACCGTGAGTTATGTTCAGAGGATGAGGAGAGGCATCTTTTGGATGTGGTAGGATGTGTTTATACAGTAACACTAAAACAGTTAATAAAAGTGACAAAATTATGCTTGCATACACTTCTCTCCACCAAAAGCTCGCTCTGTGTTATGTCTAGTCTAAAATGGGTTCTAAAACTTCAATCAACCTGCACGATATTGGAAAATAAGCTATCTTGCAGGAGAGTGAAGAACAGGTTTGGATACCAAACAATATTAGCAATGGTTTCAGCTCCTTAGCATATTATTAAATAAGTAATTATTTTAGATTTTTGGGTTTGGTAGGCTATTTTATTTTGTTTCAGACCAGAGTGGCCAGTTAGAGTCAATCTTAAGTAAGTCAGCATTTACTTCAACAAAACAATTCTTATGTCCTTGACTGAGCATTTGCTGGGTAAGCCAAAAATCACAGCGGCTGTGGGCATTTCATCCATGGGGGACTTTCACACCAGTGGGAATCTTCCCATGAGCCCTTCAGAAGTAGGTAGGGGTTTAGTTCCATACTCTGCAATACTCATGTCATAACACCCACTAGTTGAGCAATAGGACTTCTTTCCATGGGACACTTGTGGCTAATTCCCAAAGAAGATTTCACCTGGTAGTTTTCAGATCTGGCTCTAAACTTTTCTTTTTTGCTAGAGCACAGAAATATTTCAGCAGTTTGTCACCAAATATTTTGATTAAAAAACACAAACAAACAATAAAACCCCAAAATACCTTTGACTGAAAACAAGCACATTTGTTGCTTGGACACAAAGGAAGGTATAAGCTTCTGAACCTGCTAAACAATGAAGAGTATCATGCCAGTAGAAATTAAATAATGCTAACATGACATTATTATTATTACTATACGCTTATTCCAAGGGTGTGATCACAAAAATGAGTTTTTGTTAATGAGAGGACTCCAGTCATGTTCTGTGGGACTGTCCCATGACATTTACCTCTGCAGCCTGTGATCAGCAGGAGATGCAGCTCAGCACTGGCATTGTTGGGGCCACCGTGTGGCACATGACAGTTTCAGTTCATTGAATTTATGATGTGAAATTCCAGCCCTGATAGTGAACATCCTCCCCTCCTCTCCTCTGAAAATTAATCACATGAAGTCCTGATTAATAATAAAAGGCCCTGCCATCAGCATTCAGAGCCCCAGCCGGGGCTGTCATGGCTCAGAGGGCAGAAATCTGCTTAGAGCTACAGGAGAACCCAACTGAATTTGTGGCGTCTCAGTCTATGAATGTGTAAGCACTTCATCTGTTCACCCCAACACAATGTGCTGGAAGAGCAGCGGGCAGGAGGAGCTGTAGGGATGCTGGACCACGAGCAGGGCTAGGTGGCAGCATGCAAGCGTTGAAGCCAAGGCGACAAAGCTGGCATTGCTGCCTTTCCTGAAGGATGAACAGGAAGCTGCCTACAAGTGTTTATTTTTACCAAGGAAAGCATCAAGCCAATTTACAATCCTTAAGGTTTTTTTCTTGAGATGTTTGTGGCAATGTCTGCATTGTCTTCCTGTGGGGGAATGGTGTTTTAAGTTTGATGAGCAGAGAAAGACTGGATCATGTCGCTGTTTTTCATAGAAATATGGAATTGTTTAGGTTGGAAGAGACCTTTCAGATCATCGAGTCCAACTGTTAAGCCAGCACTGCCAGGTCACCACTAAACCACGTCCCTCAGCACCACATCTATGTAGCTTTCAGATCCCTCCAGGGATGGTGACTCCACCACTTCCCTGGGCAGGCTGTTCCAGGGTCTGACAATCCTGGGAAGCTTTCCTAAGGTCCTATCTAATTCTCCCTGGAACAACTTGAGGTCATGTCCTCTCATCCTATTGCTTGCTACTTTGGAGAAGAGACAGATCTCTACCTCACTACAACTTCCTTTCAGAGAGTTGTATAGAGTGAGGAGATGTCCCCTCAGCCTCCTTTTCTCCAGGCTAAACAACCCCAGTTCCCTCAGTTGTTCCTCACCAGACTTGTGCTCTATACCCTTCACCAGCTTCACTGCCCTGCTTTAGATATGCAAGAACTGCTGGCGGTGGTGGGATTTTTATGAAGCTGGAAAATCAGTGTCAGTTATTTGCCCTCTTCCTGGGAATGATGAAAATCTGATAGCATGTCGGAATTTTCCCCCCCGCAAACACTTCCTTCATTTCCTACTTCTATTTGACCATGTTCAGTGCAGTAGGTGGGGAAAGGAAGGCATTCAGAAGATCTTATGCCACAAGTAGCTGTTGGCATTGCTGAAAATAACATAGAAAGGAAGTTTCTGATATGCTACAGCATCACAGTCCACGCTACCAGAAATCCAATGGAAAGTTATTTTCAAGTAGATTACCCCTGTCTCAATGACCAAGCCTTCGCCCAGCTGTTGCAACACCTTAGAATCACAGAACTACCAGGGCTGGAAGGGACCTCAAGGATCATCTAGTTTCAATCCCCATGCAATGGGCAGGGACGTTTCGCACTAGATCAGAACGCTCAGAGCCCCATCCAGCCTGGTCTTAAAAACTTCCAGGCATGGGGCTTCCACCACCTCCCTGGGCAACCTGTTCCAGTGTCTGACCACCCTCACGGTGAAGAACTTCTTCCTAACGTCCAATCTGAATCTACCCACTTCTAGTTTTGCTCCATTCCTAACCACAGTCCTCACCAGGGAATTGCAAAACAGAGTGGCAAGATTGGTGGTCTTTTTTTTTTTTCTCCATACCTCCTCATCTGTGACATTCACATCCACTTTTTTTGAGCGAATGGCTTTGGTTATGTAGTCAATGTTGTTTTCTCTGCAGTAATCAAAAATGTTCTTGTCTTCTTCCCTAGTCAAGAAAAAAAACCAAAAGAAGCACCCTGTTACACAGAACACAAAGGCCACATGCACATTATAGGCTCTAACTCTGCTACAGACATTCCAGTACTATCACTGGATTTAAACAGACATCTAGTATAGCACACATTGCACACAAAGATTAACAGTGGGATTTTCCCTCCCAAGAGACAGAAGATCTTGTTTCTTAGAGAACAAGAGTTGTTTTTAACAGTGTTATGCCAGGGCAGAAGTCAGCTTACTTCTGTGAACTGCCATAACAAGTCTATAAATTCACCCAGCAAAAACCATATTAAAGTCCTGATATCAATCACAAACCCCACAGAAAATCTAAAAGGCTAAAGCTACTCTTCTCCTTGCTATGGAAACCTGTAACAGGCACTTTAGGTCAGACCAAAGACCCTTCTGATGCTCTCCACCTCAGACTGTGGCCACTAATGGTGTTTTAGAGAAAAAGTAAGATGATATAGGACACATGCAAAGCAATCTGTCCCTAGCTGGATCCTCCCACTTTCAGAAACTTAGTAGCTTAAGGATTTCCAGTAACTGGCTGAACATATTTATCAGCCTTTCCCAGGTCCCTTTTCCACTGTATCCTGTACTTTAACCCATTTGTCTCGTGGTCTCTCTAAAGAACAAGCTCTACAATTCAGTATTATCTGTGTGGAGGGGAGAAGAGTGGGCAAATACATTCTTTTCTTGGCTTCCAAACAGGTGCCTGCTATTATTGTCTACTTTTTGGTAAGTAATTGCCTAGGGATTTGTGAAATCTTTGGTGTTTGTCTTTGGAATCTGAGCACAGGCCTTTATTTTTTTCTTTAACAGCCTGCAAGTGACCTAAATCTACTCCTCTTTTTTTGTGTTGACAGTGTTAAGGCAAAGCTTGACCATAATCTCTGCTCTGAGCAGCTGGCTGGTGCATGTGGAAGGATCAGCATGTCTCTGTGCCAGGTAGGCCTGCCTGCAGCAGAAAGATCAAGCTGTGGAGTCACTGCTGTTTGAGTTACACCTATAGCTTCTTGTAGAGCTAGAAGCAATAACCTGGCTTCAGACACAGTAAAAATTGTGTTCTTACCAGCTAACCAGAACTTCTAATGAAACTCAAACCTTTCAAAGATTCTTAAACCATTACAGAAGAGCTTTGTGTGAGTGACTTGAGCCATGGTGCTTTGCGGCAGCTAAAAAAGCAAGTGTTAGAAATCTTTAGGGAAAGGACAGAGCAGGACCAAGACATTTTTATCTTGCCATATAAATCTACACTCACGTATTTAATGATGGGAAGTTACTGGCACCAGTATTGCTGAGAAAGTACAACTCCCCTCCAGTCCATGCTGGAAAGTTACTTATCCCAACACAGTAGATTTTTCAGTGGAAAGGGGCTATATCATACTAGCATGAGGCACCTTTACAACACCTTTAGGTATAGATACACAACTGTGTTGCTAGTAAGGAGTAAAGAAAAGAGGCCCTTGTTTGTCTAAAAATAAAGCAGAAAGTCACATTCTATCTTTTTTTTTTTTTTCCCCTCTGGTTTCCACATGAAAACTATGGTTCAAGTGATCCCATCTGCATTGCTACGAGACCTGGCAGCTTCACAGGAGTTAAGCACCAAGGAGTTGCCTCTCACGACACCCCCAGTTTTCAATCACCTCAACTTAGGACAGTCTGGATGTTCAGCAGAACTCAGACCCAACAGCCCCAAAGGAAATTCCTCATTAAAACAGGAGGTTGCTGCAGCAGGTCAGATCCAGTAAGGAGGCTGTTCTGCTGTGAGCCTTTTGAGCACCCTTGGTAATGTCATGGAGGAGTTTGCGAACTGATCCCCTTATGCTAAAAGGCTCCTCCTACACATCTGCATTGCTCTTGAACTTCACAGGCTGAAGAGTATCAGTGGAAGCAAAAATAAAATCTAGATGTTATTTGCATTTCTAAGCAATGGGTTATAGGGAAAAAGTGATGCTCTTTGACCTGTAATCCCCCAAAATGACACCACCAATACCAACAAGACCATGCCCCTTTCTCCTCAGAGCAGGCAGAGTTCCACGGCACAGCTTTGACTTCATCTTTTATTATGTATCTAACTTACCACGTTATGCTCTAATTCTTCAGACTTCAAGCGTCTGTTTCCTTCCTCAGTGCCAGTAAAAGGTAGGAAGAAGTGCTGACACAGCTCCAGCAACAGAGTGCTGCTTACTTCAAAGCGGTCACTTCCTCTGACCTCTCTCTCACCTTGCTCCTTTAGCAGCACCTTTCTCCTGCACATCAGCCTTTTTGTTTGTATGCACCCAAGCCTTCCAAACAACTGACCTGCATCTTTCCAGTAAAGAGGTGGGCGCTGCACAAGATCTCACACTCCACATTTAGGCCTATGGACATTACAGAAACTTTCCAGTTTCTTTATCAGTTTCTCATGAACAAACTTGTTGAAGATCTTGTCTGCTCACTACACACAAGCTCCCAGGAAACAGATCGCTGCTTGCTTTAGCTGCAACTACTCTGAATTCCAGGGTAAAAAAGAATCTCATGGTGGGATTAGAAAAGGCAAAAGCTTACACTGCTTGAGATGGAGCTTGACAGATTCATGATGGAGGTCATCAGACATGTCTGCTTCTACTAACAAGGGCTGATTTGATATGCTGCAAAATCCCTCCAGTCCTACCTCGTTAATCCAACCACTCAAGCACACCCTTGACTGCTGAGAGCAGAGCAGGTTTTTGGGTGAAGCTGCTTTTCTGACAACACTGCACAGTACACCTGGTTCCAGCAGCTTCAGCTTTTCCCCCTATTGCAGAGCTACACACACACATAATTTATTACAGATCACTCTTTCTTCCACAATACCAAAGCAGAGCTCTGTCTCTCCTTGCTAGAGGAGTCCACAACCATCCTCAGTTACTCCTGGATGACTTTTTGTGCCACAACTATGGGATCAGATAGTGTATCCTATGCTTGGCAGTGATGCCACCCAGTCAGTCCAGGCACCAGCATCTCCACCACCTCCCAGCAGCACCAGGGGTACTAGTGGGCACGTAGCAGTGATAAAGCAGCTGACTACGCTCCACTGACATACCAACCCCAAGTGATCTTCCTACCACAGCCTCCAGACAAGACTTCTACAGGTTTTTTCCAAGTATATTACTGTCTGTAAGGGGGAAATGACCTGACACAGCTATTTGGATATGATTTAGCTTTTCTGGAATAACAACCTCTGCAAATGCTCTTTATATACCCCTTCCAAAAAACCACTTTCCTTGAAGAAGTCTCCACAATGGAATTAATCCAGAATAGCAATTTCCCCACCTGAAGACAAGGTTTTGGGAAATTTCATCTCTCTATTTTGCATTTATTTCTCAAGCTTTAAACCATTCCTCTGCACCTGATGACCTCTTATAAAAAACAACAAACCAAACCAAACCAAAAACTAGCATGTATTATCTCCAACTTTTCTATACACAGTAACAAAGAGAAATGAGCCATTTCCTGAATAGTTTTGAGGGAAGTCCATAGTCACAACAAAGACATTTACCTGCAAACAAAACAGTCATAGGAGGCTGCACCCCAGACATTTAAAACATTCTGATCTAGTTGGGTGCCAAAACAAGGAAAGCAAAGTGAGAAACAGCTCAGAAGAGTTAAACCCAGATTTATGGAAGTACCAATAATCAGGAAAAAGCTCTACCTGAATGGTATGAATGGAATGAAGACAAGATACTGTCATTTGCTGACTGTGTATTCAAGACTACACAGAACATATAAGAAACATAGTTTGAAAACCTTCCAAGACAAGGTTTTCCCTCCCCGTTTTATTTCACATGTGTGCATGTGTATGTACTGGATAATCCCTCCACTGTAGTAGCTATAAGAAAACAAAAAGGATGCAGTGTTTTTATTAGACTGGTTCCTAGCAGTAATTTTTGCCCCACATAAAACTTGTGAGAGTCAGCAGCATGGCTCAGAAACCAGTAGGAACAGACTAAAACCAGACAGAAGCACATCAGAAACACAGAAGTGACACCACAGACGTACTGCTCAGATAATGTTGGGAGCGGGAACACCAGAGCATTTCTACCAGAATTTTCAGATTAAAAAAAGCCCAAACAAACCACCAAAACACAGCATGGGAAAGATGATGAAACTCAACCTCATGAAGTTGTGCAAAATTATTTAAAACCTGTAGCTAAAAGGAAGGCTCAGATGCAATTTTGCTTCCATGTCAGACTCTGTGAAATATAAGGCACTGGCTCTTTTTGTTGAGCTAAAAAGGAGTCTTAAAGTCAGCAATCAGCTGATTGTCAGTAAGGACAGTGAGTGTGTTCACATCTGCTCCTGATGGTCAGAATGGTTTCTCCATTCCCCTTCACTAATACATCTTCAACCCCTAAGGCTATTTGCTTCTGCTCTTCCACATTCCCAGTAATAGATGCTAACTGATTCAAAGTTGAGCTGAAGCATATCTGTTGCTTGCAGATAACAGGAATGGCTTTTTCCAGCCTTGAATAAAATAATTTGGAAGAACTTGAGACCAAATTCTCTCTCCCCTGACTTCTAAGTTTTCAGAAGCCTTATTCATAAGCTGTCCAAAACATGTGTTGAACCAACAGTTTTTAAACAGTTCATGAAAAAGCTCTGCTGCCAGTTAAAGAAATAAGGAAATCCCGATTACCTGAAATGCTGTAAACCTCCTTACTTTCTACACAGCCACCAAGCCTGCCATGAAAAAGGGCACGAAGGAGATCTGAAATTCAGATATTCTACCCTTGCACAGAGACCATCCTTCAGGTTTACCCCATTCCCTTCCTCCCCCCTGGCAGGTTACCTCCAGCACAAAGCTCTGGGCAGAGGGCTGCGTTCGGGTGTTACTTTGGACGTCCTCTCCCCTTTTCCCAGGGCTGGTCCAAGGGCTGGTCCCTGCGGGCTCGCTGCGGAGCGGCCCCGGGTGCCGCTAACAGGTGGCTTCGCCTGTCTGGTTGGCACGGCGCTGCCGCGCGAGCGGGAGGGAGCGCGGCGGAGCGGAGCCGGCAGCGTGCGGGGAGCCGAGAGGCACTTGCAACACTTGCTGTTTATGTCAAGGCCCTCGGCCCCCAAGGGACCCATTTTCACATAATCTATAATTATCTCTTCGCTTTAATCGCCTCCTCACTTCTGAGGCTCTCCTGGGCACGAGGAAGAGGAAAAGCTCATTAACTGAACCTTTTCTCCTCTCTCCAGCCACCCATAGCTTTTAATTGCTTGGTGTTGTTATTATCTATCAGTGCAACTGGGATCATTTTCATAAGAAAGGGTGGTGGGAGGGAGGGAGGCAGGAGCGGGTCCCAGAGGTACGCGCCGCAGACAAACCTTTGCTTTCTCAATTATTTATGCCAGCTGAGGTTTTACAAGCTGAATAAATCCATAACTCAAGTTTATTTCGATCTGGCAGGCCATCCCGGGGGAAGTGTTGCCCACTTGCCGGCACACTCACTGCCGTCCTCCGAGAGCTGCCGGGACATTGCGAGACACGTGTCAGCCAATTCCCTCACGCACTTCGGTAGATTAGCGGTGGCACCGGAGAGAAGGTGGCTGTGAAAACCCAAACAGAAGCCACCAGTGAAGGATACACTCTCCCACAGGGAAGGCAAGCCTGAGCCAAGCTGCCCTTTTGCACAACAAAGCAAAGCCCCAAGAGTCACTGCTACGGGGACAATAAAAGAGGGCAGAAGCAATAAACTTGGCAATCATCTTGAAGTCAGGGACTTGTCCGCTAAACACCACCACAAGAGCAGCCATTTCTAAATAACTTTGACTTGAAAAAAAGCCAAAGTCCAGCTGCCTGGACCCGCAGGTGTTTTGTTTGAGACGTGCCTGTAGCTGAGCACACTGCGGGCTGCGTGGGCTCTGCACAGCCAGGAAAGCTTTCCCGCAGGGATTGCACTGCCCAGTATTTGTGTGAGTGACTGAGATCTGTGCCGCAGGCACCTGAACGCACGCACAAGGCCAGCATCAGCCCGCGATTCCCAACACGGCAAGGATGCCTGCTCTCACATCTCCCTGGCTTTGTGCCCATTTCCAGCGTTGGCATTCTTGGAAGTGGGGCTGAAGGGAGAGAACAAAACCCGAAGCGTGCTGCGGAGCGCTGTTGGGCTCGTCTCAAAAGTCATCGGTGCTCCGAAGTGGCATCCTTGCAATGGATGCTGGAAGCAGCTCTTTAAAATTCAGCAGCCTTTGTGCCTGACCACACGCAGCGACCTCTGGTATTTTCTGCCAAAACAGTTCATTTGTCTCACACAACAACTAATCAATTCCCCAGGCCATCCATCACGGGGGCTCCTGCGAGCCGGCCCGGCAGCAGGGCCAGATGGTGGCTGTGTTAGCAGGATTAATACAGTTATGATAGATTACAGGGCATCAGGCTGGTTCCCACATATGAGGGGTGCCAGCTCTACACCCCGATCCTAAATGGAGCTCCACTTGCAACCAGGATTGCTCCCATGTGTTATGGGAAAAGTTGGAAGTTTCTAGCAGAAAAGGTCTTCTTCAGCATCCCTCAGGATGGCAGAAGTGTGAAGCTCAGCTCTCAGGGAGACCTCTGTGAGGAGTGGTATATGTCATTCCCATCCCCTCACGACGAGGTCATGTGGCAGCAGCACACGGCAGAGTGCAGGAGAGCTCCTCCTGTGGAAGTGGAGAGGGGCATGGACATGGGCCAACATAATTTCACATTCTCCATCTGCCAAATCAATGCTTTCGTTTGCTGGAAACACAAACTGCCTCCCCCTCACCCCTCTTTTGGAAAAAAATAATTGAAAAATAACTTCAAAGTTGCATTTCCCATGCTTCAGTATTTTTGGCACCTTCCTCAGTTTGTGTCTTAGATTAGATTTATACCTGTGACACATCAGTCAACCTCATCTCACTGTTCATTTCCCAGGTTTGTGAAACTGTAATTATGGCTCTTTGATCATGAAAAAGCTCAACTGCTACTGCTTTTGTTCTGGTAATAGGACTAGAAAGAGAGACATAAAGCTTTATATAGCAAGTGGAAAAAAAACAAAAACAAAAAAACCCAAACCAAAACACCACTACACACATCCTGAAATCACAGAGGATTTCTTCCACATACTTCCTTCCTGGGGAAACCTCCAAGTCCCATCATCAGTCACCAGCGAGCATTATTTTTATGTAATGCTCCAAGTGAGATAAGTGATTTGCAGAGAAACACCAAGGCAGAGCACTGTGCTAATACATTCTGCAACTGCCCCCCATTAGTCACTGGGGAGACTTGAGCTCTTTATTGCCAGGGTTTATTAATGATGCCTAATTGATGACCAGTGCCCAGCACCCCAAAGTAAATAACTGCTACGCCTCATTAGCTCAAGAGACCTTCTCCTGATTTGAGGACTGATCTATGAACACACAGATTGCACTGATTTAACTGAATCTCCTCCTAAATTGATTTAATTAGATTGGTATAACCTGTTCTATGGATGCTCTTGGATTTATTTTGAATCAGTGTAGTGTATGTCTACAAGCCAGACTGATCATATTTCTATCTTGTTCTCAAAGCAGAAACATTTGAGATAATTGTTGATAAGGCAAAATTAGCCCTGGCACCATTCCAGTTCCTCCTGACTCTGTTCCACTTGACTTTAGGGTAGGATATGTTAAGCCCACTTGGCCCAACATTTACAGATTTGCACCCCAAAACTTTCACTCCACAAAAGGAACATAGGGACTTTTTACAAGGACTTGTAGTGACAGGACAAGAGGGTTTGAAGCTTAGGAGGGTAGCTTTAGACTGGATATTAGAAAGAAATTATTTACAGTGAGGGTGGTGAGACACTGGAACAGGTTCTCCAGGAGGTTGTAGATGCTTCCTCCCTGGAGGTGTTCAAGGTCAGGCTGGACAGAGCCTTGAGCAACTTGGTCTCTTGGAAGGTGACCCTGGCCATGGAAGAGGGGTTGGAACTGGATGATCTTTAAGGTCACTTCCAGCCCAAAACATTCCACAAATCTATGAATTATGTAAGTATAATTTGCTTGGTAGTTTACTGCTGATGGTAAACCAGTGGTTTACATTGCTTAAAACAAGATCTCTCATCTTCCTGTGGCATAGCAGCAGCTTGGAGGAGATCAATCACTTGATAAACTTCTGCCAAGAATAAAATAAGTGAACCTGCTCAGGTGAACCTTCAAAACCCTGCACTTGCATTCTTGTCTGTCTCCCAGTGCAAGGTGAGACTATGGTGATGCCAGGTTCCAGATAAATTAGACAGACTTCTGCCTTTGCATCAGCGGAATCCTAAAGGGCATACAGTAAGCTGTGTTTGGCAGAGTAATGCCTCCTGAGAAATTGTTCTTAGCACTCTGTCAGAACCCAGAGCCAATGAGGACTCAAGTTTCAGTTTTTAGTACACAAAATAAGGGGGTTTTGCTGATTCTGGACTTCCTTAATATGATCCTGTAACTAGAAAATATTTGTCCTACCAACAACCCTGGGAAACAGAGACTAAAGTGGTTTGATATATATTTCAGTGCTTTTAAATTTGCTGTGAAGCTTTAGTAGGCCCATCATAGACTACTGGGACTGTCTGTACCAATGTTTCTTTTCTCAGATCTTAGGTTTTGAGCTAGCAAAGACCTATCCACAATGAAGCCATTTAAGTTTTCTTTCTCCTTAAATATTTACATTTCCTTTCTCTATAGAAAATGCTTTATTTTTTTAAGGACTATATTCTATTTACAAATGCACTGAAGTATTATAGAACGTTAACCTTAAGTTCTTGTAGGTAACCACTCACAGCCTCAGAAAGTCACTCTTCTCATGTGGCTTTCCTATCAAACCAATTCGTTCCATGCTCCGGATAAACTTGGACCCCAAAATGAACATCCAGAGCCATAATTCTTTGGTTCACCTGCCTGCAGCAATTTTGCTGTTTAGTGCCATACTTTTGCCATTATACTGACCACCATGAGAGATGTGTGTATACCTGTTCATATTTATTCCCTGTTCCAGTAAGAGAAGACAAAAGCCATAATACATGGGCAGGTTTAAGGAGAAGGTTCAAGCTGTACAACCTGCATGTAGATGAGATGGAAACACTTGCTCACTTTCTAACTCACGGTTGAAAACACTGATGTCTGTGACCCAAGCTGTGCTAACGGACCACAGGAGGTTCCACCATACCAATCTACCAGAATCCATGAGACTTCACTTAATTTCAGCAGAATCAACCTATTTCAGCTCTGTCAGACTACATCTGCCTTCAGCCTCATTTTGCAAGGACTTCCATATAGCACAGTTGTACACACAACCCACATTCCTCATGGCATTGTTTGGAAAAAAAAAAGTGTATTCAGAGCTGTACTTATGCTCAAGTACTGCACAAATCACATCCTCATGGAAATAAACAAAAAAATGACAAGAAGCTTTAGACTAGTCAAGTAGTCAAGCCAACCAGGCCAAACTCTTTTCCAGCACATTTTGCCATATTTCATATCCAAGAAGGGACATGTGCAGTACTGGGGACAGTTAAGACTCTGAAAGCACCGTAGGACTAATAACAGCTCAGACCCAACATTGGAAGCGCTGAAATGTTCCACTCCTAAAAGAGCTTGAACAGGGTATAAACCACAAGGTCAAACTACGGGATCAAGGATGTTGGCTGAGACCTGCACTGACAGAGGAGGGAAGAAAAAGGAGCTTGTGGCTAGCAGAAGTGCTAATTCTTCAAACCAAGGTCACACCTGACCACCTCTACTCGAGGTCCATGGTTCAGCTAAAGAGGTGTTGGCTCTCCATGTGAGGTGAAGAAGGTTGATCCTGGCCAGCTGTTCCATCTCCATCTAAAGTGTATTGCAACACAGTGGGGAAGTGTCCACACTACTACCAAGCACAAAACTGCCACCTTGTTGGCTTACACAGAACAGCCACATCAATTTTCTACCTGAGCTCCTTGCAAAGGGTTTTGGACCCGCCTGCTCAAGATTTATTTTGATTAGTTTCCGACAAGTCAAAGAAATGCTGTGTTAAACAGCTTTAATGCTTTGAGAAAGTTCTCAGCAAGTTTGGAACGCTGTGGGTACAGAAATCAGTGTTTTTGTTTTCAATTTCCTAAGACTACAAAGATGCAATAAAACAAATGGGATCATGCAGGCCTAAATTGGTGACTGCAACATGATGGTAAACACTGCTCTGAAATTTGGTCTTCCCTGACTGTTGATCTTCACTAAGAATGGTACACTGCATTTGCAAGATCGTCCAGACAATCATTTAGGTATTTGAATTAATATTATAGCCATGATTAGCAGTCTGGATCAGTGAACCCAAACCAAACAAGAAAACCCATCTGTCCTTATTCAGTACCTGATGTCACTTACTACTTGCACCTTGACAAATTTTAAATAACAGCCACTCTAGTTCAGTAAATGTGTTCCTGCTATGCTAGCTGCAGAAGCTAGAAAAAATTAATTTGATATAAGGTACAAACTCTCCCTGAAGGCAAACATTGTTCAGCATTAAAACCTTCACTGAACAATCTTTAATGAATGCATTGGTAAAGAAATAACTGGAAAAGGTAGTGTCTGGACATATTTCTATTAAAAATATCCAATATTAGCTTTTTTTAGCCATATAACTATAAAATGGAGAGTTTTCCCTTCCCCCACAGTTTGTGCTAGGGAAAGGTTACTACCTGGCAGAGATACAGGCAGTTATTGATTTAAATGATTATGGACCTGAAAAGTTCTTTCCTGTCATTTATTATCCTGTTGTAGTTGCCACTACACTTGTGCAATATTAAAAAAAAAAAAAATAAAAAGAAAGGTTTAACAAAATTACATTAGAAGAATACTGGTTTTAACTGAAGTCCAGCAAGATAATCACCTGATTGTTTCCTCTTGATACAACGAGCTGACGACTGGGCCTCCAAATGCAGTTTTGCTTTCCTTTACCTTCTTCTCTGTCATCTGAAAGAAAAGAAAAGATTGGTCTAGCATCCTGGTTTCCATTTCATTCTAGCCTGTCCCATGCCCTCCCCTGCCCCAGAGATGGGATCAGCCCTCTGGAAGCCTCATCTTCATGGCTGATGCTACCACATGACCCTACTCCATCCCAAACAGCTGGATGGGTGTCTCAACAAACCAGATCAATGCTTCTCTGCAGGAAGTCCAGAAGGGTCACCCAAAACATAGGCTTGGCAGCTTCACTGTTCACCTTGCAATGAGCCAAAGCATTGCCTCCACAGCACTGCCAGCCGTGGCCCCTCAGGACCCAAAAGCTGAGCCTCTGTGAGGTAGCATAATGCTATGTTACTAGATTGCAAAGCTTGCCTTTATAAATCTATTTAATATAGATTTAAAATTAAATTTTATAATGGGCAGCATTTCCAAATGATTTACTCCCAGGAACTCGTGGATTCTGAATGATTCCCACCATAATAGAAAAGAACAATTAGAATAATGATTGATCGATCCAGAGCTTCAGGCCCACCTTTTCAAAGGAAACATCCTGCAGCTTGGGATCTTCAATCGGTTAACTTAACATCAAAGCCAGACTTTCAGAAAGGGCTAAGTGCCTCCTGTCTAAAAGCCTGACTCAATTTGACCAGGTGGTGGGCACCAGAAATTTCAGTTCCTCTAAGGCATCTAGTATCTCCTTCTTTGAATAAGGAGTCAAAAGTGGTTTGCAGTTTGTAGCAGTAATTCCTTATAAACTCAGCCCATTAACTGCAACACGATGCTGTCAGGGGGACAGTTCTGTGCTTTATTGTGATGAGAGATTATCACACCCAGTGTGAATAAAACCAGAAGCAAAGGGAAAGCTGCCCCAACCTCTAGCAGTTTCTCAGGAGCAGCAACACATTGCTGATTACACCAAAGAGTGGGGCTGCCTCACCAGAATTTTACCTAGAAAGATGTTGAGGTTGGGTTGGTTTTTTTAAATAAAACACTTCAACATTTGTTTTCCCTCCTGCTCCTCAGGTTGCTTTGGTTTTACATCAATTTACTGTTTCACAGAATTACAGAACAGTCTGGGCTGGAAGTGACCTCAAAGATCATTTAGTTCCACCCCCCCCTGCCATGGGCAGGGACACTCCTAATCAGACCAGGCTGCTCAAGGCCTCATCCAATCTGAACACCTCCAAGAAGGGGGCATCCATGACCTCCCTGGGCAACCTGTCTCAGTGTCCCATCACCTCCACTGCAAAGAATCTCCCCCCGATAACACATTTACTATTTAAGCCAACCTGTTCCTGCCCCCCTATACTTGCCCCAAGCTGTAGCATTTGGGTTTGCAGACATCACAGACACCCTTCTTTATAAGAAAAAATGGAAGGGATATTGGTTTTGGAAACTCTTCCATGGCAAGCAGGCACTCTCTAATTTAAAGTAAAAGCTGACACAAAGTTCTTGTCTTCTGAGGGTAAAGGTCTTGAGAGTCTTTACAGTATGATTTCCCTCCTAAAAATTATTTAGTTGGGAACCTTTCTGTCCATCCCTTATTTCCACACCACTTATAAAGAAAATTAATTTCAGATCATCTTCTAGTACATGCATGAATTATTTCTATGAAATGAAGCTATACTCACAACTAGCCTATCTTCTCGGATACTGAGGGATAGTGACCATTCAACCAGAATCAGAAACTACAGGAAATTTTTCATCTATATTCTTTCATCTCTTCCAAAGGTTTGCCAAGATGTTGATTTTTTTTTCAAAGTCAGAAACAACACTTGAGAAAATAAAAAAAAATATATTTCATCTTTCTAGAGGCAGAAATTGTAGAAATCCAAACAAAGACGTTTGTTGGATTAAGTTCATCTCCTCTGCACAACCAATGCACTGGGACGCTCAGTGATATAGGGTTTCCCAAAAACTTCTCTGGCTCTTAATCCATATACAGATTACTTTGTGCAAGGAGATTTTCTCTCATCTCTTCCATGCAGACACAGGTAACTCAATATTCAATTTATGAATGTTGAACCAAATCTATTTCATCACAGTCCTCAATATGTTGAACAAGTTTACAAAGAACGTACAGGAAAAGGCTTGGTTAAAGCTCCACCACTCATCACCACTAGATTTCCCAAGGGGAATCTGTTGAAGCTATGAGGAACATTTCTTCCCCAAAATGTTGACTCTGCCTCAGGGCAGATACAAGTTTGTTTCTTTCCAGCCTCTCTTGACAACTTCCCTATGCCATGAGCTCATCTGCTGTACTTTTGAGCCTTCCAGGGGCTCACAGACAACATCTGAGCATGAACATCTGGATGTTAGGAGGAAGTTCTTTACAGTGAGGGTGGTCATGCACTGGAACAGGTTGCCCAGGGAGGTTGTGGCTGCTCCCTCCCTGGAGGTGTTCAAGGCCAGGTTGGACGAGGTTTTGAGTGACCTGTGCTAGTGGGAGGTGTCCCTGCCTATGGCAGGGGGTTGGAACTAGATGATCCCTTCCAACCTTACCATTCTATGATTCTACGATGATGAATCAAACTGGGTAATGACAGAAGTGGGGCAAAGCAGTTGCTTCTTCCAAACCATGTCACAGCTGCTGCACTAACAGGAACCAGCATTTTTATTTGTTCCTCAGCTTGTGAGAGCAACATGCAGGTGCACTTTCCTTCTCAAATCTTGACATTTCTGCAGCAAAAAATGGCTTTCAGGGCTGGAAAGATAAGGGAAATACTACATATGCAGAGATAACCATTGAGTTTGAAGTTGTATTAGCTTGTAAACCACAATGAAATGAAAACCTGGTGCTGCACATTCTCTCCCTCTTCTGTTAAAAAAGACACTAATAATTAACTATGTGGCTCAATTAAGCCAGCTCCATTTCTTTCACTGCTGGCAGCGCTGTCCAAAAGCGCTGCAAATACACATGTAACTAATGACAGTTAAGAAATAACATGATCCCAGGCTCCCATAATTTGCAACCTGGATCCAAGAGAGTTGACAGCAGCATTATCTGCAGTTGGGACCACAGTCAGAATGCTGTAGGGAAGGCAAAATTACGCTGGGCTCCATGAGTGTGAGAGGGTTGCCTGGGTAAAAACTGAGGAAATAAAGTGGAATTCGTCACAGTGTGGGAAGAAGCCTTGGAGGACTGCACTGGAGTGCCAAAGCATTAGTGGCATATAGGAGATCTGAGAAGAGGTCACAAAATATAACAGGTGCCTCTCACTACAAGAAAGACATCAAGCTGTCAGAACATAATCAAAACTGGGGAAGGGTCCATACAACAAGTCTTACGAGGGGTGGTTGAGAGAACTGGGAGTGTTTAGTCTGGAGAAAAGAAGGTTGAGAAGAGATCTCATATCTCTCTACAACTCCCTGAAAGAAGGTTGGAGTGAGATGGAGGTCAGTCTCTTCTCCCTACTATCAGGTGATATGACAAGAGAAAGTGGCCTGAAATTGTGCCAGGGAGGTTTATGTTTGGTATTATGAAAAAATTCTTTACAGAAAGAGTGGTAAGGCATTGGAACGGGCTGCACAGGGTGTGGTTGAGTCACCACCCCTAGAGTGTTAAAGAAATGCATGGACATGGCACCTGGGGACATGGTTTAAGAGCCATGGTGGTTTGGGTTGCAGCTGGACTTGATGATCTTGGAGGTCTTTTCCAACTGAAACAATTCTGTGATTAAGATGCACTGGAAATTCTCATGTTTTCCCCTTGATTCCTTGTTGCTTGTGTACAATGGAGGGTGGTGTCAAAGTCACCATTACTCTTGACAGCTACCTTGGGTGTGTGATATGGTTTACCAAAGCTAGCATAAACGCAGGCGAGAGTGCTTCAGTATGCAGCATACAGACTCATTAAGAAATACTTTCAACTCCCCTGACTCCCGATGCGCTCAGGACTGGCACAGGGAACTCCATTAAGCCCAAAATCATCCTTCTCAAATGTCACCAAGATTGCCAGAAGAAAAGCCACACTCCTCCTGGAAGAGACAGCAGAGTATCCTGATCCCTGCCTCAGCACACTGTATTTGTCAATAAAAGACTGGCTCGATTGGAGGTACAATTGCATCTCGACTGGCTGTCACTGGCAATGCTGCTCCAGACAGCCTTCAAGCCTGACAACCACTTTCTGAACTGAATGGAAGGACGGGGACTAATATTTGCTAACATCATTAATTCATTTTTTTTCTCCACTCCCCCTTCTTCCTTTATGCAGGATGTCAAGATGTATACCTTTAAATTGTTGTCAGCCAGAAAACAGACATCGTGTCCCAGTTCAGAGGTTAACATACAATGACAGACACATTAAAAAACCCTGTCCGAAGACTCACTGACAATTTCAGCTCCATCTTCTCTTCAACGAGATAGTAGCTCAAACTCACTTATAAGCTTTAACAACATTGAAGTCTAATCATGATTGAAAAATAAAGGAGAAAGAGAGGAGAGTTTTATCATACTAAGCATTATGGAAATGGTAAACAATTAGAGACAAACGTTTTCATTGTGAGGGTTTTGAGTTCACCTTCCATTTTGGTCTTAAGTCCTCCGTGACCACATCATGATCCATTTACCTTCTTGCATTTTTGGATGAAAATTATCATCCGAGAGGAAGATTGGTAGTTTCCTGTCAGGGACTGGTTTGGTGGGCCAACCTCTTGCTATATTCCTGAAGACAGGACAGGGATTTATTACTTTTCAAGTCCGAGCCCAAGTTTTGTTCCAATTGACACAAACCAGACTACAAGAGACTTAACACACAGCCCTTCCAAGGCCTCTTCCGATGACTCACTTCGAACTCATGGGCCAGAGGTTGTCATAGAGATAGACGCAAGTGAGTTCACTAATCACCACTGGTAATTAACTGGGACTTAACAGTACAAAGCTATTACATATGTTGGACATTGGACTCACAAAGCTGATAGAAGGTATGGGGAAGTCCTAAAAATATAATATAAAATAGTAGGAGTAGCACAAGTTTCAGTAAAGCTTTTAGCACCCCCAGTCATAACTTGGAATTAACAAAAGAGCTGGATCCTAGGCACAGATTACAAGTAGGGCATCCCAGTTGTATTCAGAATGGAATGACCACTCTGACTCATTTTTGCATGTCTAGACACCCAGTACACCCAGCAGGAACAGGTGTTTGGCAAGGCATTATGGTTGTGTTGCTCAGCAGACCTATCATCCTCCTAGTTCCCTCACACCTCACTCTGGCTTTCCTCCATGCCCAAATCCTTTAAATAGCCCCACATGAATATATATTTAAGAGAAACCCATTAGCAGAAAGGTTCATCTCATCAAAACACTTATCTTCAGAGTTACACTTAAACCAGCCAGAGCTTAAGTTCATCATCACGAATCTTGGAAACAGAAAAAAGTGACACAACTGAAAGTTGTGCATCAGGATCTCACAGCCCAGCCACCACAGTGCATGGAGAAGGTATCTTAGGTTATGTTCTGAGCCTACCTACTGTATTACTTTTCACATCCTCTGAGCCTGATGTACCTTGAGTAGCAGAGTAGCAGTTGTATCTGGCTTGATGGTACAGGAACAATGTTCCCACCAAAATTACTACCACCAAAACTTCTCAAATGTTTCTGCAGTAGCAAACACAGACAGTGCAGATTCCAGCCTGCATTTGTTCTGCATAATTCACCTTGCCACAGCTCACCTCTTCCTCCAGCCACAGGTGTCTGCGTGGCACCCTCCTTGGCTGGTTTCCAGTGCTGGGGACAGGGACAAACATCACCATGCTCCATAGTAGTTTGTAGAAAGGGGCACACAGAGCAGCAGAACAGTGACCTGTCCTGCTTGACAGGAATGTGGCACCTTCAATAGCCACCAAAGCAACAGCCACAACCTGTCCTGGCCTCACAGGTTGACTGCTGGAATTTGAGGTGCGACTGAGTGTCCCAAGCTACCGAGCCTGGAGGAGCTGCAAGTGCTGGATGTTCACATAGGTCTGCTTGGCAGGAGGCAGGAGAAACCTGAGCTAAATCACATCTCCTCAAACCACACTCAGAAAGTGATCGGCAGCTTCAGTCTTGGCTGCCATGACAGGCCAGATGATGCCCTGTAACCCCATCAGGCTCATGCAAAGGTACAAGCAAACCCCTGAAGTGTGCTGATTGAACTGTAATTAAGCTGGTATAGTCTTGGGTGACAAATCTGACAGAAGACACTTCACAGAGTTAACCCAGCAATAAACCTCAAGTCTTGCTTTACTGGCCACTGTGTACCCTTAATGCTCTGGATTAACATTGCAGGACACAATTAGAGAATGAAGATTATTAGGGAAGCAACAAGAAAATGTAAACTCTTCTAAAGTTTCACACACTTGTCCTCCTCCTCTCCTTCTGAGCCAGGGCCCGGCCATCCCCTGGGGAAGGGAACTTGGGCAGACACTAATTGTATTTGACAGCAGCAATTACACGCAAGGTTGGAGATTAGAAGCTCGTTAATTGTGTGTGCCATAATTGCTGCCGTCTTTTCCTTCACTAGTTAAGGCCAGTGCCAGGAGAGCCAAGGGGAGGAGGATGCTCTCCACCCCAAATGCAGGTGGTCCGAAGATGAGAGCCCTTGGACAGGGAGATGTCTCCTCTCCCCCAGCATCGCGGGAGGCTCCTGACCCCATAACAATGTGGAAGGGTCGCCCTAATGAAGCATGAAATGAGGACAAACAATGTCCTCTTCCAAAGGTATTTTCCACCTGTATCCTTCTGACTGTTCAGATCAGCTGAACTTCATGCTACCTGCAGTGGGAGGGAAGGTATATATTAACCCTTCAAAGGTGATGCTACTAAAGGAAAAATGATTTATCTAACAACATTTAAAATCTTCCCTTCCCTACTAAAATGTATGAGCTCAGCATTTCTCACCATTCTTCATAGAGCAGCAGGGACCAGTTACATCCAAACAGGGTAAAAAAAAAAAAGAGTCCAGCTGAGGGCAGCTTCTCTGTTAGACTGTGCTGCAAAGCCACCTCTCCTGAAAGGCTGCTGCTGTACCCTCCACACCAGCAAGTATTAATGGCTGTCATAAACAGGCTATTTCAATACTCCTCTCTCAACAATCCTTCTTGGCTCCCAGCAGCAGCCCAACCAGAGCCTGCACATGACTCAGCACCTGGAGCCTTTTCAAAGACCACTGAGGATCTGCACAATTTGAGCAACCTGTCTTATTAAAAAAAAAAAAAAAAAAAAGCATTATGCTCTGCAGGATAAGGTGGGGCTGAGGGATTTAGTGTTTTGTTTTACATATTGCAGAGGTAGTTTGGTTAATATGCCATTAATAGCTACACTATATTGGAAAAAAAAAAAAAGTTTTCTGTATCCTTTCAGCCTCATTGCAGAATTTCCACTTGAAAAAAAACCCACAAATCTCAGACAAGGAAAATATTTTCTAAATTACATTTAAAAAATACAAACAAATATGCTATAATTAATGTCATAGTTAAAGAGTGCTGTGATCAAAAACAAGGCCTTGCAGATTACTCATTTAACCTACGAGAGTTAATTAACAGCTGCACCATAATCACAGTTGGAAATTAGTAGTAAAGACAGGCAGGGGAAGGGAAATAAAACATAAAATGCTTAACATAATTTGGAGCTGGTTTTATACTTGCTGGGTAGCTGTGATTTCATGACTCACTGTGTATGTTTTAACAAATGCACGGAATGAAATAACATCCTCTATCAAAAACCTAATGCAATGTCTTCCAACAGCTCTTGATTTGTGGAGTGTTTTTTCTTTTTAATAGAAACACAGATATGGATGTGGCAAACACAAGAGTAATAACAGATTCTCCTTCCTACATCTCCTTTTCATGGACACTGTAGTAGCTCGCAGACTACCAATGTCTGCAAACCAAAGGTTGAAGCCAATAACCTGTTTACACTCTCACCGTGTGTGGCAGTTCGCAGAAATTAGAAGCTTTCATAAGGGGAACACTGAGCACTGCATTGTCAGTCCTGGAAGCAATCAATCACTTCTGTCACATCACCCCTATGAAAATCCACAAATGCCCAGGCAGAGGGTACCCAGTTAGAGATATGAGCACATCCTGTGCTGCAATTCCTGGGTTTTGTCAATCTCAGACAAGAGGTTCATTTATATAGATTGACACAGATGTTAGTAGAAATATATTCTAAGCCATACTGGAAATATTGAAAGGCTACACAGCTTGGGATGGAACACGAAGCTGGAAAGCTGAAGGTAACTCTACCTTCTGAGAAATAAAGGACAGTCATCAGTCCCTACCCCTAGCGTGCCCGATGACATCTTTCTCCTCCACTTTCTGGAATAGCACTGGGCCAGACACATCACAGCTGCTGCAGATGCCAATCTCCCAATTCCCAAATGGAATCAATCCCAGGGCTGCTTGACCAGCACCAATGAAACCAGTTTCCTCTAACAGGTTTGGGTTGTGAAGGCAGGTGTCCAAAGAAGGGACATGAAAATTATTAGAGGACGAGCAGACATGCCAGATGAGGCAAGGGTGAGAAGAGGTTCAGGGGAGACCTTATTACCAGGGACCAGTACATAAAGGGTGGCTACCAGGAGGATGGAGAATCCCTTTGTACAAGGAGTCCCATGGAAAAGACAAAGGGCAATAGGTAGAAGGTACTGCTGGGGAGATTCTGATTGCACTCCAGAAGAAAATATTTCACTATGAGGACAGTTAAGACATTAGAATCATCTCCCAAGGGAAGCAGTGGATTCCCCTATGCTGGTCAGTTTGAGACTCAGCTGGACAGAGTGCTGGGCCATCTCATTTCAACTGCACTATGGACCAGATGATCCTTGGGGTCCCTCCCAACCTGGCATTCTGTGATTATGACCTCTGCTGACAGAGAAATAGTAAGTTAATAGATCTTCTATATGCTCCCTCCCTGGATGTGTTCAAGGCCAGATTGGATGAGGCCTTGAGTAACCTGTACTAGGGGGAGATGTCCCTGCCTATGGCAGGGGGTTGGAACTAGATGATCCTTAAGGTCCCTTCCAACCTTACCATTCTATGATTCTATGATTCACTGGTCCCTGTTCCCCAGACTCAGGCAAGGGAAGGATGGGAGTATCCCATCAGGAATAGATGGTTTCTGAAGTTATGATGTAGCCCTCAGCAGAAGGATGCAGCAGGACCCAGAGACAGCTGCCTGTTCCATAGCCTTCGGTGCTGTGCACTGATGCTGTGTCTGAACTTCTTTGTGCCTTCCTGTGGGTTAGTTCAGCTCAAAATACTTCTAGCATGCTCTAGAGTCATTTCAGGAGTGCCGCATTTTCTTACAATAGGAATAATTTTGTACACCAGTAGTAGACAATACCACTCTTTTAGAGGTTAACTCTTTTTCCACTCTAAGAGACAAACTGCTTTTACAAGACATTAACCAATGTGATAGTTGACATCCAAACAAAATCTTAATCTCCAGTAATTACACTCAATACCTCCTTGATACTTGATGCAAAGAGCAAGCTGAACAGAACTGCTTAACCTTTTTCCAACTGGAAAAGCTGTATTTTCACTAAAGATACAGCTTAATGATGTTGTAGCTTATGTTATACACAAACCAATTACTGCTCTTTTCTCCTATCCAAAAGTGTCTGCTATTTTTAATTAACACATTCTCTCTTAAATCAGCTTCTCCATAGCTATGGGAAGCAGCAGGGTATACTGATTCTTCCTGTGTCTGAATACCATCAGACTCCACATCTAGAACGCCACATCTAAAAATCAAGGCATCACATACTGCACAGCAAACTAAACACATCATTTCTACCCATGTTCCTGATTTTTTTGTAACAGTCTCTGACACAGTGAGTTGAAAGGTCTGAAATAGTTTTGATTACTTTGAAAAAAATGTGATTTTTTTTTTAAGAGGTTGCACCCTTCCCCATTTAAAACAGGCAAGCTGCTAGCACAGCCTAGTGAGTTGCTGGCCAAAGCAGGAGCAAGTGTTTGATAAGAGGCTACCACAAGCTCCCAAATGAGCTGCAAAACAATTCAATGTCCACCTCATGCCACAAGCAGAGGAGACTGTCCATGCTCCTCCCACCCTCACCACCTCACTTTGCTCTCCAGGGTGACATTCATTCAGGGTATTCCAGGTTTCTCGCCACCCCAGGAAAATATTGGGTTCTACGGATGTCCAGGAGGCTCCTCACTTGGAAAGTGACCTGACCAGCAGGAAGCTGCTGAGCAGAGACAGCACCTCTTACCTTCTAGGTCCTCCCTATCTCCCTATGCAACTTCCTATTTGGTTTTCCTCTGCTTCTAAATCTCTTGTTGCATCAGGCTGACCTTCACCACGCTCTACTTTCTCCTTCACGTTTCTATCTATGTCTCACTGCCCACTTGCCTCCTCTGTCTCCACAGCCTCTGAGAGCATCTTGCTCACTTCAACAACTTTCCTCTGCCAGCCCATGCTGCAACCTCCCTGGAACCCATTTTGTACTATTGCCCAGTGCTAGCAAAAATTTCATTTTTCCAATCTTTTTCAGCCAGAGGAGCTTCAGTACACAAATAAAAAACCCCAAAACTTACAGGCAAGTTTGATTGCTGCTGGAGTCCCTTCCTATACCACAACACTGCTCTTCCCTACTTGCACCCTCACACAGCCACTTCATAAAAACAAGGTTTTCAATACCTTTGTTATCCACATTTTCATTACTGGGAAGAAGCAGCATTGCAGCCAAAATCTGCAAACTGCACATGGCATTTAAAGCCACCTCAAGGCAGAAATGGCAGAGGGCAACACTTGGTTGCAGCTTGGTCACTTTAATTTGTGATCTGATCTCAAAAGAGGACCTTGCCCTCTCCATTTAAGTCAGGATCTTGGAACTCCCTGGAATTACCAGAACCTATCCATTTTCTGTCAACTCAGCCACAGCAACAACAACCTTCAGCAGGGAGACTGTCAGCACCTTAAACCTGATTTGGTGGTCCTTCTAACACAGAGATGTTTTCTCAGCTAGGAGAGCACTTGCTCAAGTTTGGAGATCCCAGAGCTCAGAAGTGTTCCACTCCTCCAGTCCCAGAGCTGCAGGATCACAGAGTAACCAGGTGCTGTGGGGCTGCTACTTGTGTGCTAGAGACATACGGCAAAGCCTGCTGTTTCTGGAAATCTACTAAGGGGGAAGGAAAAAGAAAACTACTGAGGACTGTGTAACTTTCTCTGCATCAGGGAAAGTACCATGCCTCACTCTTGCCATCTTGTCATCACTGAATGTCAGTAGTTTGATATATATATTTAAATATATTTGATTTTTATTCCCCCCCACTTGCCTCTGGTATATCGGGTTAGCACACAGTATTTAATGCACCAGTAAGCCAGGAATCATGATGTTAGGATGCCACACACATTATTATGCTGCAGCAGCACACTCAGCATCAGCTACATCTCGAATTATTCTTTCATCTGAATAGATTCCAGACAGAACAAGATGCTTTCTTGAATTAGTGCAAGATGATGAAAATTAATTCACTAACATATTCAAAAGGAAAAATATTTTGTCTTTGCTCAATTGTTTAACCAAAATCACTGCATTGGTAGCAAAAATAAATATATAAATTGTGAGGCACTTCAATTTCTCACTTGCAATTCCAGAAAACAACTACTGTTACATTCAAGTTGCTGCAAGATAATATATTGTGTTACCCACAGCATGCTAACAAGGTAGTGCATTAGCACTGCTGGAAAAATAGGGACTAACATGGTTACAAGTAGAAGTTAGCCCTTGCAGAGCTAGTAAGACTGTATATTTAACACATAGCTTGTTTTCAGCAAGACCAGACAGTTTCAAAGGAGGGAGAGAGAAGAGGTATAAATTCTTGTCATGGCAATTCTTTACCCCAAAGAAGCTTAGGAAGGTAGAAAGGTGAGCAGCCTCCGTACAGGATTCCAGTGCAGCTTTCCCTACATTTGTTTGCATTGCTGGTTTGCTTTCTAAACTTCAGTCTTTCTAAAATAAGAGACTTGCAGCTTGGCCCTGTTGTACTTCAATCAATCGCTTTAGCGAGGCTTGCGATGTCGTAAATAAAAGGAGCCAAGCCCATAAATTTCTGCAGAGATGTAAAATCAAAGAGAACAATCCAACAGGCTCCCAGGGGGGTGGGAGGCTGACACATATTCCAGCTGTTTATATTTCTACTATGAGGCACTTGTTCTTTTTAACTTTTTCACTTCTGCACAGCTTGGCATAACCACAATCCCCCCAAAAATCTGAAAACCTCACTCTGGATCTGGTATTTTGTTTTGTGCTCTACAATAAAAATGCAGTTGAGTACGAGCAAAAGCCCTGTAATTTATCAAGCTTGTTCACGGGCACCACCACCACAGCCGACAGCCCTACCAGCACAGCACCCCAGCGTGTATGCTTGCTAGAGCTACTTGCTAGAACAAAGAAAGTGTCCTCAGGACATCGCTGACAACTCCATCCTCAGGGCACGGGTTCATGGCAAGCAACTGCCAGCTCCCATCTACACTATCATCGTTACCATGGGAAGTTACAGCCTTTTACCAATCTGCTCCTTCCCTGAAACAACAGCCAAAAGGATGGGAGTATCATCTTCACAGCACTGTGTGAGGGCTTGTGCAGCCCATGAGCCTATGCTGCTTTTAAAAGCAGCAAGTAGAAAGAGGAAACTGAATTTGATTTGCTGCTCAGAGCATAACAGCCCATACAACAAACAGGACGGCAACGTGCTTGGTGTGCCAGAGCGGAGATATCTTGCATGGAATAAAACTGATGAACAGCTCCATGTGAAAGACAAGGACAGAAAGGTAGCAAATAACCTATGGACAGCTTTGTTTATGAGCAGGATCTATATCAAGTACTTAAAGCACCAGCACACTTTCCTTACGAGAAGGCAAGGCGAAGCAAAGGATGCAGCATTATCCACTTTTACTGCAGAAGAACTGGGGAAGTTTAATTCATGTTTTGTAGTGCAAGACAGTAAAGTAACACACAACAGGAACAAGAAAACAACCCTTTGTACTGTCTTACACAAAATGAAAGTGAAAACAACCCCTTGCTAGTAAGAAAAACTGGTTCTGAAGGTATGTTCCAAAAGCAAAACACTCAAGGCCTATATGTGCAGTTAAGAAACTGTCACTTTCCTAGCTTGGATAAAATAAGGTGGGTTACTTTGTAGTCTTGTAGGCATGAGTAAGCTGTACAAAAACTGAGGGCTGCAGGGATTATTCCTTCCCACAGGAAGGCTGCACCCATCTCTATGTCTACTTGCAGGAAACTGTCCCTCACACAGCTGGCAAAAGGCAGCAGGGCAGAAGAATCTCTCAGTGTGTGGAGATCTAACCCCTCTAAAGATATCCACCAAACTACCACATGCTGCAAGGTGGTTCACAAAAACAAAATCCCAAACAACCCAAGGTGTAGCTTGCTTACACCCAGAGAACACTGCACTCTTAACAAGTCTAGGGGGGAATAGGTTTTTTTGTTTTGTTCTTAATTTCTAGTGATTGCATATTTAATGATATAAATAACATAATAAAGAGATATACAATAAATCAAGGTTTGTTGGTTTGTTTGAGGTTTTGAGGGTATTTTTGTTGTTGGGTTTGTTTAGTTTTACTCGGTTTTGAAAACATGAAATACGTTAAATATGTGAACTGACACACCAGGGTCTAGACAAACCCAGAAAGAAATGGGAAAAGTGGAGAGCAAAGATACTGGCAGCATTTGCTCAGAGGAACCCAGCAGGCTCCTCTCCCCAGTGAGCTGCATTAGCACAGCACATGAAGGCAAGCTCTAAGGAGCACAACCGTAATTTGATTAGTCCCCACTTTACACGATGCAATTAAATTGCTTTTATACTACAAAAGAAATAAAGTCACTATTTTCAAAGTTTTTGACCTTGCAGTATAGCAAGCCATAAATTGAGACATTTACCCAAACTAACTGCACAGCAGGTTTGTGAACACACTGCTGCTGGGGACAGGCGGAGATCCAAACCACTCTTCTCCCTTCCTGCTCTTCCCATCCCCCTTGTAATCCTGCCCACCTCACTCTGTTGTTCTTTCCCAACCCAAACGGTGGCTGCTGGGACAGATTATCAAGGGAGACATCTGTTTGACTGACAGACAAAACAGGAAAACACGATGGGTGCACTCATTTTGTTTACAGACCACAGTTTTTCTGATAATTGCTTTGTTTGCAGAAATTCCATTTCCTTACCAAGAGATCTGCAGATTTCAGTCTGAAATCGCAGTATGGTTTACTATTCATTACTGTAATCCTTATAAACTGACCAAACAGAAAACCCTGTAAACTGCAAAAGAGTATAAAGCTTTTTGCTCCAGACCTGAGCAGGCCAAGTTTGAGCAACGAATCCATCTGTTGGACAAAAAAAAAACCCCAAAAAACAACAACTTAAGAAATTCAGGTTTAGATTTCCAAATGCCTGTATTAACATCATTGGACAGACAGATTGTATTTGGGTCACCATAAAAAATGTAAGATGCCTTGGAGATCTTACTTAAGCACAAAAGGCTCATCAATTTAAATCAATGGCTAAAATATTTCAGTCTCACCTGGTGTACCTTTCAAAAAGCAGATTTAGCTCTTCTGTAAAACTGGAACTTCTTTCTCCTGATTTTCCCTCTATCCTTCAACTGCAAATTCTGTTTTCCACATTCCAGTTTCAACTTGTTTGTTGGATTTAAACCGTGATAGAGAAAGGTTATTTCAACAGTAAGCAGGAAGGATAGAGCCCAGCCTTGAGCACCGGGTAGCTGGGCACCCAATTTGTCAAACATTGCCCCCTGCAGTACTGCTGCAACAACACCCACTGGCCACTGGACAAATCCATTTGCTTTAGTCTTGCAGGTTTTCCAGTTTACTGGACTGCTCTTAGCCTGCAGCAATCATACTTTTGCTATTCTATTTACTCTGAAGTTTGTTTTCTTTTTCATGAGACTCTCCAGGGATTCTCTCTCAGCTGCAGCTCCCACACCAACACAGCAGTAGAGGTACTTTATTCCTACAGACTACTTGGTCTAGAGCACAGATAAATAAATCCTCCTCTATCCAAGCAAGGCACAGGACAATAGTTGAAAACAAAAAAACCCAACAAAAAACAAACCACAAAACAAACCACAACAAAACACAGGGAGCTTTCCCCTCTAAACATCAGCACTGGAATTTAAAAAAGGACCTGGGAGTCCGAGTTGATGAAAAACTCAACATGAGTCTGCAGTGTGTGCATTCAGCTCAGACAGCCAACCGAGTCCTGGGCTGCATCAAGAGAATCGTAGCCAGCAGGGCAAGGGAGAGGATTCTGCCCCTTTACTCTGCTCTCCTCAGACCCCACCTGGAGTACTGTGTGCAGTTCTGGAGCCCTCAGCACAGGAAGGGCATGGAAGTGTTGGACCAGGTCCAGGGGAGGGCCATGAAGATGATCAGAGGGCTGGAGCAGCTCTCCTATGAGGACAGACTGAGAGAGTTGGGGCTCTTCAGCCTGGAGAAGAGAAGGTTTCGAAAAGACCTTATAGCAGCCTTCCAGTATCTGAAGGGGGCCTACAGGAAGGCTGGGGAGGGGCTATTTACAAGGTCTTGCAATGCCAGGACAAGGGGCAATGGGTTTAAACTGGTAGAGGGAAGATTTAGACTAGATGTTAGGAGGAAGTTCTTTACACTGAAGGTGGTGAGGCACTGGAACAGGTTGCCCAGGGAGGTTGTGGCTGCTCCCTCCCTGGAGGTGTTAAAGGTCAGGTTGGACGAGGCCTTGAGTAACCTGTGCTAGTGGGAAGTGTCCCTGCCTACGGCAGGGGGTTGGAGCTAGATGATCCTTGAGATCCCTTCCAACCTTACCATTCTATGATCTTCAAAATATGTTTGGTCAGTGTCTGTTTTCTTTGAACTTGAGCTCTCTTCCTGCTTCACTTCTGCTCTTCAGACTCCTGATATGTAAATCCTCTTATTACACAGCAAATCTTACTAAGCGAAGTCAAACAATTTAAAATGCCAATGTATCTATTTTTAATACAGAAACAGAAAATCACCAAGTCTCCCTGTGAGTTTCAGCAGTCAAAACAAATAGAAAGAAGATCTCTAAGTGTTTGATGCCATTGAAGTTAGTAGTGCTGACAAGCAGTTGAGTTTGGAACTGGTAAATGTGCAATGTAAGAAATAGGAAAAGGAAATATTTAGACTCAAGAGATGCCAAAACTGCAATCAGCAAATGGAAGGCTAAAACTGATGAGCAAATCTGGATGCTTTATAAAATTATTTATTTTTATTGTTTAAGCTGTGCCATGTAACTGTCTCATTACAAGGAACAACCAATACCAGCTCCAAATCGCTTCACTGCAGTGTCGTGTACACATCTCCACTCAGGTCTCTGAAGAGAGTTCAGCTGAAGACATGGGTACAATGCTGCTGAGCAGAAGAGGTGCTGTCCTGCTCCTGCCTCAGGATGGTCAGTGCCTGCAAGCACAAATTCCCATGGCAAGCTGAGCTTTGAAAATTCTGGATGCTTAAAAGCTAGAGAGGATTTGGGATGTCAAGTACATGACAGAGATCAGAACTTCAAAGCGTATTGGGGAATGGTAAAACAGCCATTGACTTGAGTCACAGAATCATAGAATGGTCTGTGTTGGATGGGACCTCCAGATGTCATCTAGTCCAACCCCCTCTGCAATAAGCAGGAGCATCCTCAACTAAATCAGGTTGCCCAGATCCCTATTGAGCCTCACCTGGAAGATCTCCAGGGGTAGTGTCCCAACCACCTCCGTGGGCAACTTGTTCCAATGCTCCCTTACCCTCACAGTAAAGAACCTGTTCCTAACATCCAGTCTGAATCTGCTCTTCTCTAGTTTGAAGTCATTGCCTCTTATCCTATCGCTACATGCCTTTGTAAACACTCTCTCTCCGGCCTTCTTGTAGGCCCCTTTCAGGTACTGGAAGGTTGCTATTAGGTCTCACTGGAGCCTGCTCTTCTCCAGGCTGAACAACCTCAGCTCCCTCGGCCTGTGTGTCTTTGCAGGAAAGGTGCTCCAAACCCCCAAACATTTTCATGGCCCTCCTCTGGACCCACTCATCAAATCCATGTCCCTCCTATACTGAGGACTCCAAACCTGGATGCCATACTCCAGGTGAGGTCTCACCAGAGCAGAGTCCTAGAAGTGTTCAACATATATACAAGAACAAAGTTATTGCATGAAGATGCAAGACAAGCAGCCTGTGAAGGTGAACCTCCCTAAATCACCAAACCCACTGCTGAGGCTACAGGACATCTCCAAGACAGTGGGTGCAACAGAGCTACCATGTGAGAGGGGTAAGACCACACATAGGCAACAAGCTGCAGGTGGTTGGCAGGGAAAACACCACTGCCAACCTCACACATGCATCATCAAAAGCCACTGAAAGCAGCATGTCATTTGCTGCCAGTAAAGCAGGAAGACAACAGGTGAATGTACAAGAAGTGAAGCAGCCAGGACACATAGACCTCTCCAAAGGAAGCAAAGCAGTGAGAGGTGTTGATGGCACAAACCATTTCTGTTTGAGAAGACAGAACGCAAAAGAACTGCTTCATAAATTATTCTCTGTTCTGAAGGAAGAGTGAATAGACTCAAAGGACAGGTGATGTCTCTGAAATATGCAAATTGAGTTGAGTTGGTCCAAGCAATTACCTTTCCACTGCCTGGAACTTCAGACTGAAAGGAATGACTCACAAGAAAGAACATGAAACAAAAGATGGGGTAAAAGGTAGAAGATGACAAAAAGAAGACTGCATCAACAGAGAATGGACACAAGCATGGAAAAATACAGTCCTGACCTCCTACGAAACAGCTGTTCTTGAGAGAAAGAACAAACACAGTAAGACCCATGCCAACATAGGAAAATCTAACAGCATGGAATCCAGAAAAGCAATTGTGATTGTTGATTCAAGACTTCTCCACTCAAGATAAACACAGTAAGGAGATTCCTGCAGCTTCATGAATATAAATGGATCTCACCTCAGTGTACTTTAAGTTAGCTGCTGCTGTAAAGATTTCCAAGAAAAAAAGGTAATGAAAATGCATGCAGTATGATCACTTCTATCCAGGCTTTAGGGAAAGCTCTGAAAGAAGATTAGGCATGACTGTCAGACAACTTGGTAGCAGTGAGGGTAAAGAATAAACTAAACACACTGAAAATAGCCATGGAGATAAGCCAGTGGATATGTCTCTACTGTCCAAAATGACACAGCAGCTTCACAGAGCAGAGAACAGGTCCATGCTCAGTTGTCTCTTAAAACAATGTAGGTACTACAAACCCAACACAAGATTAGGAAGCAGCAGGTCAGGTTTTGACTGCTACAGTTTCTGAACACAAATTCAGAGTGCTCCTACCACATCAGAATGCTTTTACTTTGGGCTTCCCCCCCATCTAAACCAAGCAAAGAGCACTAAATCATAGCTGTTACAGTCTGATTCTGAAAATGGACTAATACAGAAACTTCAAGATCAATAAGAAAAAATGAATCAATGAAGAATCAGGAAAGAGGAGTGAAGAAGTGGATCTATCTGGACTGCTTAAGAAATGCTGCTAGTTTGGTTCTATTTAGTAAGGAAAATACTGACAGCCTGAAAGCTGCAGTACAGCAGCAAATCTGCTGGGGAAAAAAAAAGGAACCTATGACAAAGAAGGTGTTTCTAAATTTTTTTAGTATTAAAGGATCAAGACATTAAAACCTCTTTGCAAATATATGAAACAGGAGATTGAGGAGGATTTAAGGTAACACACAAGAACAACTTTTAGGGATGAGATGAACTAGTAAAGGGAAATACTGAGTAGATAATATTGAGAAAGCTTTATAAAAATGAAATTCATTAAGCTGCATGAGTGAGGAATTCAACACCCTAGTACTGTAATTATTATTTATGGGTCATAATGACCTGAAAGCTGAACTTTTCAAATGTGCACTAAGCACTGCATGCTGCTTTTAACCAAATACCAGGAGTACTTCATTCATGAACTACTGAACACAAGAAAAATTCAGGGGAACCCGGCAGATAAGCATGTTAAGGAGACACAGTGACAGTGATGAAGGACCTTGTAATGTACCCACAGAGCTCTTCTATAAATCCAATTTGAAATTTGAAGACTAAAATAGCTATTTTATCTTCGTCCCCTGACACATGCATCTCCATCATTTCCAAGAAGAGAGCTCCCTCTCGTGGCTCCAAAACGTGGATTAAGGGGGAGGGATAGGAAGAAAAAAAAAGTACAGAGCAACCCTGAGACTGATCAGAGAGGACTCACATAAAAGTGGAATTAAAAGAAAGATGTAGCAGGAAGGATTTCTTTTTATACTAAACTTTGAATTACACTCTCTGCTAATTTAACTTTATCTGCTCCATTTGGTTGGAAGAGACCTCTGAGATCATCAAATCCAACCATTAATCCAGCACTACTAAGTCCACCACTAAACCATCTCCCTCAGCACCACATCTACATTGCTTTTAAATCCCTCCAGGGATGGAAGCTCCACCACTGCCCTGGGTAGCCTGTTCCAGGGCTTGACAATACTTTTGGGAAATAAATGGTTCCTAATGCCCAATCTAAACTTCCCCTGGCACAATGTGAGGCTGTTTCCTCTTGTTGCTTCCACTCTGATGCACACAATAATCATTCAATATAAAGCATTTGCTTCTCTTAACAAGTTTCTGCTCAATGACAGGCAGGGCACAGGAGGAAAAATGTAAGAATAAAACATGTGGCAACTGTGCAGCAGTGCAGGTACAGTAAATCAGATAATTTTCCCCAGCATTATTGCTCAGTGCAAAGACCACACAGATGAAAAAAAAAAACAAGCAATAAAACATTGTCTTCAAAAAGACAAGAAATAGATGCACAGTTACAGGAGTGGAAGAAGGACATCTGCTGAAAGACTACAACAAAAGCTTCTGAAGAAAGAAAAATCACATTTCCTTATACTGCACTGACAACTCAGCCCTACCACTGCCACAGAAACTTCTCTTCAAGATCCAGCACTGCTCTCCTCCTGCAAGCAAACACTTGGCTTCCATCAACTACTCCTTATATGAAGTACTGTGTCCACCTCTGGAGCTCTCAATACAGGAGAGACATGAACCTGATGGAGCAGGTTCAGAGGAGGGCCACAAAAATGATCAGGGAGTTGGAGCACCTCTCCTATGAAGACAGACAGACTGAAGAAGCTGGTGTTGTTCAGCCTGGAAAAGAGGCTATAAGGAGACGTAATAGTGGCCTTCCAGTACCTGAAGGAGGCCAAGACGAAGCCTGGAGAGAGACTGTTTAGAAAGGTCTGTGGTGATAGGTTGAGGAGCAATGGTTTCAAACTAGAGAAGAATAGATTTAGGTTGGGTATTATGAACAAGCTCTTTACCATGAAGGCAGTGGAACACTGGAACAGGTTGCCCAGAGAGAAGCTTGGGGCCCTATCCCTGGAGATATTTAAGGTGAGGCTCAACAGGGCTCTGAGCAATCTGATCTAGTTGATCTACTGCAGGGGCGGTTGGACTAGGTGACCTTTGGAAGTCCCTTCCAACCCAATTCATTCTATGATTCAAAAAGGGATGAAGAAACATGTTAATGAGTAAACACAATGGTGCAACAGCAACACCCAGCACAGCTTAATTCTTGCTGAGTCCTGGGGATAAGCTTATGCAAGGACAGCCATGGGAAGAAACACACTCAGATGCATCTGTTCCTCATCTGAGGAGAAGAGGGGAGCAGTGGTGCTGCAAACCATTCTTTCTTTGCTGTATGGCCTCTTTGAAATAGAGAAGTTTTAAAACTAACAGATGTTGCACTTCCCTAGCTGACAGCTTTGTAACCTGAAGGTCACACCTGTGACAACAAGGACTTATCTGAGGCAAGAAAGTGAAGGGAATACCCAAAGCCAAGCCTGTCACCACACATGACAAGTCTTTGTGAACAGAAGCTCTACTCGTAAACATTCAGGAAAGTGCTGAATGCTTTGGATTTTTTTCCCCCATTGTTTAATGAATATCCATGTGCTTCACTTTCCACTGATGGACATTTTCTTTGTTCGGCACCCTACGTGGATTCTTTTTATTTTATTTCTAGATGAGAATTTTAGGTTGGACAAGAACTAGCACAGCATGCAGCTAGCTCTTGCTAACTGTGCTGCACAGCATATGGCTAACTGCTCCACACAACATATAAAACTGTTTTCCCTAAGGGCATTAAAAAGAGTTTCCTCTAAATCGCAGCATTTCCGTGCTGAAAAAACAGGACTGATGCCACAAAACATGACCTAGTGAAAAAAACCAATTACTCTTAAGTCTGCAGGACAGTATCAGAAGACAATGGAGAACCAAATTCTTCATTCTTAGGCTTGTGCTCACATGAGGTTCTGCTTTCAAAGCGCAGGACCAAAAAAGAATCAATTTCCTACCGTAGAAAGAAATTACTATGCTTTCATCATTTTGCTCTTAGTGAAACAGCTCCACTCTACCTCCATCCAAAGGCAATGCTTTTTCTAATGAGCAACCCTCTTATAAATTGTACAAACCCCAGCCTATAAACAGGGAGGGATCCTTAAATATTCAATCAAGTAATAAACCTGCTGGATGAAAGACAAATTAATTAAAATGACAGCAGAGTCTCCTGGTAACACACACATACAGGACTCACAAGTACACTTGTTATGTTGGAGTACCTCATCATAATCAGATTTGGTAATTTGCTGCATCGAAACACAAAGGAAACATTTTTAGAATTGATCATTCAGTTCATGATACTTTCATAGAGATTACTTTGTATTGATCAACATTTAAACAGTAGTTGAAAAGAGAAGGATGAGAAAAGGATAAAAAGTATCTTTACATGCTAAATACAGCATGAACCAATAAAGCAAAATAAATTAGATCACTACAGCCAAACCAATCCTGTCCATGTGCTCACAGTAATGAAGATCATTATGAATGAAAGAGATGGTTCTTCATGTATCAGTCATAACAAAAGGAGAGTTAAAAAAAAAAATAATTTAGACTTTAATTTGGTCAAAATGAAGTTTGCCATGCAGCAATTAAAAATCTGTGCAAAGCTGAACCGTTGTCAGCTTTACAAAGACAAACACTGACTTGCTCTCTAAGCAGTATTTTCGTGTTTCCTACCTGTGGATTCCAACTAGGGTCCAGTTTTTTCACTGTAGCAACATACTCCTGCATAGCCTGCTGAGGGCTGATATCTCCCAGGGCTTTCCAAGCTTCCCTAGAAGAGAGAGCAAAACTCAGTGAGCCACCCGGAGACAGCACAATACACTTTCACAGTGTCATCTGTGGAACATAGTGAGCAGATTCATCTAAATACTTTCAGAGGGTGCAAAGCCATCTTTCATTCAGTTTGAAATGGCCATGAATAGCCACTGTCAGTGCAGCACTCCACTGTTAAAGGATCTTTCAAGGGATCCTGATCTAAGCTAGAACATGGTTTATGTTTCACAAAGTAAAGCTCTTTGTAAAGCTGTAGCTGTTTACACAACATTTCTGTTGTGCACAGGCTAATTCTGGATGACCAAGGAACACACGTGGGTCTGGTATTTCATGTCTGCATCAGGCAAAGCAGGTAAATTTCCCTACTATGCAAAGGATTTTAAAGTTAGTTCAGTGCCTCTAGGTACATAATCTGTCAACAGACGAGGCATGATGCAATGAAACTCAAGAGGCCAAAATTGTTAGGAATGAATAGGATTTCCTCTTACCATTTCTGCTTTCCCTCAAAATCAAAGAAGCCTGGCTTGGGAGTGTTACAGGTTCCAAACTTTACCTGGGGAAAAAAAAAAAAAAAAAAAAAGAAGGGAAATTTCCTTCTGTTAGAACTACTACGTAAAAGGAATGGGACTTGTATAAGGAACTACTACGCTCTGACTGTTTTGGAGTAATTTTGCTTTTGTGCCAGAGGAATGGTGGTTGAAGGAAAGGACTGGCACAGCTCTACTTCATTTTACCCTAGTTTTAGTTCTCTTGCATTTCCTAGGACCTTTGCACGCCTGTGTTTCCTTTGCATGATGCAAGGGAAGCAATTTTGCTATGCAGCACATTTCTTTTCCATGCATTACCCAACAAGGAAAACCAGCAAATGATTTCTCACTTCATGTTATGTTTATTACCCAACCAAACACCTCATCCTCCACTAGTATCAAGAAAAATTCTGTTGATTAGGGTTTCTACAGAGAGGATTATTCATTAAGGCTGAAATTCACTTGCTTCCGCACAAAGGCCAAGTAAACAGACTCTGCTTAATTGTTTTCAAGGTCTTCTGGAAGGCAACAGGACAAACTCAGAGCAAAGGAATGCCAACAAGCTTCTGAATTTGCTTCAAGGCACCTAATTGCATAGGAAGCACTGTGTGAAAGACAAGTCAAGGCCTGAGTGCCAGCGATGAACCAGGCAATCAGAAGCAAGCCAGAAATTAAAATGTAAGGGGAGAAAGAAGAAACTCAAGGAAACAAGGGAGTGAGCCAGAATTGGTAGACAGATATATGGAACAAAATCTTATAGCCAGTGGAAAATGGACTTGGTGGCAGTGGGATTCGGGTAGTTTTTCCATAGGGTGGTGTACTGATGGGTCCAAGCCAAAGTCCAGTCCCTAGCTCTCACTGCAGGGAAGTCTTGCAGTCATCGCTCTTCTCTAAGCTTGTCCACAAAGGAAGGGCACCACAGAGGACTAGTGGAGGCTACGCCTGTTCAGGGTTCCAAATGCACAACCACCTTCCTGCCAAGAGGCCAGTGCTGACAACTGCCTTGGACGGGGTAATTATCAGGTTGAGATTTAATTAACACAGATATTTTCTTGAAGTCAGCTCAGAAGAACATACGAGTAAATGTGCCTTGGTTCATGCCTGGAAGAACCGGGGAACATGGGTCAAGACCCACCAGGTCTCGTTGTTATCACTGCCACTCTCTCACGGAAAATGAAGCCACTTGCACACAAGTCTCCCTGGTAAAATGAATCTAACTGAAATGAAAATACCATTGTCATAGGGAATGAGCTTAAGACAAGACATGTTTTGGTTTTGTTTTTAAATTTTGTTAACAAGAGTGCTGTACAACTCACACAGATAATGGAAGACTGCAGAAGCTAGGGCAGCACCATAGCTCCTGGGAAGCAGTTACCACAGCACATTCCATAACACGGGGCGCAGCGCAGTCCAAAGAAAGCCCAGTATGGATTGGGTCCCCACCAGGGAAAGGACACAGGCATGTTCTGTAGGTGGTCAAATGCTAGTGGATAAACAAGGCTAGGAGAATGATCAGAGGAGCAGAAGACCTGTCAGATGAAGAAAGGCTGAGAGAACTGGGTTTGTTCAGCCTTGAGAAGAGAAGGTTCAGGGGAGACCTTATTACCATGGACCAGTATATAAAGGGTGGCTACCAGGAGGATGGAGAATCCCTTTGTACAAGGAGTCCCATGGAAAAGACAAAGGGCAATAGGTAGAAGGTACTGCTGGGGAGATTCTGATTGCACTCCAGAAGAAAATGTTTCACCATGAGAAGAGTTAAGACACTGGAATCATCTCCCACGGGAAACAGTGGATTCTTCTACATTGGACAGGTTTAAGACTCAGCTGGACAGGGTGCTGGGCCATCTCATTTCAACTACACTATCATCAGGAAAGGTTGGACCAGATGATCCTTAGGATTCCTTCCAACCTGGCATTCTGTGATTGTGTGATTTTGTTAGCCAAGCAAAACTAAACTGCATTCCATCAAATGTTTTATGAAATATGCTCAAGTGTTCAGGCAGGTGAAGTGCTTAAATCAAGGAACAATTCTTCACCTTAACAGGGTGGAGATTTTATGCTCAGGATGGAATGATTAATCAAGCTCTAAAGAGAGCAGGCCCATGCTGAGAGATATTTATTAGTTACACTATGTTTTCATTTAAAGAGTTAGAGGACACAAGTGACTGTAACTGAAATTAATTTTCTGTACATCTGACTGTCTCCCAGCAAGCAATTCACTCAAATTAGAACATTTTAGCTGGCCTTTAGAACAACATATTGCATTTCATGGAGAAGCAGGAGAGAGGGCTAGCAACAGTTAAGTCCTATAAATCACTCAGGGTTCACATCATCTAAATGTTTTCTCCTGTGCTCAGAGCTGGATTTGACCTGTTGTTTTTAAAAGTAAAAGAGATACAGAAGTAAAATGCAAATTCATCATCTGTATGGAAAATGCCTGTTCAGCAATTCAACATCTACCCTGCAAAAATTGGCCAAGGTGGATTAAAAAAAAAAATTGTTAAAATGTTTTAATATTAATTTTCCACTGCCATCATCAAAACACAGCAGCAGTTTCCTGCCTTTAGATTTGGCATTCAGAGACTGTTCAAGTATAGAAAAAGACTGTTAGCAACATTGATAGTAATACAAATCAAGGAACAGTAGTTAAATCTCATCCATCAAAAGGGGGGAAGAAAAACTGCATTTCTGGTCTCTTTGCCCTTTTAAGATACATTAAAAAGCCTCACAGTGGGTTTGTTGGAAATCAGAAAATAAAGGGTTTGGCTTCCCTCTTTTTGCTCCACAACTCCATCACACATTCAGAAACCAACCAGGAAACTAATGTTAGGGGGAACCTGTGCCTCAGAGATAAGGAAGGGGACTTTAAGCCAGTGCAAATTCACGGCAAATACTTGGCAGGGGGGGGAAGGAATTTTATGAAGGATTCTGCCCTCCTGCTGCTTCCTTGAAAGGCCTCAAAATCTGTTTTTCTCCCTAACCAGCAAAAAAGACAAGAGCCTGTATTAGTATTTTGAGTCAGAGTTTCTTGTTCTGTGCCCATAAAATAATTACTGGTGGCCTCCAGGGGTCTGACTGGTCACTTGATGCTTTGCTCTCCTCATTTACAGTTCATCAGCTGCACTAAAAAAAAGAAGACAGTCAGAACACATTACACACTTTCCCAGTATTGCTTCTGCATGCAGGGTTGCCTGTAGGTGCGCACATGAATTGTGCAAAGATTATCCAGGCAGCTCCAAATGGGAAGTGTCTGCAGACATCTCCATTAGCGGCCAAAATTTAGAAACCTTGAATAAAGCCTTCACCTGAAAGGTTCAGAAGGGTGCTCGGATGCACTAACATCTCAGAGACTTGTTAGCACTGCATACCATCCCCAAACAATTTCAGTTGCTGGTCCAAATTTCAAGAAATGAGGTTCTCCTTACACATTACTGCACAACTGATGTCCCTCTGACTTGATGGTGATGGCGAAATGGTTCTTTGCCAGTTTTTCATCTAATACAGCAGGGAATTCCAGACAAACATTCTTATCCAATAATAAATCTTCTAAGATGAACCATATTCACAGCCTTGCTATGAGTAGTAAGAACAAAACCCACTTCCATGGACAGCAGGACTAAGCTCTAACCATACACAGGCCAGGTGAGATTAATTTCTCTGGTAAGACTGGAATTCCTGCTTGTTCCTGCCCAGTCCTCAGCCACATTAACCTGCCCCAAGCCATTGGAAAGCCCTGGACTCAACTGAGTGAAAACTGGACATAAGGAAGACAGGCACTGAAGGCATGGAGCCCTGGTCCTGATGTACAGAGAGAGTCACACTGGTGACACCAAGTCAGCACCATTGCACTGCTTTGGTGCAACAAGAAGCAGCAGGTAAAAACTCCTGTGCTCAGGGTAGAGCTATGGCATCACGTTAAACAATACCTGAAATGTCATATAAAAATGGGATTATATTCTTGAGCCTACACTCAACAGCCAGCATAAGGCACATTTACCAGCAGCACTGAGCTTCCAGCCTGGCTGCACTTCTCAACACTTACTTTGGCACTGGCACATCCTCCTGGCACAGTAGGTTTTTTTGAGCATGTCCACCAAGTTCTGGATTCCCTTTCCTCTCTGAATGATGACCACTACTAGTCTTTACCTTACCTCCACAGACTCAAGGCACAGACAAGTGATTTGCCCAAAGCCACACAAAAAGCAAGGGAAGAAACAGAAGATCAGTTTCAAGCCAGAGCCCCACCAACTAATCCTTCCTTCTGTTCTGGGGCAGAGTCATAAACTCAGCAACATCTTCTAAAAACCTCACTGGAGATGACAACTAAGCAATTCCCTCATTTTCAAGTCTCTGACACATAAACAAAATCAGAGAGAAAAGTAATAAAATCTTGAAATGGCCTCCAATAAAAGGTAATAAAGTTCCAGGAAAATGCCTATATACCCAAACAGTTTGAAATAAATAACATACAGAATTGTAACAGAGAGTTCAGCGGTTGCTGTCACCTCTTTTATGACGGTGCTGTATCTTAAATCAAAGCCTTTCGTGACATAAAACACTAAACTGAGGAAAGACAAGGATGCCAAATCAAGGGCATTGGACAGATCTGAGTCAGCACCTTTTGTGTGCTAGCAATACTACTGTCCACCAGAGTAATATATTAGCAGCCCATTACGCATACTGATAGGGTTGCTGTAATTAAATAGAGGAAACTTGCACTGAGCACCCTCGTGTTGATTTAAAGCACCAAATGCTGCAGAACTCAAAGACAGCAGAGCACAACTCCACAGTAGCTGTGCTAGTGAAACTTCTCCCATCTCCAGGAGCAGCACTGTTTTCCTAGGCACTTGGTGACAGGGATGGCACCTTCCCAGACAGCACTGGACAGTCAAAGGCAGGGAAACGCAAGGAGCCAAGCACAGCCTGAAACAAGGAGCACAAAGGCACCTGCTTGCTGTTGCATCCTGCTCCCCTCAGCAGAAGGCAACTGGAAATATGTGCTCACAGAGTATTAATTATCAGCTTTTTCTCACTTGTACCCAGACTGTTGTCAAACAGTTTCTGATTTAAGTGATTTTTTTTTTTAACATTAAACACGTTACTGGTCCTACAGAGCTAACACCAGGAAACCCTCAGATTGTTGACAATCACAAGCCAACGTGCAAGCAATGCCTTTCAATTTCCACCTAAGGAGAGTTACAAAGTGTGCACAACAGAGTGCAAAATAACAGGTTATTTGCAACAAACCTCCTGAGAGGCAAATAGACAAGATATTACAGTAGAGAAAAAAAAAAAACTTTTTCTTTTCATCTCATCCTAGGAATAGTCTTGTTATTCTTAAAACTTCTAGTACTTTTTTTTTTCTGCCCTCCTCTTTCTTAAAGAATGGAAAAAAGAACCTAGAGACCTGTGTGAGCACCAGAAAAATCTGAAAACAAAACCTCATGTGACCAGTCTGCTTTTAACACAATCAACGGTCCACAAAACACAACCTAGGAGCTGCCACCTTCGAGGATAATTAAATACGGTATTTAAAAATGAAAGTATTTCTAAGTGGCAGAAACAGGATAAGAGTACTCCATGTAGGAGGAAAATTACACTCGATTTCAACTATTAATCTAAAGAGGTGGAACTCAGTCTTCAAGTGAAGGCAGCACCTCTTCCCACATCTCTGAGTTGCATTTGTGCTTTTACTCTTCAGTGCTCAGGAACAGGAACTTGAGTTATCTGTTTCTCCAGATGAGGTAGTTACTACAGACCTTCGTATCTTAAGTGATACTTTTTAGTTTGTTTTATATAACTTCTACAATAGGAGCACCAAAAGTCATGCTGTATATCCCCATCTTTTGGCTTGTATGGACATGTCCTTCACGTGGTCACATTAAACTTCAGAGACTAAGAAACTCAAACCTGGGCCATTACTGCAGATCACTGGTGTCTCAGACAGGGAAGTGAGCACTAGCTCTAGCCAAACTATTCAATCACCTTCTCTGACCTGCCCAGTTACCTCACCATTCAGTATATTTGGCGAGCCTGGCAAACATAGGCAGCTGTACTGACTAGTCAAGTTACTCCACAAAGACTCAGTGGACATCTGGACAGGTGAGCAACCCTCCAGCGACCCAAGGCCAGCAACAAAGGCCAGATCCTTCACACCAATCCCTGATCTTGCTCCATTGCATGGACCCACACCGATGTCTGGGCAGCAAAGTTGAGCAGTGCAGCATTAGGTGTGTCCATGTTGAGCAAGGAGACCTGAGGAACTATAGACAGTGTGGTGAATTTTGCAGGACACCATACTACCAGACTGCCTACTTTCCTCACAGCCGAAGCGAGCACCACAGAACTTGGTGCTGGACCGAAACGTCTGCACATCTCCTGATACAACTTTTCCCACAGCTTCGTCCCATTCTGCGCAGCAGCCACGCAGGCCCTTGTCCGGCGGCGCCGGGAAAGCTTCAGGCCTGGACACGGGTCCCGGCCGGCCCGCCCCCCCCCGCCCCGAGCCCGAGCCCGAGCCCGAGCCCGAGCCCCACACCTGGCTTCAGCCAGGCGCTGACCGCGGGGTGCCTCGGTGCAGGCCGTGGGCCGGGCCGGGCCGGGCTGCCCCTGTCCCGCCTCACCTGCTTGTAGCGGGCGTACAGGTAGAGCAGCTGCTCCTTGCTGGCGGCGGGCAGCAGCGCCGGCAGCCGCTCGGCTGCCTGCTCGAACAGCGCGGCCAGGTTGCGGTCCGGTGGCGGTGTTGTCGCCGTCCCTTCGGATCCCGAGCTCGCCTCACTGCCGCTCCCGGCCGCTGCCGCCACCGCTGCCGCCGCCAGCGGGGGCGACGCCATGGCGTCCCGCCGCCCGCCTAGGTCCGCCCTCCAAAGTGGTCCCCTGCGCGCCTCGGTGTTCGCGGCTGAATCGCCGTCGGGAAACACGCACCGAGCCCGAGGATTCCGAGACGGCCGCGGATCCAAGGGTGCGTAGAATCATTCAGTAACCTTTAAAAGTCAGGGGGCAGGGATATCTGCAGCTCGATCTGATTGCTCAGTGCCTCAGACCACCCGACGTGGAAGGTTTCCAAGGATGTGGCAACTACTGTTTCTATGGACAGCCTGGGCCGTGTTTCACCACCCTCAATGTAATTTTCTTTCTATCAATCTTCTTCTTTTAGTTTAAAGCCACCATCCCTTGTCCTGTCACAACAGGCCCTGCCGAAAAGTCTGTCCTCATCTTTCTTACAGGTCTGTTTTAAGACTTGAAAGTGTGCAAGTAAGGTCATCCCAGAGCCGCCTTTTCTCCACCTCTCTCCTGTGCTGAGGGCTTCAAAGCCGGGCCCAGCACTGCTGGTGAGTTCTCAACAGAGCAGAGGGGTAGGATGTCCTCTTTCCACCTGCTGCCCACACTGCTGGGGATGCAGCCTGGGACATTGTTGGCTTCTGGACTCATTGCCAGTTCATGTCCAGCTTTTCTCTCACCAGTACCCTCCAGTCCTTCTCTGCAGGGTTGCTCCCCACCTCTTGTTGAACCTCATGGGGATCACACGGGCCCACTTCTCAGGCTTGTCCAGATCCCTCTGGATGGTATCTCGTCCCACACGCACGTCAGCTGCCCCCCTCAGTTTGGTGTCAGCAGCAAACTTGCTGAGCGTGCCTCGATCACGCTCCTTGTGCCACTGATGAAGATATTAACCAGCACTGGTCTCAGTACGGGGCCCTGAGGGACACAACTTGTTACCGATTTCCATCTGGACATCGAGCCATTGATCATTACATCGGCGAGAAATCCCACTCGCAGCGGCGAGTGCCACTGGTCCCGCGGCCGGCTGCGGGGCCGGCAGTTGGCTGCCCGTCCTCGCTGCCGCTGGAGGGCACTGGCGGGCCGCTGAGGATCGGGCCGGGCCCTGGCGGGCGGGCGGCGGGCGGAGAGGCTGCCGGCCGGCAGCCAGCGCCCTCCCGGGGTGAGGGTGCCGGGTGCCGGGTGCCGGAGCTGGCCGTGCCCGTCCTGCCCGCCGCCTTGGGGGTCTCGGCCAAGTGCCAGCTCAAAGGTAGGTTATATTTAGGCCGGTATCTACTTCGGGCGGAAAGTTTCCCCCATCCCTGGCACAGCTGTCGAGTCCATCTCCCTCCTCCACCCCCTGCCTCAGCAAATGGCAGCCCTCAGTCCCCCTGGGGAAACCTTGGCCACCCCAGCAGCACTTCGACACACTCCTCCCCCAGCTACCGGCCACCTTGACTGGCATATCATGAACCCCTCCAGCCTGCTCCATCACGTGGGTGATGCCCCACAACTGAACCCCATTTTATGGCAGGAGCACACTGGGGAGAAGAGGTTTTGCACCCTGATTTTGCAGGTCCCTAGACAGGGTGTGGGTTGCACCTCTCATACCCCTGGGAGTGAGGAAGAGGATGAATGTGCATCCCACCTGTGGCATGGGCCATCTGCTTTGTGGCCTGCCAGGCATGCCCCAGACACTACACGCTCACTCATGCAGCCTAAGAGCAATGCATGGCTCCATCTTTCTATCTTTTCCTCTTTCCATCTTTCCTTCCTGGAGCTTGTAGGGGGAAACAGAAGACTTGTGAAAAAAACACCTTCCATCAGAGCCATAGACTATTTTTTGTTCTCTTCCTCCCTTCACAGCCTCACTGGATGAGGAAGGTTTTATTTATCAGGGGAAAAAGCCACAACAGAGGCCAGGCAGCAAACTGGAGCATCACTGGACCACTTGCCCATGGCCCTGCAGGAGCACCATCACTGTGCCTCTGAGCTATCAAGCCATGGCAATGTGGCTGTCCCTGGACTGTGCTTACAAGAAGGGATCAGAGCGCAGCTGCGGGAGTATTGCCATGTCACAGCCCTGCACAGAGCAGGAAGGAAGCCACACATCCCAGCCTGTGCCAGAGGTGTCCATGAGAGCCCAGTTTCTGCCCAGTACCTGAGTAGAGATGGGATTGACTCTGCTGGAGCTGAGAGTATGCCTGTAAGCGCTCGCTCTGGACAGAGCTGCCTGGTGAGGCGGTGACAGGTGCCCTGAGAGCAGGTCTGCATCCCCAGCAACCCCCTTGCCTGTGCAGGGGAGATGAAGACCCAGTTCCAAATGGGAAGGGGGAGAAAGGCAGAATCAGCTTGGCTCTGCTGCTTGCAAATAAAAAATAATAACTCTTCTCCAGTGCATGATTAGCACCCAGCCTCATAAACAGACCATAATATTTACAGCAAACTCATCCTCCCTGCTGCTCTTCACCAGAAGCTGCTCAGCTCCATCCAGCTGGCTGTGTCACCCTGACCAACCCTGCTCACTACGGGGAAGCATCGCCTGGTCCAAGCCCAATGGCGTTCAGCAAGGGGCAAGCAGGTAGGCAGGCTATCAGGAGGAAACCGTCTTTGAATAGCTTGGAAAAAGTACTCACAGCAAATTAACTGAAGCTCACAACCTCCACACGCTCTCCGGCTCGTCTCCATGGTGAGGGAGACCTGACTACCTTGCTAGATTTCTTCTCTAGAGCACTTAGAGCTCCTGCTAGATCTCTCCCTTTTCCCTTGCCTTCCTTTTAAACAGTGGCTGCACCAAGGGCCTGATCCTTCCTTCCACCCTCTCCCTCTGCCAGGCGTGGGAGCAGGTTTGATGCAAGGCAGCAGTAGAGGTTTTAGAAGCTTGGTATGGAAACACCAAGGATGGGGATACTGGGCTCAGGCATGCTGCACATGCTTTGCAGGGTGATATTGATCTGATTGGAGGTCCCCAGCAGCCTGGGAGAGGGAAGGACTGGGGCTCAGGGATGCCAGTGCCAATGCCCTTGTGTTCTATGCTCTGACGTGAAGCAGTGCAGGACTATGAGACTCCCAGTTATCCCAGTACAAGCCAGGCCTAATCTGACCCATTCTCAGCCTCTGGCTGCAGAGCATACAAAGCCAGAAGCATGGCAGGCACCAAGCAGTAAAGAAAACCATGCAAAGCCCTTGGTTCAGCCCTAGGTCCTACTCTGGGACTGCAGAGACACAATAACAGGCTGTGACCAGTAGTGCTGAGCAGGGGAAAAATATTCCTGTATAATTATCATATCCATCCTGCCAGTCAGCCTGGAGACCTGTCATTGTCCCTCTGCAGAGGGCAGAGGCCACTGCTCACATGAAATTCCAACCAGCCTGAAAGGAACATCTGAAGGGATCCCTGTGAGCTAAGCTATGATTNTTATTTTTTTTTTTTTTTTTTTTTTTTTTTTTTTCCACAAGAAAAAGGAGAAAAGAGGTAATTAAAAGTTGCTTTGCTTGTGGCTGTACATTTTACTGTGGGAAGCACCTGTCCATGGAGAAGGAGACTGGAGGCACGGGACACGTGTGCCCTCCTGAGGACAAAGCACAGGAAGCAGGAGTAGCCCAGGCATGCTCCTCTTCTATGTCACAACCCCCACCATGCCTTGACCTGGCATGAATCACCTCTGTTGTGGGCAAAGCTGCACCTTTGGTTAATAAGTGTCCTCCCCAGTCTCCTCAGCTTTTCCAGCTACCTGTTTTGTGTGTCTTCATCCCACCACTCTTATCTCCTTTGTATCCCTCATAGTTTCTTATTGGGAAATTTGAGCTTGTGCCCATGAGTCAGAGGGAGAAGTCTCCTGCTCATTGTGCCTCCCCCCCATCTTATATGCCAGCTTGCAGGGTACAGGAGGGACTGAGGGGAACTTGCTCCTGATAGAGCCTTTGTCAAACAACCCTGTGGGATGCTACCAAACCCCTCCAAAGCCCCCTAACCCAGGCTGAGCAAGGCTCTTGGTGGGACATGAGGCTAATGACTGAGAGCTTTTCCCTCAAAGTCCTTGCTGTGAAGAGCCAAGCTATACTGGAAGTTTCTGGCAGGCAGCACACTGATATGATGCTTTGGACTCCATGCTTTATCCCACCTTCTCTTCCATGGTGTTACCACCTGTGTTCTGGGTCTTGCACCAAGAAGATTTCTGCTGCCCTGCTGGCTCCCCAAAAGTCACATCCCCTGTTTAGAAGGCAGATCTTGGAGCATGGCCACCATGGTACCCAGCTCATCTTCACCCCTGCAGTGGCAGGGGGAGAAGGGCAGATGAGCACAACATCCTCTCCCCTCTACCTGCACTCTTACCACTTTGGCAGGAAGATGAAAGAAAACCTTCTCAGTTGTCACCCTGTGCATGTGTCCCCTGTTAGCAAGGCAGACCAAACACACCCTCTACTCAATATTTCTGGGAGCTGACAGATGCTGTAGCAGCCAGCAGCCTGCAGTGTGGCTGGAAGGGCCATGCCCTGCTGTCCCTGACAAGGGAGGTGATTTCCATGAAATGGAAATGGAGTCACAGGCAACAGGAAAACAAAATTCAATACTGGCCAGGCAAGAAGCTAAACAAAGTGCTGAGTTCTCTGCCCCAGGATAAACAAGATGTCCCCTGGCACACATCACCTCCATGGGGTTCAGCTTTGTTGCACGTTTTACCTGCATTCATTTACAACACTAGGGCCGTTTGTTTCTGTATAATAAAGGGGATCTGGGAGAAAAACGTGTAATTAGCACATCCATCATATAGGATTTTTAGATATCAATAAAACATCGATTCCCTCCCTCCATAAATTCTCGTGCTGTGGTGAATACAAATCGGTAACCGTGATGGAAAGGGAATGCATCGCCCTGCTCAGAAGTGCATAAATCTCCTCTTTCCCCAGCATATCATTAAACTTCTTGAGCGCTGATGGAAAAAAACTCCTCTGCCAGGTGCCAAGCACTGCTCCCCAAGCATGTCTGAAGCCTTGCTGGGCTGATTCCAGCATCAGAATGATTGCAACACAGCAGCCAGCTAGCAGTTCAAAGGTTGTGGCCAGAGCTGTGCAAATAGGTGATCTTTTCGTGGAGAGAGAGAGAGATCTCACCACTAAATCTTTTTGGTTTGAGGCAGTGAGATGAGGCTTTCATTGGTATCATGTTTTCTAAATCCAAACAAAAAGCACAAGGAGACATTTCAGTTTGATTGACCTCAAGTGTTTGCTTGGTGTGAAGCAAACACAAAATGCTTTGCTTAGGTCTCTCTTTATTCATCCTCCTGCTGCATCCAGATGCTTTCCCATCTTTTTTCCTACATGTGCAGTCGCTGCAGCAGAGCCCTTCGTTTTGAGACAAAAACTTACTCATTGAAAACAAGAAGATAAAACGTCATGTCTTGAGAGTTGGGGGTTTTTTTCCACCTAACTAATGATGAACTTTCTCTCTCTTTAAGAAGTTTCAGTTCCCCTCAAATTTTGCTGAGAAGACAGAGAAGAGATGAGCAGCAGCAAAACCCCACTGAAGTTTGTCTGCTTCAGTGCTGCCGCCCCCCTGCTCCTCTGCCTCTTGTCTCACATCTCCACAGCAGACAGCGAGTAATGGCTCCATTTGTCACTGCCCTGTCACTGCAAGGCCACAGATGTGCCTCATTTTGTTCTCCATCCCCCCAAGGCAATGTTCTCTGCATCTCACTGGTACTCAGTTTCCTAATCCCCCAGCAGCTCCCCGGCTGCTGCAGCTCATGACATCCCAGTGCCTACCTGCATGGCACACAGAGAACGTTTCACAGGCAGGAGACATATACCCTGGTATTGAAAAGTGCCCAGCAGTGACTGTTGAGGGTGCTGTCCTGACCTGCAACCTACTTCAGGGTTATCTAGGGCCACTGGCAGAGCAATCCCTGACTGCCCACAGAGGTGAGAACCAGCTGATGTCCACCCAGAGAGATGGTGGAGGCCTCATCCCTGGAGACATTCAAGGTCGAACTTGAGGGAGCGCTGAGCAGCCTGATCTAATTAGAGGTGTCCCTGCTCATTACAGGGGAATTGAACAAGTTGACCTTTGGGGGTCATTTCCAACCCCATTCATTCTATGATTCTGCTTCGTGCCCGTAAAGGTGAGTACCATGGAGATGAACACCGGCTGACATCATGCCCACTGGGATGAGCACCAGCTGATGCTGTACCCGTGGTGGTGAGCACCAGCCGATGTCACGGCCATGGAGATGAACACCAGCTGATGTCATGGCCACGGAGGTGAGCACTACTGATGTTCTCTCCTTGCTGGGGAGCATCCTCCATCCCTTCCCAAACCCTTTAACTGGATGCTACTCCTCATCCTACAGCCATTCCTGAAACCCTCCCTGAGCCCTGTCTATGAGTGACAAGCTCCTCTGGGGAAGGGAGGCAGCTCCAGGAAAGCTGCTCGCAACCCCTCACCTGCTGTGGAGCTGGCTTTGCTCTTCCCTAGCATGGAGTGATCAAAGGGAGTGCCTGTAATTGCAGCTGTCAGCAGTAACAGCCATGGCCCTGCTGTTATAAATGGCTCTAGCCTGACTTTTACTTACAGATTTCCCTCACATGATGCTACAAGTTGTGCAAAGGAAAACCTGCACTACGGAAAAGCAATTGCACCTTCCAGCTCTGCAGAGGGAGATTTATGGCTTGTTTGGGCTGTAAAATATAATGGGCAGAGCTCAGATTGGAGATCAGCATGTCCTGGCCAGGCAGGCTGGAGTGTCTGGGAAGAAGAGGACACCCAGTGTCCCCTCCTCATCGTCCTGCAGGGAATGAACCCAAGCATCAGAGCCCCAGCCCCTGCCCATTTGATGGTCCCCATGTGCAAGGGAAGGGTTTTAGCCTAATTCCTGCCAGACATGAAATCATGACAGTGTCCAGAGCCAGAGAGGACCTGTGGAGGACAAGGGTCTCAGGCTGTGGAGGCAAACCTTGCCAAATCTGCTGGCACTGATCAGAGAAATCCTGGGTGGTTTCTGTATATGTGCAGTTTGCAGCACTAATTTCTGTGCCGAGGACAAAGCCAGGCTGTGTCCAATCCCTGAATGCTGTAAGAGACAAGAGATATTGTCCAAGCAGCTGGCTGGGAGCAGATGTGGAGTTCCCAGCACAAACTCAGCTCAGCCTCTCCCCAGCCCACTGCTGGGCTGGGAACCCATCTGTCATGACACCTATTGCTCTTTCTCTCTGTGGAACAAGGACCTTCGGGACATGTCCCCATTTGCTTTAAATGATTCATTCCAATCTAATGTCTGTTTCAGGGCTGCAGGATGGGGAACTTCACCTACAGATAGCTCACTCAGCCCTGATGCATAAGGGTGTGACACATGATTCCTTCTTGGCTGAGCAAGATTCTCCATGGAGGAAGAGCTTAACCTAGTGCTGTCCCAGGAGATCATCACATTTACTTGCTGTGGACAAGGCCTGTCCTGTGCTACAGCACTGGGGGCATTGGTAGGAGCTGGCAGCCCTAAGGGTGCCCATGCCAGGCAAGGTCAAGGCAGGTTTGGCAAGTGCAGCCGTTGTTTTCCTGACATGTCCCTTGCTAATAGGAAGCCTGTGGGCTTTCATCCACTTTGATAAGGTTCAAAAGTTGTTGGAAAACCCACAAATCTATGGCAGTATTTCCAAAATCTCCCAGAAAGGCCAGCCAGCCTTCCAGATTTCTGCCACAGTTACTGCTACACATCTCAACCTCACCCGCACCTCTCTTTCATAGACATGCTGGGTGAGGGGTGCAGGTTAGGGCAGGGAACAGCAATGACATGTTCTCCAGTGTGTGCTTATACCAATGCATGGCGTCACACAAGGTGTCTACTCTTCCTGACATGGACCACTCACCAAACATAAAGTGTTTTTGTACCAGCACCAAGGCATAACCCTGGTGTTTGTCCACCCACAGCCCATCATCCATGGGGGATGGTACAGTAAACAGTCAGTGCTCCAGGCCTGCCCCACACCTCTGGACCTCTGGAGTAGAAGGAGAGAGAGAATGGCTTGGTGTGGGCTCTTGCCTGGGCAAGGGGAGGCGGGGAGTGAGTGGGTCACTTGTACAATGGACATGGTGCTACTGCCAGGGCCACCCCACCACTTTATTGTGTTTGTGCCAGCTTGGTGCCTGCAGCATTGACACACAAAGATGTACTGATATCTCATGTTTCCTCTGAGACCTGCTGTAATTCCAGTGTGACAGTGGTGCTGTCTGCACCAGCTCCAGGGACACCGTTTCTTGTCCCAGGTCATCTCCCTTCCTGATGTTTGATGGGGGTGCTGCCCTCCTTCCTTCATGCCTCTTGCCCAATCCATCGACCCTAGGAAAGGGCCAGCAGCCAGCAACCAGGATAGAAAGGTGAGGGTGTGTTTAATGAGGCAAATGAGGTTGGAGCAAACAGGACAGGAGCAGTCCCAAGGACACTTGGCACTTTACCAGTCCCTGTTCCCTGGAAATGATCCCAAATGGATAAGGGTCAATCTTGCCTCAGGGCATAATGGGACAATGCCATGGAAGAGGAGACGTGCTGTGGCGGATGGACATTGCAGTGGGTGAGGATAGGGCTTTAAGCAGTAGGGCAGTCTCAGACACAGATCAAGGAGGTTAGAGGCTCTTCCCAGGGCTCTCCTGGAAGCAGCCCAGGCAGCTCTAAGACTCAGAGGAAGCGGCTCTTGTTTCTTCTCTAATTTTAGACCTTTTCAGGGTGTTCAGTTTTCTTAACCACCGGTCAGCTGCTGTCTTCTCACACAAAACAAGCGTGCATAAATTAAGCCAGACATATATATGTACTGGAAGTGATCCAGGAACAATCACTTACATGCCAGCAAAGGGTGTGAAACCCCCCATCTGCTCTCAGTTGTAAGACACTGCAGTGAGTCCCCAGCCCTGGTGCTCATCCCTCTATGGCGCTGGGAGACACTGCACCCCATACAGAACAAGGGTAGGCCTGGAAGCAACCTGGCAGGGGCATGTTGACCTAAACCATCTGGGCAGATGAATTTTTTCTTGCTCCCTGGCTGAGCTACTGGGCAGGACACCCCTGTCTTCTCAAGCTAAGCAGAGGAGACATGTGTGAGCAGCCATGCATACGTCTGTTGTGAGTCAGCCTGGGAAAGGTCAGTCTAGTTGAGGGGGTCAGGTGATGAGTGGAGAGAGAGCCTCACTGCCCGCACCGTGTGGCAGGATCCTGGCACAGAGAACCTCCTGCCCCTTTGGCTTTTTGCTCCATGTTTCTGCATCCTGACATGTTTTGGTAGCAATCATGCCTCTACACGTAGGTTTTCAGCCATGGGTATACTGTTGCCCAACCTTGAGATTTTTAAGTCGCTTAAAAATGCAGGTGAGGTGATAACTAAGCCAAGAAGGGCATAGTTATTACCCACAGACCCACATGACCCTGCCCTTGTAGCTGGAGACAAGGCTGCTCCATCCCTTGGGCTGGCTGTTGAAGCACTTAACTCCTAAATTCACCTCTGTGATGGACTCAGGCCCTGATGAATCAAATTCAGCTGGTGAATAAGGTGACCCACCTGCAGCCAAGGCAGAGGTTGGTACATGCTCTTCTGGCAGGTCTTATCCTTGCTTCAGCTGAAACAGGGATGGAAACATCATCTTAGTCTGCTGAAAAGAGGTGTAGGAGGTTATGGCTGCTGTGCTTGGGAAAGGCCAGATCAGTATCGTCATTCCTAATGCTGGATCTAGGCCTATCCACTGCATTATTATTGCCTGGAAACCACTGTTTCTCATGGTTTGAAAATCCTGCTGCAGGCAGCTTGCCTGGGTGTATAAACAACCTGACATTCCCATTGGATTGACCAGTTCCACTCCTGGTCTGCAGCTGCACGCTATCACTGCCTTGGGGACTGGAACCCCCCTGACTCCTGATGGCCATCATCACACCCTCATCCTCCATCAGTACCAAATGGGGAGAGAGAATATGTGAAAAATCAATAGCTCCACCTCAGGCTGCAGGAGGATTTGTGCATTTTGTTCCCCTGTCTCTGGGAAATATAATATATTGATCATGTTTCTCAAGACCAGTATCGATGAAGCAGATAATGGTAGTGTTTGGGGCTGGCCAGCAAATGCCTTGAGTGTCTGAAGCCCAGGGCTGCTGCTCTATTGATCCTGGCAGGCAGAGCAGTATCTCTTAGCGTGATTTACTACATTCCCTTCTTGCTCCATGTCAAACTTGCCCCTGACCTGTTTTTAATTCCCTGATTATTTATTTCTGCCCCTTTCTTTCTTTCCAAACAGCAGCAGTGAAGCCCCTAGTCTGTCCTCAGGAGCAGGAATCACTGCATGAGCAGGGCAGTGGAGGATGCAGAGAGCAGCCATTTCCCTGTACGATGCTCCTGTCACCTCTGCAGTGGCAGAGAGCAGCATTTCTGAGGTCAGGGTGGTGCTGCTGCTTCCAGACCCCTAGGCTCAGACATTGTTTTTTTTGGTTTTGACATCCAGGAGAAGAATTCATTGTCCTCCTGATACTGACCCAGAGAGTGATGTAGGCTCAGTGTGTCCTGCTCTGCTCTTGGTAGCAGAGAGGGCCATACTGCTAAAGCACCCCCTTCTGTGACAAGCCTAAATATTCCTAAATATCCAGGAAAAGTCAGCTGCCTGGGGAGAAGGTGGGAAGAGCAGTGTGGGAATGGTTGTCTGTGGGTGTCCTGCATTGTCTCCCGCTATGGAAACCCCTCCTTGTCAAGATTTTCCCAATGCCATTAAAGAAAATTTTCCCTCTGCAAGACTCTTTTCTTTCTAAAGCCTCTTTTGAAGACTCCTTCTCTCCAACCATGCAGAATCTTTAAAAGTATAATTATATTTTTTAAGAAAACCCACCATGCTATTTATAAATTATTCTATATGCTCTCAACAAAGCAAGTGCCAGACTGCACTGGCGGAAAGCCCACTCCTGACTTCTCTTCAATGGGTTTAAAAATGCAAATAGCATTGCTGCTTNAATGCAAACTCTTCCCTGGAAAAGAGCGAGAGACGAGCAGAATGTGGCAGCCTGTTGCAAGTGAGGCACAGAGACTTGGATGTGGATAATGAGACATGGGCACCAGGATCCAGACCTGAGGTGTGAGGACCAGGATCCAGATGTGAGGCAGAGACTGGAATACAGATCTGAGGTGTGAGAATTGTGGTCCAGACCTCGAGGTATAGGGGACCAGGGTAGACCTAAGGCACAGAGAATGGGATCCAGTCCCAAGGCACAAAAATCAGGATCCAGAGTTTGAGGTACAAGAGACCAGGATCCAGACCTGAGGCACAGGGCCTGGGATTCAGACCTAAGACATGGGGGGATCTGGATCCAGACCTGAGACTGGGACTGCATGGGATCTGAATCTTTCCTTGGCTGGGGCATACTGCCTGCATTCCCCCTGCCTGTCTTTCAGTCCAGCCACTGGCAGAAGGCAGCAGAGACAGAGAGCCATGGCCCTTCCTCTTTCATTTAAGGTTTCTCTTGTCCCGTTTCCCTCCCCGACTTCCTCCCTCAGCTCCTGGAGGTGCCTATCAGAGAGTTTGGAAACATTTGGATGAGTTGGAAAGCCCCTAGTCCCAGCAGAGCAGCAAAACAGTCAGGATGCCAAGCGCCGTCCCAAAGCGCGTCTGATAACAGGAGGCAGGGGACTTGCCAATCAGATACCGAAACAGAGCTGTCGCTGGAGAGCAAGGCAATGGCAAGTGAGAATGAGTCCAGCCTCTGCTTTGTGTCCCCTGCTATCGAGTATCTTTGTTTAATACCAACAAATTGCATTTACTAGTGGGTAAAAACCTCGTGAGGTACAAAGGGAAGGGGGGTGGG
>VWZE01021961.1:68512-97128 GCA_013396675.1 Eubucco bourcierii | reverse complement strand
GGGTAAAACCCTGGTGAGGTACAAAGGGAGGGGGGGTGGGGGGTAGGGGGTGGGATTGCTGGTTATTTTCAATCACTGAATTTTGCAAGCTGTCTTATCAGCAGACATTCACTTATAATACATCATGTCACATATTTCATCCAACGCACCCAGCAAATAATAAAAATTATTTATTTCTTAATCCATTCCCCCATGCTGCCTCTTATCTCTGGAAGCCCAATGATGTTCAAAGAGTCAAAGCTGCAAAGACCCACCTCAATACCAGCTCCTGCTGCAGGCAGTGATGTTGATCGTGGTGGGAGCAGGCTCAAACCCAGAGTGATTTTATCTGGAACAAGCCTGCAAAGGTGATGCATTGAAAAGCTGGTGACCTGCTAAATGTAAGTCAAGCTGGGACATAGTGGTTGGCTGGTGCTGAGGTCAACGTTGAGCAGGTTGCTGAGTGTGAAGTTTCAGATGAAGGGCACTAAAGCTCTATTCATTAAAGGGTTTGCTGCAAACATAATTAAGAGATGGTATCAGTGAGCATCGCTGCTGCATGTGCCGCTGTCGTTACCGGATAAATCTCAGCATGGGTAAAAGCCTTTACAAATCAGAGGTCTCCAGGCCTGTGACAGGACCCAAATAAATCACTGCAGAAAATGAGTTTTGCTCCTGCAGATGTCAATGGGAACAATGCTCTGATGGCAGTGGGAAAGAATGCTGTTGCGTCAAGAGGCTGGAAGCTGGAATGGGATCTGCTCTGGTGTGGGTATGGGAAAAAAATGGTAACTGTCATCTGAATCATGGAATTTTCTTGGTTTGAAAAGATCCCTAAAATCAACGAGTTCAACCATCAACCCAGCACCACCATGGCTGTCAAACCATATCCCAAAGGGCCTCATCCACTCTTTTCTGTAACACCTCTGAAGAAGTTGATTCCACCACCTCCCTGGACAATCTATTCCCAGAAGTTGTGTGGGAGATTGAGAGGCTTGAAGGAAAACCAAAATTCAACTCAAACACGGCAAATTCCCACAATGTGGGAGGGGGCAAGTTTAGGGCTGTCGGGATAGCTGAGGATTAGCAAGCACTGCAGCCCCTGTTCTGAATGGCTCCAGTTTGGTCTCTCCCGCTGTAATGCACAGGGTACTGATCTTCCAGCATCAAGGGTGTCTGTATTTTGGGGCATCTGTGCCCCAGCATGAGTGGGTTTACCTTTACACCTGCCCTGAGCTCCTTTGCTCCTCCTTGCTTTGTACCCTGCCAGTAAGAGCGATGAGTGTTGCAAGGGTGAAGGCATTTGTGATCACACAACTTGTGGAGAATTTTCCCTTTATTTTTTTCCCCTCTTTCTCTTAATCTCCTCCTTTTCATTTGCACTGTCTTCTTTTTTCTTTCCCCCAGCTCTCTGTGGCTGCTCAGTCTCATTTCCCTCTTCCCTCAATCCTTACTCATCTTTCTTGAGCCTAGCCTTGCTCTCCTCATCCATCTTCATCCCCCCTCTCTCTCTTTTCCCTGGCTGGTACCTGCCTGTCTCCTCACTTGTTCCCTCCAATGCACTCTGTTCTCCTGGCACTTTTCCCTATCCCATCCCAACCCCAGCCCATCCCCACCTCATTCCCATACCAGTCCTCATCCCTGTCTTAACCTCATCCTATTCAATCTATTCATCATCTCTTTCCCATCCTCACCTCGTTACCCCGTTCTCACCCCATCTCATTCCCATTCCCATCCTATTCCTCTCCCCATCCCATTCCATCTCATCTGTCCCTATATCATTCCCATGTGCATCCCATCGCCGTCTCATTTCCGTCCCATTTCTGTCTCACATCCCATTCCCATCTCCATCCCTATCTTTTTCCATTCCCAAAACATTTGCATCCTCACCGCATTCCCATTTCCACCTTTATCCTATCCCAGACAGCCCCGGGGGGTCCGGAATTCGGACTGGGGCTGTTCCAGAGTTGGGCGGGACATTTTGAGGGACGAAGATGACACGATGGGGTCCAAACCGACTCGCAAAATGAGCTGAGAGTGAAGCCGAGACTGAATCGCCGCGCTCCGGGGCAGCTCCGGCGCCACCGCTCCTCGGACAGTCCCGCGCTCTCGGCGGCACGAAGGGGCGGTGCTGAGCGCTAGGCCCCGCCTCAGTAGGCGGTAGCGGCGGTTGCCGTAGCCACGCGCTTTGCCGGCGGCCGGTTGGCTGTCGGGCCAGCTGACGGCGGGGAGGCGGGGGAGGCGGCGGCGGCGGGGCGGCGGGACGGGGAAGATGGCGGCGGCAGCGGTGGAGGCGGCGNNNGGCGCCGGCGGCGGCCCCTTCGTAACCAAGCGCCGCTGAGGCGGCTCCGCGGACACAGAGCGAGCGCGGCCCCGGCCCCGGCCCGGCGGCAGGATGAAGTTCGCCGAGCACCTCGCGGCGCACATCACGCCCGAATGGCGGAAGCAGTACATCCAGTATGAGGTACGGCCCCGCTACCCGCCGGGGCTTCGACACCGGCACGGCCCAGGGACGGGGGCGGCATGTGTGTAGCCAGGTTCGCTCCCCCGTGTGCCTGTCGGGCTGTCCTCCAGCGCCTACCGGGGCTGGGGAGGGGGGGGCGGCAGCTTCCCGCTGCTTTTTCTCGGCGGGAGGACTGCGCGGAAACAACGTGTTTATCCGCTGCGGATCCTGTCGTGCTCCGCGGCTTCGGGGCACTGGGAGCAAAAGCTCTGAGTGGGCAGTTAGTGAGTTAATTGTTGTCCTTGTAACCTTTCGGTGTGGGACGGAGGTCGGGGCTGGGCAGATCCCGGCTACCGTACATTCTCCCTGCCCCGTTCCCTGGAGCATGGCCGCAGCCCCGCTGTCAGTAGCAGGCGTTTTTCAGCACCACCGGCAGCGATGGGCAGGCGAAGGCAGAGGAAGGGGTGACTTTGAGAGGCGGCTCTCAGCCCCCATCCGCGATTCCCAAGGGCAGCGGGTGCGGGCAGGCTGGCCGGGCAGCACCCAGCGGGGGCCGAGCTTTCCCTTTCCGCAGCCTCGTCCCGCGAAGGGCCGCAGTCCCGCTCGGTAATGCCCGCAGCTTACCCAGTGACTCAACACTGGGCGGCAAACCGGCCATCGACGAAAAAACCCCAAGCCTTGTTTTTATCAGAACCAGGTTGTGCATCTCCCTATTCAGTCCATCCCTGAAGCCTCCAGGTGAAGCGTCTGGATCAGGACGTTTGCACACACCAAGTTCTGCAGCGTTCACCCTGGGTGATGTGCAGAATCCAGCCTTTCAGCGTTTGTTGTGCCAGCTTGCTAAAGGTCACACCGATTGCTTCATTTCAGAGCGATCATAGCCGTGCTGGGCTTCGGTATAACTAGCTCAAGGTGGTTCTTTGTAGTAAAACCATCTTCCCTTCCAGCATTAGCTGTAAAAAGGGGTTGGTGCCAGTGATGTTGTTTTTTTTCCCACAACTAATAATTAACCTCAGACAACGGAAAGCTGATTATAGGAGAGCCATCATCAGCAAAACTTCTTGACTGATGGAGTCAGTCAACACCACCCGATGTTTGTTATCATTTGGAGGCCTGGATTTTCTCTCTGGGACTATAAGAGCAATTTATTTCTAGTACCCTATTAATCTGTCTGCATTTGTGAGGGAGATCACATTTATCTTAGCTTGCTTTGTTGTAATATTGAACTGGAAAAGTTTATATCTGCCCTTTTGACTGTTCCTTTGTTTTCATTTACCTGACTGCGAAGGGATAGATGTTTAAATGAAATCTGCAGTCGGATTGGAGTTGAAAACAAAAACGTGATCTCCTTGGGTTATTTGTAAAACTAGAGGAGCAAATGATACATCAGTCTTTAAGGAGGAGGAGGAAACCCATTGTCTTCATAAAATACCAGCGTAGTTCTGCATTGTGTTTCTGATAGGTTATCCCTGTAAGAGTAAGAGCTGTTTTCTCTTCCTGGAAAGCAGAAAATTTGCAGATCTTCCTGAAAGAAGGTTTGGAGGTGGGTTGGAGGGGAAAGCAAGGAGGAAACAGAAGAGCAAAAGATTTGGCTGTGTGCTGACCAAGACAGATACAGAAGGAGGGTAAAGGAGACCTGGTGAACTATGACACTGATTAACGTGTGAAGAACTCTGCTTATTTGCCACTGTTTCCATTACAGGAGGTTAAGTTTCAGGTGTTTTAACTAGGGCAAAATTATTATATCATTCTCCCATCCCCCATCCCAATTTATAATAAAGGTAAACTTTCCGTAAAATTTCAGTAAAAACTTCCTTCAAGTTGTTGCTCTGTCTAGACTTCAAGACATTTCCTCCTTGAAGACACAGCTTAATGCAGCGTGACTGAAAATAATTTCCCCCATCCTCCTTTTTGAATAATAACTTTAAAACCTCTTTGTTTCCGTTGTTGCAACTGGCTGAATGCAAGTCAGCTTTTTGCTCATTCATATTACAGTGATGGAATAGTCCAACATTTATTATTCAGTAAGTGGTGGTCGTGTGGGTGTGGCACATAAAAGGCCAGTGCTACCCTGGTTTACTTGTTGATGGTACTTTAGGCAGAAAGCAAACAGCTCTTTTGTCCAGAGAAATGGAGTTGTTGATTAGCAAATGTAAGGCCACTCTCTCATCTGTGTTGCTTACAAGCATCATAGCAAAAATGTTAAAAGTTCTTTGTATGTCTCTCCACCTGATGGTTTATATATTAATTAAAACAATAATCAATCACTGTTTAAGAGTGACAGATCTTGTTGTGTGAGGTCTTAACTCTGAAAAGATTATTCATGTTTCCAGCCACATCCCCTGTCAAGCTCCCGATGCCAGTAAAAGAAATAGAAGATAGTGAAGAAAAATTGTCTTTCTTCAGGTCTTTCTGCCTCATAAAGGTTATGTGTAGTCATCTTGCTTTTCTACTCTGATATTTGTAGTTGTTTTTTTGTGGGTTTTTTTTTTTTTTCTGTTGGAGAGGAGGTAATTTGTGCAGTCAGACAGCCCCAAAGTGTGGTAAGACCCAGGTAACTTGTGAGGAGATCCTCGGCCAGTGACATGTCTCTGGCTTTTACTGGGATGCCTCCTAGCATAAATTGCTGGTCAAACCAAGAGGAGGCTGTAATCTGTTGTGGATAATATCAGGAAAAAGAATTTGACTGTTGTGTTTTGAGTACCTAAAAATGTAGTTTCACTTGCAGATGGTCTTTGAGAAGTTCAGGTCCTCGAAGTTCCTACCATTAATGTGATCTTTCCCTCCAGCAAAAAGTATGGAAGCTGCCCAGACTTGGTCAGTGGGAGAGCTTTAAACAGAAAAGTTAATTCACTCTCTTTAAACAGGCAAAATAAGGATATATTTGATAGCCATGGCTTAGATTCTTTCTTTCAGCAAAAGCTCTGCAGCGACCATTGCTGCAAAGGTCCTGTCTGAGAAAGAGTGCTTGGTTCCTGGAAAAGAGGAAGGATGGTGATGTGTGCTATACTGCTTCATTTAGCTTTATGCAAAGACGTTTGCCACGACTGAGTCCACACTAACAAGGAGCATTACACAAGCCTTGATTGACTTGGTTTGACTTTCCATTCCAAAATTCCTTCCTAAAGATTGTGTGGAAGCATGGAAATTGTCTGCATCACATTTACCTTGCAAACTCCATTCCCAACTGATGGTTCTTGCTACCTTGGTGTAAATCAGCAGGAGGCCTTTATGGCAATAACATCATCCCAGTGTAAAGGGGCATTTTTACTGTTGAAATGCTGGGTGGCATTATCAGGCTGCTCCCTGGATGGGATTAATTTTAAACCAAAGTCCTGACAAAAAACTTAATTTACGGGAGTGCTTACTAAATAAGACAGAGTTTTAAACAACTTTGGTCATGATTTCAAGGACTGTCATCTAAAAAGTTCCTTAGAAGTTTTGGACCACTCATTTGCTCTTCTTTTGGTGTAAAGATGAAGTAGGAAAACAAAATCCCATCTTTGACAGCAGAATTCTCTTTTCAGGTAGTGAGTGCTGAATTAAAGTAAATCCTGGGTGAATTTCAGCTGATTTTATTTGCTAAGAGTGTTCTATGCGGTGAAATTGTTGGGTTGCTGGTCCTCTGTTTATCCACAGAGCATGCTACAGGTTTTATTTGCTCTTGTGTTCATCTCTGAGGACCTTGTAGGAGAAGGGGAAGAGCTTTTCTCTGTCTGCTCATGCTTCTAAACCTTAAGTGCACATCTGGTAGAAACTCAGTGGAGTTTTGCAGTTGCCAGATGGCAGTTTTCTGTTTCGGTTAATCTCGACTGAGTTTATTTACCTGGATGCGGAGTTCTGGTGGTATTTTTAAAGAAGTGCTTAGTGCCTTTGAAACTGCAGCATCTGGGGGAGAGGGAGAATCAGTACAGGTGCAAAGTTCGTGGAAGAGATGAGTGAAAGGTATAAGTAAGTGACATCAATTTCCTTTTAGGAAGGCTCCAAGTTTTGAGCACTTTTTCCTTTTGGAGAAGAGGAGGAGGTTGCTAAGCTTTAGAAATTATTTCTCTGAGCCACAACCTCCAGCAGGAAGTAAGTGGGAAAACTGAAACTGATATCTGAGGAGGCCTGCTTGCCTTCAGAGCCTCTCCTCCAGAGACAGGCTTTCAGTTTTTGGGAGGTGGCCAATTCTGCTCGTCAAACCCTCCTTCATGATAGGCAGCTTACACCCAGGCTTGCCACCTCCTGACACAAATCTGTTGTGCTATTTCACTATTTGTCCTTCTGGATGTTACTGGGTGAGCTTAGAAGAGCTTGGTTTGGAAGTAACTCATTTCAAGTAATGGGAATTTTTTTTTTTTTGAGCATTTTAAGGTTTTCGTCCTTGAATTTGTTCACTGTGAAGGTTTGACAGTTGCATTTTAAAGTGTTTTCTTTCTGCTTTTGTTGTCTGATGTGCATTTATACAGGTTTACCGTGGGTGCAGGGCATATTGCTAGTACAGTTAAAGTCACAGAATCATAGAATATTTTGGGTGGGAAGGGGCCTTAAGCATCATCTAGTTCCAACCCCCTGCCATGGGGGGCACACACCTCCTACTAGACTGGGTTGCTCAAGGGTTAAAGTAAGGAAACAACCCTTTTCATCTGCATTGAAGGCAGAAAATGTAAATCATAAATGTTTGAAATTGACAGTGATGGATAACTTTTGGAAGCAGTCATTTCTAAAATTCTGTAGCCTGGAGGACTGAATCCTTTAGGTGCAAAGAAACACTGAGCCTTTCACTTTCAGGTTATTGGTTTCTTCATATAGGTCAGGTAAGCGTTAACAAAGCCTGCTGCCCTGCAGCTGCCAGACTGTAATATGTCAGCTTGCATGGGGAGAGGTCTGTGGGATGGCTGACACCTTCAGCTTTCAAGATGGTTTATTGCAGGACTGTCAAGTTTTGTGGTCCTTTTTAATTTGTTCTTTGAACAGTGACTGTCAAAACCAGAGGTAGGAAGGAAGTGCGCTGTGAGTTTACCTTTGGGTGTGTTAAAGGATGGAAGTCTTACTACATTAGCATTCACTCTGTCTCTTCAGGTTTGCTTATCCTATGCCATGTGGTTGTGGCTCATGGAAAAAGTTACAGGTAGGCAAGGATGATGAGTGGCATGAGTGATTGGAAAGGCTTTTTGACCACCTGATGCGTGGAGGCACATCATGTGCTGCTGGTTAAGTGAGTCATGGTGGGGAAAGGGCTATAGTGGCCAGTGTTGGGCTGAAATTAAAGAAAGCATGGAGGGTAGAATGCTGCTGGAACGAGGATCATTCAACAGTGGCTCAGTTGGGAAAACAATTATGCAAGTGACCTTTGCTGAGACCTCTATGGACTCAGGAATCAGACCTCTGAGAGATGCCTGAGCTGCCTGTGCACCTCGGATACCTTGTGGTAAACAGACATGTCCTTTAGACCTTGTATTTACTTAACAGGATTGTAACCACCATGTTACAACAGGGCTGAATTTCCAGCTGCTGAGCTTGTAGTTTTTTACTTTGAGGGTATTAGGGTATTTGGTATTTAGGCTGTGATGTTTGGACCTGGGAAGACACAGGCAGACACACAAGATTATAAATGTGGAGGTGTAGCATTATAGAAGTGTAGGTTACGTTTGGAACAGGAACTTGAAAGACCTTAGTGACTTCTGTGTGTTGGATTTCAAAAGTGAGGGGAATAAACCACGCTTCTTGCAGCAGCTCTGTATGAGGCATGCTCATGCCCAGTATGTGTTTTATTAAGATACCTGTCTTTATCAAGTGATGTGGGCTATGTGCAATCAAATCATGGGCCCTTTCAGGTAGCTGATTCCAAAATTATGGTATAACCTATTCCTTCAACCACTGATCTGAATTCAGTGTGAGTCTTGCTTTTTCGTGTGATGTGAGAGAGAGCAGACCTTTAGTCTATGGCTGGAATAATAACTGCATTTTAATAACCATCTGAAAAGAGGCTTTCTGAAAAGGAGTTGCAAGTGATGAGGTTTCCAATGTGGTGCCTCACCCCTGACTCTGGTAAAGGGAAGGAGGTTATTGCCAGGGGTGGCTGGTATTTAGCTGTAGGATCACCTTACCTCAGAATTAACCAGGTTGGAAAAGACCTTTGAGATCATTGAGTCCGACATATTACCTAACACCTTCGAATTAACTAAACCGTGGCACTAAGTGACACATCACATTTAAACACTTCCAGGGACAGGGATTCCACCACCTCCCTGGGCAGCCCATTCCAATGCCAATCACTCTTTCTGTGAAGAACTTCTTCCTGACATCCAGCCTAAACTTCCCCTGGTGCAGCTTGAGACTGTGTCCTCTTTGTTCTGTCGCTGGGTGCTTGGGAGAAGAGACCAACCTCCACCTGGCTACGACCTCCCTTCAGGTAGTTGGAGAGAGCAATAAGGTATCCCCTGAGCTGACTCTTCTCCAGGCAGATCTCCTGGTCCTACTGCCTGCACTGCTTATCCCTTGCACCTGCAGTCTTGAGCATGGGTGAACAGCTGGTGTCTGTGAGGCAGCTTGTGGTGCCTGCAGACCTGGTTAGTAATTCTGTCTGGTGTTAACGTTGTCCTTCAGTTTCCACCTCAAGAGAAGGCCATCACCCCTACTTTTCTAATCTCCTTCGTCATGTTGTCTTCAGCTTTTAGAATGGATGTGTAGTTTTGTGCTGTTATAGAACAGTGATAAGAACCCCCTGAGGCTGCTTTTCCTCCCTTAGCCTTGACAAACCCCTTTGTTTGGCACGCCACAGTTCTTGTTTTGGTTTCTAAATGTAAAACCTTTAACATCCTACCAACCTTCCAAAGGAAGATGTTGAAAATTAAGGCTGGAATGAATTTTATAGATTAGTAAGGTTTCAGGCTTTAGACAAAGTGGTCATTAAACGTGAGTTTGTGTTTCTTTCAAGAGTAATAGGTGTGATAGTGTGGACATCACGTACCATAGCTTTCTCTTTCAGTCTGGAGGACGAAAGGGCTTTTAATTGCTTTTGTTTTCTAGCAGACCTGTCACAACCATACAATTTGTGGTTTATTTGCATTTAATACTAACTGTATTCTTTGCTCTCTCCCTTGCAGGCTTTGAAAGAGATGCTATATGCAGCTGTGGACCAGGCTCCTTCTATAGAAGGTAAGCACATTGTAACTGAGAATTGTATTTTTCTTGGCATTAGGTGCTGGACACATAGTCCTGCTACTTTTCTGTCGTCAGGCCTCCTAAATTGGTAAGCTTAATACACTAATGGGCAAATGCCCGGCCTCTCACAGCCTGCGTGCTATTCCTGATTGTTAGAACTCTTTGTCCTCTGTCCTCAGGACAATAAATGACTTTGTATAGTTTGAGACTTTAACAACTGAATTCCTCTTGCTTATAAGGGCATTCACTGGTGGAAGTACTTTCTTCATTGCTTGAGAGTAGACCTTTGTTTTCCTGTGACAGCCAGCCACTTTAGGAGATAATTGTGCTAGAGACTTGCTAGTTCCTGGTTTGTTACTGGTGGTTTGAACTGGGAGAGTCTTGTCCTTTCTTCGTTCTCCCTGAATGCTGTGCTGCCTTTCCAATGTGGACATGAGTATATGAGTAAGTTGTTTTCTTTGCATGTGTTTATTGACACTGAGCTCTGGATTATTTTAGTACAGCATTTGGGTTTTAAGTCACTGCATTTTGAAGAGTTTAAGTGATGGCCTGCCCAGAATTTCTCAATAGAACTTTTATCTTTCGTCTTCCTTTTTATTGTCTTTGCTGTACTGAATAGTTTTTGTCTTTGTGTTGCTTCAGTCCTTACTTTCTTGCCCTTCATGTGAATTTCAAACTGTTTTTTGACCTTCTCACTTTTATTATTTTCATATTGAGTGCAGTGTTAACTTCACCAACGACTTTGAATATGGTGACTCTGGGCTTCTTCCTTGCGTATTTGTAGGCTGCTACTTCTAGTGTAGTCAGTTGACTAACATGTAGAATGCTAGGCACTATTAATGGTAGTTTATTAACAACTTTATGTTGATCAGAATTGGGAAATGAGGTCTGAAATAGGCAAAATAAAGTGGGATGTTAATTTTTTTTTTTTAAATTTAACTCTACCTGCTCTTTGATTGTAATTTTAAAACTAAGATTGCAATAGTTAACAGGCTTAAGTGTGCGTGATGGGGCATACACTTTCCTTCAACTCTCAGGAGGCTCATTCTAAGCTGAAAACTTCATAGAAACCATGCTTAGACAACCATAATCTTTAGGTTTAACTTGACCCTTGCTCACTTGACTCAGCCTTCTAGTTTTGTTAAACCCCACTTCTCTTCAGTGCAAATCCTAGAACTAGATTTCTAAAGGTTATGGACCTAGCATCATCTGAACTATGTGGATTAGCTTTGGAAAACTGAGGGAAACCTGCTAGCAGTACACTGACAAAAGTGGAAAATCTTGCTTTATTTTCGTGAGTGGCAAAATCGCTTAAAATCCACCCACAAACCTTTCTCCCCAGCAACCTCAACCCAGTTTTCTAGCTAAGAGGAACTGAAGTGTTTTGTGTAGGCCAAGCTATCACTATTAACCTTTAGAGACAACTTACTGATTCTGTTGAAAATCCAGCCTTAGTTTTATGGAAAACTGGAGCATTTACAAGTCTTTTATTTTTCTTTCTTCTATCCATCAGTTTATTATTGACAGTGGGAGCAAATGGTGTCTGTGCTATTCATTTTGTACTCTGCTGTTTGTGTATGACTTTCTGAGTTTTCCTTGGAATACTTTGACTTTCAGGGTGGGCTTTGAGTTGCTGTAAAACTCCAAGGTGTTACAATTCAGCATTTGGATTCCTCTCTTTCAGTGCTTGTGGAATACTGATGTGCTGTGATGTTTGTGTATGTAAACATGTTTGGCAAAAGAGGAGGTGGTGAAGAATAAAATGGTGCAATATTTATGCTCTTTTAAATTTGAAAAGAATTTTAACTTGCACTTTTACCTCCTTTGCTTTCAGAACCTCAACAGAAGGAAAGTAATGACTTGAGATATTTTTCATAAGTATAACAATGTTTTGTTCATTTTTTGGGGGGATCAGGTCCTTTCCTGTTTACTATAGAGAACTAAATAATCCAGACTTGTTTTGAACCACTTGTATTTAACTCTGTGTTGCCTGACCTGCCTTTAAGTACAGAGCAGTTGTACTAATTCCTTCACCTTTTGCTCATGTGCATGTGGTGGTTGGTTTTTATAAAGTTTGTTTTCAGTGTGTTCTTTTCCACTCTTTTTTTTCTCTGCTTAGAGTCTGGTCTGGTTTTTAGTCTCTGGGCTACTCTGGAAAATTGTGTGTTGCTCAGGATGAAGCCAGGGTCTTTGAGCTGTCTGTGTGGGCAGGTCTGAGCCCATGGATTCTTCTAGGAGTATGGAGGGGACAGAGGGAAGGCAGATGTCCTGCCATGAGCTGCACCTTTAGGAAAAGCTCATACTGGAAGTGGATCAAGACCAGGTATTTCTCATAGAAGCATAGAATGCTTTAGGTTGGAAGAGACCTTTAAAGGTCATTGAGTCCAACCCCTCCTGCAGTGAGCAGGGACATCTTTAACTAGAACTGGTTGTTCAGAGTCCTGTGCAAACTGATCTGTAGTTGTTCTAGGGATGGGACATCTACCACCCTCCTTGGCAACCTGGGACAGCGTTTCACCACCCTCATTGTAAAATATTTCTCTCTCATTGTAAAAGTTATTCTTTCTCTGACTCTGTCGCTACCTTCCTTCTCCTTTTAAGCCCTTCTGCCTGTGTCAATGGAAACCTTAGGCCAGAGTTAGTGTATGACTGCATACAAACTGTGCCACACATGCTGCTCTGGTCCCTGTCAGAGGCAATAGAGTCCCGTGAACTTCAGAGGGGATGTAGCAGCTATTGTCAGGGGCTGGCTGTTGGCCTGCATGTTTTCAGTTTAATATGGATTTTGCAATGGATACTTCTGTGTTATTTTGAGCCTGGCACAGAAACTGCAGGAGTGTGCTACTGAAACCCAACTTCCCAGTATGAGCCTGATGTAATCTCATTTTAGACTGGTCTAACTAAAATCCATTTTCTGATTGATCTAGTTGATCACAGACACGCTGTAGACATGCACAGCTGGCTTTGGTTTACCTTGCATGTACTGTAGAGCTAATCTTCAGTTAATATTGGTATACAAAACTCCTCAACTTCTGTCTTTGAAGGAGGCTTTCCCTAGTTCTTATCCTGCTCAGCTACAGGACTTGGGAATGAGTTTCTTATATTTTTGCTGCAGGCTGCTTACTGAGTCAGCTGGTAAAAATCTGTACACGTACAGAAATGCTTTGTGTTACTACTATGCTGAAAACTTTTTAAAAACTCTTTAAAATAACAAAGAAATAAGCTGTTTGATCAAGGTGTGCAGTAAGTAATAGGCAAGGCAGGCAATAGGTGAACCATCTGTCATTAATAGCTTTCATTTGGTTTGTAGGGATTTGATATTGAATAATCTTCTGGTTTTTGTTGGGATGTGGTTAAACAAAGGCAGCTTCAGAATGTCTTCTAAGCTCTGCAACTGATGGTTCTAGTGCTGCTTGGTGGACACAGTGTTGCTGTGAAGAGCATCTTGGCTCTAAATTGTGCATTTTTTAAACTCTCTAGTTCATATAGTGACCCTCTCGCTGTGCTACACTGAATCACACCTATGTCTGTAATATTTTTCCTGCTTTAGCTAATAAATAGAGGCTGATTTTTAACCAACCCTCCTGTAGATGTGAATAAATGAAGTCTGTCAAGGCTGTGTGATAGGAGGAGGTTGTTTATAGCTCTCCTCTGACACTATTATAGAATTATAGACCTGGAAAAGACCTCTAAGATCTTGAGTCCAGCCATCAACCTGAGACCAAGTGACCATTAAACCATGTCCCAGAGTGCCACGTCCATGTTTCTTGAATGCCTCCATGGTGGTGACTCCACCACCTCCCTGGGTAGCCTGTTCCAATGCCTGGCCACTGTTTCAGGAAAGAAATTGTTCTTAATATCCAACCTAAACCTTCCCTGTCACAATGTCAGGCCATCTCTTCTTTTCCTATTGCCTAATACTAGGAAGAAGAGACCAACGCCCACCTTACTCCAGCCTCCTTTCAGGGAGTGGTAGAGTGCAGTGAGGTCTTCCCTCAGCCTTCTTTCCTCCAGACTAAACAATCCCAGTTCCCTCAACCGTTCCTCCAAAGACTTGTTCTCTATTGCAAGGTGCTGTGGCTCTCTGTTTCCTGAGATTGATACCAGACTGTATGCATATGGTTGTTGGCAGTTGTTAGCTGTACACACAGATTTCTTTAATCTGCTCAAAGAGACTCTCTTTTCCCCCCTCTTTGTATTTGGTAATGACAGCTTTGTGTGCCAGTGTTATTCCTCCAGCTGCTCATCATCTTTTTACAACGCTTTCCCTTCATGAAGCTTGCACCATTCTTCCACCTGAGCAACATCTGTAAAAAATTAGTGTTTGGTCTGTTAATCCAATCTTGTGCAGATCACAGAAAACAACACCAAATGATGCTTGATTCCCAGCAGTATGATGGGGCTTGCTTGAATTTCAGGAGAATCTTTGATGCCTCTTTGCTGTGTTAACTGTTTGTTATGTGCTGCTTGCTGTTACTGGAGCAATCTGGATGAAGTGTGGCTGCCTCGGCGTTATTCTCAGCCACTGAGTCCTCATGGCATGGCAGGAAGGCTTTCACGCAGGAGTACCAGGTCAGTGTGAGCAGGCAACCTTCCTTGAGCTACCTTTAGGAAGAATCAGTGATTATTTAGAGATGAGAACCCAGCATAGCACTAGTTTCGTTGTAAAAGCATGAAATTCTGACGTCACTGTGAGCATGCTGAATTTTTTTGCATTCCTCAATCCTCCCCCTGCTTCCTGTCCCATTTGTCACCTTAGTAAAACAGGTTACTGGACCACTGTTGCTTGAAGTCCTCCTGATTATTCCACTTGGTGAGCAGATGTGTCGGCATCTCCCTAAGCTCCTCACTCCGCAGTGCTTCTCAGCTGCTGTGGAGATGAAAGTGTGGCTGTAAATTATTCATTCTGATTATCTGCTTGAGTGGACACGGTCCACTCTAAGTATTATTTCCTAGAATATTTGTCTTTCAGATATTGAAATTTAACCTCCCTTTAATGCCTGTGTAAACAAACACTGTTGGTGTAGTATCAGATGGTACAAGGGCGTTCTGTTGTATCTTCTTATTATGGAGATTACTTATTCTGCTTAACACCAGTCCTGAATTCCTGTTCCATTTGGCATCTTTTGTGAACGAGGATCGCTGAAGAACTGTTTGGGGCTGGAATGCTATAACAGTGTAGGGATGGGAAGTATGGGTGCTGAAATATAAACCAGAAACCCCAAATTAATAGGTGATGTTAAAATAACATCTGATTGGTAGGGAAAAGAGCTTTAATGGTAGTGGAGATTCTCTGCTCTGCTGATACTTGTCACCTATTGAGTTGTGCTAGATTAGAAAAGCAAGAGGTGCAAGGCTGGGGCATCCTGAGAGTGCCAACACTGTTAGCATATCCTGCATGCTTGCACCTTTGTTTCTGCTTTCATCTGTAATGCATTTTCCATGTTAACTGACAGCTACAAAACTGTAGCTTGGATTTATTTCTGTTAATAAATAAAATAGTAATCTTTAGGGTGGTGAGTAAGCAGGGTGTGGGAAATCACATTCTTTTTTCCAGAAGACGTTGTGAGTTGACAGGCAGATCTGCTTTGTGGGGTTGATCAAAGCCTTATGGTTTGTCTGTATATATACAGATGTCTTTGTTTTGTTTCAAAATAAACATTTATTACCGATTGCAGAAGCTGACTTTGTAGCTGTCGAGGCTTTGTTTTTGTGGGAATGCTTAGGCTTAAGGGAGTCTTCAGCAGAACTGCTTCACATCAACTACTGTGAAGCGGCCACAAGCAGATGGATGCTTTGTCTTTATTTCGCTGTGTTGTTGCTCATCCATAAAGGACGTAGGAGGTGATAACCTTCTGAAGGACACACACCACTGGAGGTTGGTGTCCTACACTCTTGATGCTGGTTCTTGATTCTGTGCAGGCTGTAATTCATTCTGGAGTCCTCCACTAGTGTGTGAAATCAAATATCCCATGACAGTCCTCTTCTCAGTTGGAGACCTGAGCCAGGAATTGAGCTAGCTATAGAAAAACAGGTTATTTGGCTTGTTGAAAGTGTTAGCTTCCTGGAGATGCAAACAGTGGACAGGAGGGGAACTTGCTCACACACCAGCACTGAGAGAAGGAGGTGATGTCTGGTTTCTCTTGCCCTGGGGCAATAAAAATTGGAAAGGTAAACAGTGCATATGGTTGTAGCAGGGTGCTGAGCAGCATGAGAGAACAGCTGGATGATCACCAGAATATTTGGAACACAGATGCCTGTGTGAAAATGTAGTGTGCTGTGCTCTTGTGTGAAAATCATTTTGCTGTCAGAGCAGTATTCAGAGAGTGTTCACACTGAGACCGGCTGTGGTGCACGCTTTGTGCCATCACAGGCTGCTTTCTGTTCATTCAGGGTAATGCAGACCCATGGATGCTGTTGATTTCTTCACAAGTGTTGGCTACCAAGTGGCTGAATTCTGCCTAACCATTAGTGTACTGCAAGTGCTGGTCCCTGGAGGCTGCAGCTCAATTTGGCTTTTTTTTGCACCAACTGTGAACCCTTTAAGTTATGGGAAAACACTTACTGCCAGAGGTCTATGGAAGAGTATCCCTTGTGCAGATAGTTGCTTCCCTGGGGCTCTTTGGGCTGATGTGGCACCTTGTAGGCTGACAAAGGTGGTTGTGGTGGGAAGTAGTTCAGCAGGTTGATTGTGCTGATTACTGTTTCTTTCTGAAGAAAGCTTGTGATTGAAGTTGGTGGAAACACAGGACTTCCTCATGCTTTCCATTTGTCCCATGCTCTTGCTGCTTCATCTGTGTGCACAGATGTGTGCAAGACAGGAAGCTTGTGGTGGTGCTGAGCAAGCTTTTTTTCTTTTCCCTCTGTCTTCTGATGTCTTCTGGGTGACTTTCTCAACAGCTCAAAGAGCTTTGAGGCATTGGTATTAGGTGAGGCACTTGACTCCTAAGTGTACTAAAGAGTCTGGATGCAATAAAGATTTCTTTTACAATGAAGGTGGTGGAACACTGTCCCAGCTTGCCTAGGGAGGTGGTAGATGCCCCATCCCTGGAAATATTTCAGGTCAGACTGGCTGGGGCTCTGAGCAACCTGATCTAATTGCAGATGTCCCTGCCGGTTGCAGGGAGGTTGAACCGGATGACCTATAAAGGTCTCTTCTGACCCCAAACATTCTATCATTTTGTGACAAATTTGTTCTGTACCTTTTTTTCTTTACTTAAGCACCCTTTGGTCTTGAGTACTAAGAGCTATTAAACCCAGACTAAGCACAGAGCTGTAGGTAGCTCAGGAGGTAGTGGTGAAAGCTGGACCTGGTAGTCAGGGCTGGCTCATGTGAAAGGGCTGCACTTAGAGGCAGGTTTCTTAGGCAAGTCTGCAAGCAGTCATTTAAAAATGCTAGTCTGTTAGCTTTTAATGGTTGGAGGAATTGACAGTGCTTGTAGATTACCTGGTATGTGCCAGGTTCCATGTTAGTGGTTGGAACCTGAGGATTGGAAAGTAGGAAAGGATTCACAAGGCTGGAGGCTTGACAGGCAGCCATGCCTTGAACGGAGCACTCCTGAGACAACAGCAAAACATCAAACAGCATCTTGGCTGTAGACGTGAAGAAGCACTGCACATATATATACAAGAGACCAGAATTTATTGCTGTGTTTTAAAAGAAGGCTGTACTAGACATCTTAACAGCAAGATTTAGTGTGTGTGTGTGTGTATGTGTGTGTGTGTGTAGGGGGCAACCTCTGGGTTTCTAGTCTTTCCTTTGGAGCTGTGTTTGAAAGAGGCAATTTGAATTATTAGACAATTAAGATTCGGGGTGAGACTATAACTACTTGGTGAATAATGCAAGATGAATTCAATCTGATTGGTCTCTCTCTCTCTTTAAAAATGCATGCTGTGGGCAAAGAAATGAGGAGAATATCCCTGGAAGGAAATCTCATTCTTTTGTATTGTACCTGCTTGTAAGATGCCTTAGGAAAATGTCCAACCCACCCATAGTGTGGAACCCTGACACCTGTGTGTGATGTGGAGGAGCAAAGGCAGTCCCTGTGCACTCTGCTGCCAGAGTGGTCAATTAATGGTGTGGGTTGGAAGTGATCTCTGGGGATCATCTAGTCCAACTCATCCTACTAAATCAGGGTCACCCAGAGCAGGTTGCCCACAATCACAATGCCCAGGTGAGTCTGAAATCTCTGTAGAGAAGACAGCCTCTCTGGGCAGCCTGCTCCAGGGCTTCAGCACCCTCACAGCAAAGGAGTTTTTTCCTTATGTTCAGATGCAACCTATTTTGTTCCAGTTTGTGCACATTGCCCCTTTTCCTGTCATTGGGCACCACTGAAAAGTGACTGACCCCAACCTCTTGACCCCTGCTCCGCAGCTACTGATCAGCATTGATCAGATCCCCTCTGTCTGCTCTTCTCCAGGCTAAACAGCCCCAGCTCTGTTAGCCTTTCCTCCTCACAAAGATGCTGCAGTGCCCTCAGCATGTTTTTAGCCTTCACTGGACTCTCCCCAGTACTTTACTGTATCTTGAACTGGAGAACCCTGTTGTCCTTTCAGCTGTCTTACCTTCATCTGCTGTGAGAACACACAGTGCAGTGACTGTTGCCAGTACTGGTCCCCAAATATGAGAGGATTTGTCTCTCTGATTAAGTGATGATAAAATTAGCAAGGATGTGGTTAAAAGTCAACCTACTCCCAGTCACATTTTTTATTCCTGAAATAATTAAGGCCAGTGGCTTATTTTACCTGGTGTTTTTTTTTTTTAAAGGGTTATCTATAGCCTTGCAGCTTTGACCCCTTGTGAGTGATGGTAAATAATGAATTCAGTTGAAAATGCAGTTGTGCTTGTAAATAGATGATCTTTAACCTTAGTTACAACCTAAAACTAAAAAGTTACAGCATCTCACATTTATGAAGCCACAGTTTAAAAAGAAAAAAAAAAGTTGAGTTAAACTATTTTGTTGTATGTATCATATGACCATTTAGTTAATATATTTAGATTGGGTTTTGATACTTTTGTTGAGTGTGGTAACTCTTTTCCCCTGAACTAGTGTAGCCTAAGTGTAAAAATGATCCCACAGTTGTTTTCCCCCGAGAGCTGAGAAAACCAAGTTTTCTCTTGTCATATCACATGTTAGTAAAATACTCAGAGTAGTCCCAGGTCTGTCCAGGAAGGTGACTGTCATTGCAGTGGGCACAGAATGTCCCGGGATAATGCAAAGCTTGCCAGCAAGCGCACTCCAGCCTGCCTGTTTGTGGGCACTGACCCTTGCACGGTGAACCCAGCAGCTCAACTTCCCCTCTGCAGAGGGGGAGGCCTTGTTTGTCTCCTAGGAGATGGAAAAACCAATTTCTGCTTCCTGATGAGAAGCTGACAGGCTATTTGACTTTACAAGAGAAGCAAGCAGCATGATTGGGAAGAGGGAAATTGCATGCCATAACACCAATATAAATGCAATTTATTTTGCATGTGCTATATAGCTGCAGGCACACATTTTGGGGTGGTGTGAGAATTCTTTGCATGCTGGAATTTGAGCTCTAAATAGCAAAAAGAGACAAATTTGGCATTCCAGACTGTTTATAATCTTGGTTTTGTTTTTTGCTGTAATTGCTTAACATGCTCTTATAAATGCTCTTAATGTATTTGTGGGGCAAAGTGCAGAGAAGCTGAAAAGATCAGCACGAGCGAGCTGTTAACTCGGGATCTGTCTCATCCCACAGTTGCAGACTTGTTCTGACATGTGGCCAAGACTGCTATTCTGGTGCTGCCTTTGCTGGTGACCTGTCCCTGTGTGGCTGTCCAAGACAGCTCTGCTGAGCTCCTTGTTTCTGCTAAGACAGAGCAGGAGTACTGTGTGCAGTTCTGGAGGCCTCAGCACAGGAAGGACATGGAAGTGTTGGAGCGGGTCCAGAGGAGGGCCACAAAGATGATCAGAGGGCTGGAGCAGCTCTCCTATGAGGACAGGCTGAGAGAGTTGGGGCTCTTCAGCCTGGAGAAGAGAAGGCTTCGAGGGGACCTGATAGTAACCTTCCAGTATCTGAAGGGGACCTACAGGAAGGCTGGGGAAGGATNCTAGTGGGAGGTGTCCCTGCCTGTGGCAGGGGCTTGGAACTAGATGATCCTTGATGTCTCTTCCAACCTTACCATTCTATGATTCACTGCATCGATGGGCCAGTGTTAGTGGCATGAGCTTCAACGAGGCCAAATGCCAGGTCATGCGCTTGCGTCACAACAACCACAAGCAGCACTACAGGCCTGGGGAAGTGTGGCTGGAAAGCTGTGTGGCAGAAAGGGACCTGGGAGTTCTGACTGACAAGCAGCTCAATATGAGCAACCAATGTGCCCAAGTGGCCAAGAAAGCCAATGGCATCCTGGCTTATATTAGAAATGTTGTGTCCAGCAGGAGCAGGGAGGTGATTGTCCCCTTGTACTCTGCTCTGGTGAGGCCTCACCTCAAGTATTATGTTCAGTTTTGGGCACCTCAATACAAGAGAGATGTTGAGGTGCTGGAGTGAGTGCAGAGGAGGGCAGTGAAGCTGGGGAAGGGCCTGGAAAATACATATTATGAAGAGTGACTGAAGGAGCTGAGGATGGTTAGTGTGAAAAAGAGGAGGCTGAGGGGTGACCTCATCACTGGCTACAACTACCTGAAAGGACATTGGGAGAGGTTGGTGCTGGTCTCTTAGAAGTAATTAGTGATGGAACAAAAGGGTATGGCCTCAAGCTGTGATTAGGTTTAGACTGGACATAAGGAAAATTCTTTTCATGGCAAGAGAGGTCAGGCATTGGAATGGGCTGCCCAGGGAGGTGGTTGAGTCACCAACCCTGGATGTGTTTAGGGTGAACCTTGTAGAGTAGGGTTCTCAGTTGGACCTGAAGGTCTTTTCCAACCTGATGGTTTCTGTGATTCTGTAATACCCAGGAGCCTACCAGTTATCAGTCTTCTAATGTGTCAGCTGTAGGGCAAAATTGGAATCACTGCTGTGAACCCTCATTCTTTGTTCTTGTGGTTTTCTATTCTATCTGGCTGATCATTTAAATGAGTTAATTGTGAGTACTTTTGTTATTTTTCATTTTAGGCCAGCAGGAGTAGTTAGAGGGTAGTTGCTCATCTGTGAACCCAGGTGTTGCTTTTTAAAGGCAGCTCCCTTATGAGCTCAGCTGTTGGAGTGAGTCACAGGCCATGCAGTAAAATGGGGGTAGTAATGAGCAGGATTGGCTGATCTGTGCCTAAAAGGTAAATTCTATAGATTAATGGAATGTGGCTTGCTCCTCAGTGTTTTGGTCTTCCCTAATCAGAAGCAGCAGTCAGAAAGTAAAGAAATAGATGACCTGAGACCCTGATAGGGCATTCCATGTTCTTTGTGTGTGCCAAATGGTCCTTGCAGCAGTCCGGGGATTCAGATTCTCCCCTGTCCAGCCACAAGAGAACATACTTCTCCATCAGAAGCCTGGGCCAAGGCTTGGTTCTCCTTGGACCCTGGTGGTCACAGGTGCAGGAAAACATTTCTTGAAACTTTCATGTCCTTTTGAAGCCTTTGAGTGCTTACACTTCACTGTAATCTAGAGATAAGAAAGCTTCCCAGAGAGGACAAAGGAAAGCATCATAGAATGAAATAATTGAATCGCATTGGTTGGAAATGACCTTTCAGATCAAGTCCAACTGTTAACCCAGCACTGGCAGGTCACCACTACACTATACCTCTTGTAGATATCTTTTAAACTCTTCCAGGGATAGTGACTCTACCACTTCCCTGAGCAGTCTGCTCCAGGGCTTCAGAACCCTTTTGGGGTTCTGTCCAATGTAAACCTTCCCTGGTGCAACAGAAGGCTCTTTCCTCTTGTCCTATCACTTGTTACTTGGGAGAGGAAATCAACCGTGGCTCCAACCTCCTTTCAGGTAGTTGTAGATGGTGAGAAGGTCTCCACTCAGCCTCATTTTCTCCAGACTAAACAGCCCCAAGGCCCTCAGACAATCCTTATAAGACCTGCTCTCCAGAACCTTCACCAGCTGCTTTGTCTTCCTCTGGACACACTCCAGCAAACGAGAGAGAATAATCAAAATACCTTTTGCTCATCTGTGGTCAAACAGGGTTAACATCAGTGTTCACAAGTGGTAACTGTGTAGATAGAGGCTTCATTTGTGGATTTCAGATGCTATAAATGATGCTCTTACCATGGGACGTTCATTTGTGGTGTAGATTTAGTTAATAGGATGTTGGTAAGGTTTGTTTATGGAAACTTCATGTTTCAAAGCATTAAGTCAATAACATACAGATTGTGAATGAAATTTTAAGCTGTTGAAAGCAGAGGTTAGAGACAGGTTGCTGAGCTTGTAGGGTTTGCCACACCTGAGGAGTCTGATCTGCTGTAGTGATCCTGGCTGTAAGGTGGCTGTTTCTGGTGAGCACTTCAGATCCTGCAAAAATACCCTATATCAGGTGTGAGGCTTAGCAATACATCAGCTGTGGGGAGCCTGCCACAGCTTTTAATGCTACTCTCTTCAGCAGATGTCATCTTTGTGGTGAAGCCTTAGAAGGTGAAGGACAGAGAAAAGGGAAAAGGTGAACAGGTCCATCTGTGTGCAGCAGCTTGCCAGGAACTGGGTCAGGGCTCAGCCCCTGGCTCTCAGAGGGGCTGTGGTGTGGAGGAGAGCTCTGCCAGGTTGCTTTTGGTTCCTGGCGTATGTTTCTGTGTACATGTGGACGCTTGCTCTTCCCCAGCTGGTGTCTTTGGCTCTGGTGTTAGCTGCACCCATGTCTTCCTACAGGGGAAGATTAGTTTGCTGCTGTGTTAAATAGGGCTTTGAGCACAAGTCTCAAAGGCTCCAAAGATACTGACAAAAGAGCTTTCCCATCTGCCTCTCTGGTTTTAGGGATCCAAATGAAGCTCAGCTAGAATTGATCTGTCCCAATTTCCCTTTCAGTTTCTTCTGCTTTCAGCCAGCTCCTAGAGATTCAATTCCAGCTTTTGTCCTCAGCTGATTGAGCTGGGTTGATGTGGCCACATGCTAATGCAGTGTTCTAGATGGAACAGCTGTGCACCCGCTCGCTTTCCGGCTGAGAAAGAATTCAGCATTAGGAAGGTGCCTGAGCTGGGCTTGGACTTGCCTAAGCACAAATCCCAGTCATGAATTAGTCATCAGCCACAGAATTCATTTCCCTGGGGATATGGATAAGGGAGGCTGGGACAGTCCAGCTGTCAGTCAGGAGTTGCTGATGCAGGAATGCTGCCCAACTGAAAAGGTTCCTCACCATCCCTGCTAATACAGTAAGGTTAAGTTGCCAAATCCTGTAGTTTGGCATTGTGGTGGTAACATGAGTGCTTTGGAAGATGTGCTTAAAGGCTTTGGTGTCTTTACCTAATTTACAGAAAAATGTTAACTGGCTATTTTGAAGCCAAAGGCAGCAGACCACAGATGTAGCAATTCTCTGATCTCCTACATGCAAGACAATTTTACTGAATCCTATTTCTGTGGTAAACAGGGCATGCTGGTAAGGTTTGCCATCCTCCATCCATTTCAGAAGTGGTTGTCAGGGTGTATGGGTGATTTTGAGTTGTGAGACGTTTCTGCTCCATCACATTGTTGTAATTTTGGCCACAGTGCTCATTTTGTTTTGTTTTCCTCTTTCCTTATTAGCATCCAGCTGCAGTGCATGGCTCATGGTGGCTGGTCTCGTGTATGATGAGACCTTTCTTGGTTTGATGGACTAGTTGACCTTTGGAGGTCCCCTCTGACTCAAACCATCCTATGATTCTGTATGTTAGGTAGAGCTAACAAACATCTCAGACAATAATTATTTGGTTTTAGCAGGAGGGTTGGAGTAGATATCCAGAGGTGCTTTACAGGTCCTCTTACTTTGTGAAGAGGAATTATGGCACTGTGTGCTCTTCTGTACATAACCAATTCAACTTCTGTTTCAGATTTTTACTTATGGTCCACCATGGTGCTCTTGAGAGTATGCCAAGAAAGCTACTCTTGGTATTCTCCTGCCTTATGAATTTCCCTATCATAACTTCCACCTATGCCAATACTTTGGAGAGTTGCCATTATGGCTCCTGGCCAACCTGTCAATTTTTCTATTGCCTTTCCTGGGCAAACAACACATGCAGCAACTGATAAATGAGTGATTCTTTGCTATAGCAAGGGGAAGTGGCAGAAGAACCTCAAGATTATGGTTGATACTGTGAGCTTTGGAATAATTACTTGTTTAATGCTGAATGATGACAGCAAAGCTTTCCACATACTAGCTTCCAGTTGCCTTATCTTTCAGCTACCTGAAGGGCTTGATTTNTTTTTTTAGCTTCCTGGAGGGGTTTTTTTTTTTTTTTTTTTTTTTTTTTTTTTTTTGTGGTTACCTCCTGTAGTGAATTGTACTGGAAGAGCAAAATTAAAATATTGCAGGGGGATTTATTCTGAATATTGCAAGAAGCTGGGATTTGCATGAAATCGCACTTCATGCTTGTACTTTTTTCTCTGAATATTTTGCAGTTAGTTCAGCAAGATCGTGTTGGAGTTTGAAAATGATCTTTTTGTCAGAGCATAGCCTGGAGAATAGAAGTGTTCACATTTGGGTCTTGCAATGTTTCTGTATAATCCTTTTATACTAATTACAACAGATCCCACATGAAATCTTCTAAATTAAAGAAGTAGTATAGAGAGGGGAAGGAGCTTAGATATTGTGTTAAATACCACAACTTCCTGCGCTTCTCCTGCAAATACCCATCAGACCTTTCAGTCTTCATGTGATTCTGCTGTGGTGAGAATTTTAAACAGAAATAGTAAACACCAAACCTCTCAGAATATTAATTGCTGCCAGTAGAGGTTTTAATCTTTTAGGTGTAGTTTGTAACTCAAAGAGGTAATATTATTTAAAGTGTTCCTTTCAGATGATGATATTTGGCTGCAATTGAGTAGAGAGAGCTGCCTGCGTGACTTCTCTTTCCATTCATATGTTTACTTTTTCCAGCCTTTGGCTAGGCTAAGGCAATGTATGTTGGACTTGACAAAACAGCAGTTCTTGAGATTTTCTGTGTTTGTCAATTTTAAGTTTATTCACAGAACTTAGCAAAAAGGAGGAAGTGCCTGAAGCACTCTGCCTGGTTGCTTGAGCATTGTGTCATACATAGTCACATACATGACAGCTTCTCAATGTAAGTTGTTGGAGACTTATTTGTGGATTTAGGTTTTGGTTTTGGACATTGTTTGGTCACACTGCTCTGGTTTTAATCTTCCAAGATGTACACTGACAGGCAGTAGCACAGGTTGGGGACTGCCCTGCTCGAAAGTGGTTCTGTGGTAAAAGACCTTGGAATGCTGGTGGTCAGCAAGTTCTGCATGGGCCAGCAATGTGACCTGGTGACCAAGAGAGCAAATGGCAACCTGGAGTGCATCATGAGAAATGTGCATCCAGCAGGTCTAGGGAAGTTCTTCTTCCCCTCTACTCTGCACTAGTGAGGCCACACCTGGAATACTGTGTTCAGTTTTGGGCTCTCCGGTTCAAGAGAGACAGGGACCTGCTGCAGAGAGTCCAATGGAGAGCCACAAGGATGATTGGGGGACTTGAGCATCTCTCCTACGAAGAGAGACTGAGAGCTCTGGCGCTGTTTAGTCTGGAGAAGGCTGAGAGGAGATCTGATCAGTGTCTATAAATGTCTGAGGGGTAGGTGTCAAGTGGATGGGGCCAATCTCTTTTCAGTGGTCAGGAGCAACAGCTACAAACTGGAACACAGGAAGTTTCACCTCAACATGAAGAGGAACTTCTTTACAGTGAGGGTGACAAAGCCCTGGAACAGGCTGCCCAGAGAGGTTGTAGAGTCTCTCCTTCTCTGGAGACTTTAAAAACCTGCCTGGATGCATTCCTATGTGAACTATGCCTTGGCAGGGAGATTGGTCTTGATGATCTCTGGAGGTCACTTCCAACTTCTGAAGTTCTGTGATTCTGTGGTGATTTTTTATTTATTTTTTTAAATACTAAATCTGACTTTTCATTGTTTGTTAGACTTTGGTTGCGCTGTGTTGGGAGTGAGCTCAGCTGCCTTGTGCTTGCAGCTTCTGGATTACACAGCACTAATTCTTCCTGGTTGGCATAACGTTGCACCAGTCTTCGTTGGAAAGTTAATTTATCTAGATCTTCAGTTTTCCATGATGGATGGTGACATGAGGTTATTTGAACTGAAAACAAAGGCTCAAATGGCTGTTTAAAACCTAAGCAAAGCAGGGAGCATGCTGTCTGAGAGAGTTTGTTGGTTTTAATCTGGTGCCTCTCTTGTATGTTGTGCTTGGTGGAATTATCTGTTGAAGAGGAAAGTTCATAGGTCAGTTGCAAAGATGGTGGCTCTTTCTCAGAACAGGAGGCAACATCCTCTTTGTGTTTATGTAGCCCTGAAGTGCACCACATCTGCCAGCCAACCTCAAGTTAATCTTCTCTGCTTTCCTTCGGGGTGTGGGAGAAAAATTTATCTGCTCGGATCCTGATAAAACACTCTATTTAATAAGCCTGCTGTATATATATTTATTTACAAATGTTTTTGATCTTTAATTAAGGAATCAAGTTCTGTTACTTGCTGTTTGGTGCTCGCTTGCAGGCTGGGGAGGCTGTGAGAAGATGAGTGACTGCAGAATTTGACGGCTCTGTGCATCCGTCTGTTTAAAACAAGCACTTCTGCAGCTGATCAAAGCGGGAGGATTATGCTGCTGCTGGGGACCTAAACTGGTGAGGGGGGTGGGATAAATGGCAGCTCTGAAGCAGACCTACCTGAGCTGACAGGATCTTTGTTGTCAACAGGGTAATGTGAATCATTTGTTAGCTTGCTTTTTTTTTTTTTTTTTTTTTTTTTTTTTTTTAAACAGAGGTGTTTTGTTCCTATGGAATATTTGTTTCTGGCATTTCAAAGCCCAAGCAACTGGGTTACTTTTAGTGGGAAGCTGTATTGCCTGGAGATCCACATGCAGGGCAAAGTTTGCCTTCACTCAGCTGTAAGGAATGCTGGGCATCCTCTCTGGTTTGGCTTTCCAGAACGCTTCTTCTGTTGTGGTGGGTTTAGGAAATCAGCCCCCAAATTAAAATTTACCAGACCAGCTCAGATGGCTTGAAACTAAGATAGAACTATGTTGTACAGCAAAGCTACATACTGCATATGTTCTGTGTGCATTGTCATTTGTGTGGTGTGTGTGTTTGGGGTTTTGTGTTGTGTAGTGTTTTTTTGTTTGGTTGGTTGGTTTTGGTGTTTGTTTTTTTAAAATCATTACTCTGTGGCTGTAAATCTAAAAATATTTGTAAACCTCTAATTTGTCAAGGTTTAATGGAAAATCTTGCAAGTCTTGAAGCTTAATGAAATAAATCAATGAACACCACCAACTTTGATCTGCTGGTTTAGGAATTCCATTTGCTGTAATGGTGGCTGTCCCTGTCTAGGAAAAGCCAGTCAAAGAACTTCACCAGCTGCTGTTAGCTGTGGTCTCTTCTTCGTGGATCATGAGGTTCTTGTCTCTTTCTTTCACTCTTATTTTATCTGAAGGTAGAAAACTGATGAAAATTCAAAGACTTCCCTGTTAAATCAAAAGTAGAAATATGTCAAGGTGTCACCTATAATCTGTTACCAGTTACCGCTTATGTCAAATCGGTTACTTTCACAGAGTACAAGTAGCATTTGTGATATCAGATCCTTCTTAAAAGCCAGATTTTGTTTAATAGCTTTATCTTGTAGTTATTTTTGTTACAGCTTTGCCCTTGCTCCATAGTGAGGAATTTTATGACTGAAATGGGAGTTGATGTCTGATTCTTTGACAAGCTGGTTTGAGTCTGGCTGTGCTTTGTTTTTATAGACTACAATATTACCTTTTTTATAATCTTTTCCTTTGGTTATGCAGAATGTTAGGGATTGGAGGGGACCTCCAAACACACCCTACTAAAGGAGGATATGGCTCCTTAGTGTTGAAAGCACAGACTCTGATGTGTGCTTATAGGCAGTCGTGATTCTGAACCCATTGCCCGTGAGAGAAAGCTGTCAAGCCAGTACAGGTGTGCTGATGTATGCTCTCTGAAAACCATGGCCAGTATAGACCAAAGGTGCAGAAAATAGGTTGTGGTTTTTGATGTGGTTGAGAAGCATGAACAGATTTCCTGCTGGGCTCTGATTGCTTAGAGGTTGTTCACTCTGATTTTTTGTTTTTCTTTGTGTTGTGATCATCTTCTGTGGCGCTTGATCAGGTAAGCCGCTGGTGTGTTCTGTTTTCCATGAGCTGTTCTCTTGCAAGTTTCCCTCTTTGTGTTTTCCCCTCTGAAATTAATCTTTTCAGTGTAGCAATTGGATTAACTTTGTTTTGTGAGCATCTTGTGCTAGTCATCAGAATGACTGTTGTGAACAGGACCTCTTAAGCAATTAGCCTGATTGCACCTCATTTCATGATCTGTTGCTGTAGTTGGTTTTGGTGTCAAAATTTGCTTCTAGTGAACCTCATTTTAAGCTTTGCTAGCAAATGGTGCTGAGAACTGGCAGAAAGCAAGAGCTTTGGGGCTGCTCTTGACCCCATCACCTGCCTCCCACCTGGACTTGGAGGGCCTGTTGTGGGACTTGAAACTACTGCAGCAAATCTGACTTTGAAAGTCCATGTTGGCTACAGAGGTCATGGACCTCAGACAGTTTAGTGGGCGTGGTGGTGTTGGGTTGACAGTTGGAATTTATCTGGATTTTACCAGTGCTTATCAATATTATAGTGTGGTGATCAAGGGCACGATGTCCACCTGGAGACCAGTGACAAGTGATGTCCCTCAGGGGTCAGTGCTGTTTAACATCTTTGTCAGTGACATGGACAGAGGAATCACAGTATCACCAAGGTTGGAAGAGACCTCAAAGATCATCAAGTCCAACCCATTACCACAGACCTCAAGACTAGATCATGGCACCAAGTGCCACGTCCAAACGCTCCTTGAACACCTCCAGGGACGGTGACTCCACCACCTCCCTGGGCAGCCCATTCCAGTAGCCAGTGACTCTCAGTGAAGAACTTTCTCCTCACCTCCAGCCTAAACTTCCCCTGGC
>VWZE01021961.1:31676-51177 GCA_013396675.1 Eubucco bourcierii | reverse complement strand
GGAGGTTGTGGTTGCTCCCTCCCTGAAGGTGTTCAAGGCCGGGTTGGACGAGGCCTTGAGTGAGCTGTACTAGTGTGAGGTGTCCCTGCCTATGGCAGGGGGTTGGAACTAGATGATCCTTGAGATCCCTTCCAACCTTATGGTTCTATGATTACTGCTCTTAATATAAAGACTATAATGTTAATGGCCTCAAGTTGCACCAGAGGAGATTTAGATTAGATATTAGGAAAAATCTTTTTGTGGAAAGAGTGGTCAGGCATTGGAACAGACTGCCCAGGGAAGTGGTGGGGACACCATCTCTGGAGGTGTTTAAAAAACACATAGACATGGCACCTCGGGACATGGTTTAATGGTCATGGTGGTGTTAGGTCAATGGTTGGACTCAATGAACTTAGAGGTCTTTTCCAACTGAAACAGTTCTATGATTCTGTAGTTTTGGAATGGTGTGGCTACCTGGCTTAGCTCCGCGACCAAAGTGAAGATAAATTACAGCATTCAGCTCAGAAATGGATCAGAAGGTAACACTGCTTGTTTGAAATTTATATTTGAGATGTCATGATAGTAGTCTCGTCTCTTCTAGTTTGTGCTTATCCTGTGATCTACGGATTCGGTAACACCAGTGTTTGGTATTATAATAGGAGAAAAGAGAAGCAAGAACCTTAAAAAAACTAAAATCAGTAACTATTGGAGAGGAGATGAATTGTGTGGATTGTGGGAACTTTGGTTCTTTTGCACATCATTACAGTGGTTAGGGATACAACCCCTTGGGAAGATAGGAATATTTTTTTTCTTCCTTTTTTTTTCTTTTTTCCTCCATGCTCAGCTAGGAATAGCTGTGTCCTTGAAGCACATCTTACCTCTGTCTGTGGAAAAGATTTCCCTAAAGCTTTTAGATCTTTGATTCGGCAACAAGAAAATAGAGCTTCACAAAAGGAACCTCTTTAAGTCTGAGTTTATTAAATCTGTGAGACTGGAAGGATGGAGAGGCAGACCAGCTGAATGTACAGGGGGTTTGGCGGCATACAGCTTTCCTGCTACCCTTCAGCTGCACTTGGTGGACAGATGAAGAGCACAGCTTTTAGGTATGGATGGAAAAGCAATGTCTCACTTCTTGTTTTAAACTGTTTCCCCATGACTATTGAATCAAGTGCTGTTTAGCCTTGAGTCACTGAGCCTTATTCACTGTGGAATTTACTGAGGCAAAGAGCTGCAACACACTGCTGCTATTTATAACGTTATCTCATTGTCTGTGAGTTACATGAAGCCATGTGGTATGAGGGTTTGAAGGACATGGGTGCAGGGAGACCCATTAGAATGTGCAGCATTTCAAAACTTGGTGTTTATTGCTCCAGATTGACAGCAGGTGCAGTTCCCCTTGCAGACTGCTGTCTGATGTCCTGGCTTGGATGGGTAGGCAAGGAAGTGGTGGCTTTGAGGATCTCTAAGTAATTATGTCAAGACTGAGATACTAATATCTTGAGGTAAAAAGACACTGTACTCTCTCTAAGCCTCAAAACTGGGGAAGAAATGTTAAGAGATATCCAGAAATTATGTTAAACTGTGACTTTTGACCTTCACCAGGCATTTCTTCCTAAGTATTGTTCAGTAAATAAGTGAAAGGACTCAGATATTCATATAGCTTCTGGCACCAAGCTTCTGAGGGCTTCCACAGGGCACAGAAGAGGGTCCTCAAAATTTGCTATCCTTTTTTTTTCCCCTTCTTTGAAAACTCCTTTGGGAGTATTATGAGGGACTTACATCATCCCAACATGTTCCCAGAAACTCTAGGTCTAATGCAAGGAAGTATCAGACTTGTCCTGAGAAAAAGTTATGTGGAGTTTTCCCCACTTGCTTTAAGGCTTTTTCTTTAATACAGACAAGAGCTCGTTTCTAGCTTCTCCTACTTGTGCTCTGGCTGATTTAATTCAAGCCAGAAATGTGTCCAGAACTTAAAGCTCTGCTCTGTTCGTGTTGGATCAGATTTGCTGTCTATCACAAGAGCACGCAGGCAGTAAAAGAAGTGGTGAGTTCAGTGTTTTTGAGAAGTATCCTATGTGTTGGCCACAACTTCTGAGGCTGCTGGAGGTCCTGGAGAAATGCTGCTTCATTCTACTTGGACAGGTTTTCTAGGGTAGCGGAGAGAAGGCTCTGATGCTGTTCAAGCATCAAAATAGCCTGTCTGGGGGACTTTATTCCTGAAACAACATACTTGATGTGATCTTGGGAGTTGAAGCTTCTCAAACACCTTGAGCTTTACACAAGGAGCCATTAGTTAAAACTGTCAACCTAGCTGTCCTCTTGACCTGGAAAAGTCAAGTTCTAAAAAAAAAAAAAAAAAAAAAAAAAAAAAAAAAAAAAAGAAAAGAAAAAGTTACATGAGTTACATGTACTTATGACACTGTCCATGGCCAGGATATCCCAGCACTGTTGATACAGCTGTCACTGAAACCTTCTGTAAAAGCCAAAGTGAAATCGATACCTACAAGATGCCTTCAACTGTGATACAAACAAAGCTTATTTCTGGATCTCAAGTCTTTTTGAATTGGCTCCAGAGTACCGGAAGGGGATAGGAATGGGGAATTCCCAACTTAGTGAGTAAGTTTCACTGGAAAAAGGAACAGAAGAAATACCTTAAATCAGTGAACCATATACCAGCAAACATGATCATTCATTACTTCAGTGCAGTTATGTTTTCCAGTTATTGGTGAAGAGAAGTAGTAACCAGAATGTGACAGACCTCCTGGAAACCAGCTCGAGGGATAGGGAACGCCTTTCAAAGCATTCTTCTATCGGAAAGTGGTGGAAGAATATATACTTTTGTTTGGTTTTGCTCCTAGAAGATGCAGGCAGTGTTAGTGCAGACATAGCAGGGATGACCTTAGCAGTGGTTTTAAATATGCCCTGAAGATTTAAACCATTGCATTCTTTGTGTGTGTGTGTGCACGTAGGTACTGATGTGTATGTATGTGTGGACACTACTGTGTGCTTTTTATATATATATAAAAAGAAGTGTATTTTGAGGATAATAAACTTGAAGAATCAGAAAACTTGGACTTGTCAGAAAGCTTTCCTGTTTCTTTCAGTGAGGCTGCAAGTGCAAGGTACCTGCTATGAGAGTTCAAGGATCAGAACAGTCCTCAGCATTGTGTTTCTTCATGCTTTGTGGGGATGCGCACTGGTAATTGGCAGAAATTTGCAGAGCAGCTGGAGCAGGAGGTGTTTAAAAGAAATAAAATTGATTATATTCACAGAAAATTGTGAATATAATGTTTTTCAGTTTAGAAGATAAAAACCCTGAATGCCTTTTCTTGAACCATTCTTCCAGCTTGGTGGTAGGGGGAAGTATTTCATGACTCCTCAGGATCTTGAAACTTCCTTGTTCCTCTGTTACTGGTTGTAGAAGATGGTGACCTATACCTAACTGCTCCAACAACCAGAAACAACTAATTCTTTGAAGAGTTTTTTTTATTTCAGATGAGAAATTTTGTGGCTAATAATTAGAGTGGGGAAGAGGGGAATAACTTGTGTCTGGGTACATAATATCATAGAATGATTTGGGTTGGAAGGGACCTTAAAGATCATCTGGTTACAACCACCCTGCCATGGGTACTAGACCATGTTGCTCAATTCCCTGTCCAACCTGTCCTTGAACATCTCCAGGGAGGGAGGGGGCATCAGTGACCTCCCTGGGGAACCTGTTCCAGTGTATTGCTACTCTCACTGTAAAGAATTTCTTCCTAATTTCCAGTCTAAATTTCTCCTCTTCCAGCTTCAAGGCATTCCCTCTCATCCTATCTCTACAAGCTCTTGTAAAAAGTCCCTCCCTATGCCCTTCACATATTGCCAGGCGAACCCTATTATAAGTGGAGCGGAAAGGACATCTAGAAATGGAAAGAACCTTTTGTGATACTGGAGATAGTTTTTTTTTTTTTTGGAGGAGGGGAGGGGAATGTTGAAGGGAGGTGCAAGCAGCTAATTGTGTTGTCCTTTGCAGCCACAAGTGACAAATGCCTCTCTGAGAGGCTGTCTTTTTACCTGGGTGCTTGCAGGACAGTGATCTGTTGGGATAGCAGTCTTGTGGGAGCTGACATGGAAGCAATAATCTTTATCTATAATCTTCTGCAGTAAAGAATCAAGTTAAAAGTGAGAAAGCCAAGGCATTTTGTTTTTCTGCAAGCAAAACGTGAAAATGTTACTGTCTTTTTCTCAATCTTTCAGGAAGAGGAGGTAGGAAATCTTTTAATGGCAGCTGGATTCCAGGCACAGGTAGATTGTGAGGATGATGTTTGTGTGGGTTGAAATAGCAGGGTTCTTTCCCACCCCACCCCCCCTCCCCCCCTTTTTTTTTTCTCCCTTAATGTCTTTTGTTATAGATCTGCTCTCATCTCCTTGGTAACTGAGAAATTAGACCAGCAGTCACAGAAGTGAGAGGAGCAGGAAAAGAAAAGGGCTGGGAGTTACCTGACTGTGTACACCTGAAAAGGAACAGACTTTATTGATACTAACTACACATTAAATTCAGCAGTTTCTGCTCTGTTTTTTCCTCTCTGAGATCATCGTGGCTTTACCTTGAGCTTGCAGAGTTCTACACTGTCTCCCACCCATGCCTGCCTCAATCTGCTGTGTCCTTGAGCTCTCCTTGCTCTCTGAATACACCAGCAGCACTCTACTGAAAGATTCATAGAATGGTTTGGACTGGAAGGAACCTTAAAAATCATCTACTTCCAACCCCCCCTGCCATGGGCAGAAACACCTTCCACTAAATATGGTTTCTGAAGGCCTCATCCAGCCTGGCTTTGAACACCTCCAGGAAGGGAGGGAGCATCCGTGATCTCCCTGGAAAACCTGTTCCAGTGTCTCAAAACCCTCACTGTAAAGAATTTCTTCCTGATATCCAGTCTTAACTCTGCTCAAGCTTAGGACCATTCCTTCTCATCCTGTCACTACAACCTTTTCCACTGTCTCACCTCTCTTAGTGTAAAGATCACAGAATCACAGAAACATTCAGATTGGAGAAGACCCTCAAGGTCAGCAAATCCAACCAAGAACCCTACTCTATAGAGTTCACTGTAAACCATATCTTCAAGCACCAAATCCAGATGACCTTTAAACACATCCAGGGTTGGTGACACCAGCACCTCCCTGGGCAGCCCATTCCAGTACCTGACCACCATTGCTGGTAAAAAAAAAAATGTCTGAAAAATCTAGTCTAAACCTACCCAGTTGCAGCTTGATCCAGGCTTAGCAGTGAAAATGGGTGTTTGGTGGAGACATATAATGCTGTGCTTTGTTGGTTATGCGAGTGCATGTTTTCTTAGTAACTTTGAATGTTATTTCTTTCATAGTCCAGACAAGGCTATTTCAGAAAAGAAAACAACTCCACTTTCAGAAAAGCAAACAAAAGTGTAGGTAGACTGGGGAGGATGCTACAACTTTTGTAGTGCCCGAGTGCTTTGTATTGCTGAGCTTGAATGCTCAAGGTGCGTGTATGGGGAGTCTGTGAATAGTTAACGAAATCTGTGTGGTTTGCTTTCTTTTGATTGACTAAACATGAGGATTGGAAGTGGGGTTCAGCATTCTGCCTGCTTGCTTTCTGTTCACTTCATTGCTTTGATTACAAATCTTACCAAGCTGAATTTTCTTCAAGTTGTCTCTCGCATCCCCATGAAAGAACAAGATGTTGCTGTAATAGCTGCCCAACTGTGGAATTTAAGATCAAGAAATGGTATCAACTTTCTTGCATATTATTTTCACAGTTTTGGCTGATGTTTCATCAAGGACAACACACTCAAATGATTGAATGAGACTCTTAGAAACTGGCAGTGCATGAGCAGGATGGATACCAAATAAGTCCCTCCTGCTTTGTCTACCAGCTAGTCTTATTTTCTGGCTGTGCGTAGTGGTTTAGAGCTAACACTTCAGCTGAATCCTAAATTATAAGCAAGAAATGGGAACTTTATGGACTTTTTTTGGAGTATGTGCCTTATGAGGAAAGGCTGAGGGACCTAGGGCTTTGTGGTCGTGTGAAGAAAAGACTTAGAGGGGATGTAATCGATGTTTATAAGTATCTGAGAGTTGAGTGTCAAGAGGGAGGGGACAAACTCTTCTCAGTTGTGCCCTGTGATAGGACAAGGGGCAGTGGGAATAATCTATGGCACAGGAAACTCCACCTCAACATGAGGAGGAGCTTTAATGTAAGGGCCATGGAGCACTGGAACAGATTGCCCAGAGACGCTGTGGAGTCTCCTCCTTTGGAGACTTTCAAGACCCATATGGATATACTCCTGTGCAACCTGCACTAGATTCTTTGGTCCTGCTCTGACAGGGGAGTTGGATTCAATGATCCATGGAGGTCCCTTCCAACCCCTAACATCCTGTGATTTTTGAATACAAAGTAAAATAAAATAGAGGATTGCTTATAGAAGAAAAACAATAGATAAGTCGATATAATTTCATTAATTTGCTGGACTAATATATAATTTGTTGCACAAACTGTTCTTTGCCCTGCTTCTTCCTGTCTCCTCCTCTTCTCTTTCCCATACTGGCTGATCTTGCATGGCTATGTTAACCTTGGCTGAGTAGAAAACAATGAGGGCCTAGTTTTTCTTTCTGGGTGTGGGAAGAGAAGAAAATGACTGTTAGCCCTTTCTGAGTTTGTCAAGGAGGGGGTGTGGGGTGGAAATCTCTGTTATATGTAAATAATAAATGTCACTGTATTTTGTACATGTGCATTGTATTCTATGCTTTTAGATTTTAGCTTGCTGTAAATACATAACTTTATGTTGCTTTCCAAACTTTCCGAGCTAGTCTGGTGATTTTATTTCGGGGGGGTAGTTTTAACCCTACCACACTGTGTGGCAGTATCTTCTATTGAATTACTGCTGTGTGTTTCATCTCTGGCATTGTGCTGCCTGTAGAGTTGTAGTGAAGCATGGAAAGGCGCAACTGTGGATGGACCCGAGCTCCATCTAGGAGCTGACCTTGCTGCAAAGTCCTTTACATTGTACCTAAAGCAAACACTGCTGGGGCAAGGGTTGGAAAAGCAAAATCATGGGAAAGCAAGGCTGTGGGAGAAGATGGTGGTGTGTTTTTGGTTTTGTTGTTTTGTTTTTTTTTTTTTAGTCAGACCAGTTGTGTGAGTTTCTGATGCTGCTGCTGCTCCCCACCTGCATATCCTGCTTCAAAGGGCTTATGGCAAAGTAAGGTGATAAATGAAGTTGGAGAATGGCCTCTGTCTGATTGTGTTCATTAGCGCTATTCAGCCTTGAATAAGAGAGCTGATGGAGGTCTAAGTGATTAAAAAGATGAAAGGTTTGTTCTTTCAACAAAAAAAAAAAAAAAAAAAAAAAAAAAAAAAGTAGAGGACTTCAAATGGAAGTAGCAGATGCCAGGTGCAAAGCAAAAGGAGTCTCTAACTTCTTGTCATAGGTGTGCAGATGATATTAGGAGTTTAGGAGCTCAAAAAGGAGGTTCGGCAAATTCCGTGGGAGACAGAAATATTTTAGCTCCAAACACAAAGTCAGGAAGCTCCAGAACCAAAGCCAGTTCCTTCTGGAGAGGTTGTTTAGAGGAAGCTTCATTTGCATAGGGATTTTATTGTTGCTTATCAATATCTAAAGGGAGGGTATCAAGAGAATGTGGCCAGACTCTTTAGTGGTGCCCAGTGACAGGACAAGGGACAGTGCGCACAAATTGGAATACAGGAAGATCTACCTAAACATAAGGAAATACTTCTTTCCACTGAGGGTGCCAGAGCCCTGAAGCAAGCTGCCTGGAGACATTGTGAAGTCTCCATTTCTGGATATGATTCTGGGCAACCTGCTGTGGGTGACCCTGCTTTAGCAGGGAATTTGGACTAGATCATTTGCAGAGGTCTCTTCAAATCCACACTGTGCAGGAGTTCTGTGATATCCATTTGTCTTTGCATTCCTCCCTGGGTAGGCACTCTGGGATGGTATGGAAGATGAGCTACTAGGCTAATACAGCTCATTGCTTGACTTGGTGTGGCTGTTCTGGTCATACACATGGCAAAAAATGAACATGACTTTTATAAGCAGAGGAGTTTTGTTGAAGTTCTTCTTAGGACCGTTATAATCATTAAATATACCTACTCTGGATTTTGCTGTTAGACACACTGTTGAATACAGTGGAAGACCAGGATTTAATTATCCTTTGAGCCTGCCTCTGGAGCCAGCATTTTCCTGACATTCTAAAGTCGAAGCATAATATCTGTAAGAAATTTTTAATTATGGTAAAAAGACTCATAGCAATCTTTGTCCAGGCTTTTCAGTCCTAGCTTGGTGCACTTACTGCTGTGTGAGAGCACTTATGAACTGTAAAACTTGCTTGTTACTACAGTGCTCTGGCAATGCCAACCTCTGAAGAAGTCTCTCTTTGCACATTTTTAGCTTATAGTCAGTCTTCCTTTCACACTTCAAAACAGGGCTTAATTGCATCTGTCTATTCAAAGCCGAAATGGTGCAGCCAGTTCTCGGTTCAGACTTACTGGAAGCTGGTAATGAAAAGGATGGGACTGTTGCATCCTCCCTCTTTGCTGTGATTTGAAGTGGAGTGTGGTGGGGGCAGACGTCAGTCCCTGCTTCAGTGAATGGCACATTTAATTTTACCCTGTCTTTTGGCAAAGCAACCAAATAGCACAAAGCATTTGTCTGCAGATGCAGGTCTTCTCTGGGGTGGTCTGTGGTCTGCATTTAGTGTGCTTTCTTCAATCTGAAAGAAGAAATCACATCTTTTAAAAGGTGTGTTAAATGCTGCAGAATCTCCCTGATAAAGCTGACTTTGACAGGACAAGCCTTCCTACCTTACAAAAAGACGCTGAGGTGCTTGAATGTGTTCAGAAAAGGACAATGAGGCTGGTGTGGGGGCTGGAGCACAGGCCTCTGAGGAGCAGCTGATGGAGCTGGGGTTGTTCAGCCTGGAGAAAAGGAGGCTCAGGAGAGACCTGATTGCTCTCTACAACTACCTGAAGGGAGGTTGTAGCCAGGTGGGGGTTGGTCTCTCTTCCCAGGCACCCAGTGGCAGAACAAGAGGACACAGTCTCAAACTGTGCCAGGGGAGGTTTAGGCTGGATGTTAGGAAGAAGTTCTTCACAGAAAGAGTGATTGGCATTGGAATGGGCTGCCTGTGGAGGTGGAGTCCCCATCCCTGGAAGTGTTTAAAAGGAGACTGGATGTGGCACTTGGTGCCGTGGTTTAGTTAATTAGAAGGTGTTAGGTTGGACTTGATGATCTTGAAGGTCTTTTCCAACCTGGTTAATTCTGTGCTGTATGAAGTTTGGCAGTCATTGTGAGGTGGATTTTTTTCATTCTTCTAGCCAGAGCTGAAATTTCTTTAGTAAAATGTTGATTTTTATCAAGTCATCTTTATACTGGCAGCTAACACAGGGCAACAGGATCTTTCTATGCTAACAATCCATTTGTGTTTCACCTCTGAAGATGTACTTCAAAATGCAGGTGTGAATTAGCAGAGCGGAGCTGGTCTGGAGATGTGATACTGGGACAAGGATCACAGAATCACAGATTTGTCAGGGTTGGAAGGGACCTCAAAGATCATCCAGTTTCCAACCCTCCTACTGTGGGCAGGGACACATCACTGAACATCAGTTCACATCACTGAACTACATCAGGTTGCTCAGAACCTCATCCACCCTGGCCTTAAAAGCTCCAGGGATGTGGCTTCTACCACCTCCCTGGGCAACCTGTTCCAGTGTCTCACCCCCCTCATGGTGAAGAACTTCTTCCTAACATCCAATCTGAATCTGCCCATTTCTAGTTTTGCTCCATTACCCATAGTCTCATCACCAACCGACCTCCTAAAGAGTCCTTCACCAGCTTTCTTGTAAGCCCGCTTCAGATACTGGAAGACCACAATAAGGTCTCCTTGGAACCTGCTCTTTTGCAGACTGAACAACCCCAACTTTGTCTCCACGATGATGGTCAGCTCCCATAGTTTTGGGTGGACCTAGATTATGATTGAAGAAAAGAACAAGAACACTGTAATGAACCCTTAACCATGCTTTACCACAGCTATTTTGTAAGAGGACCATGTGTCTTTGTGTCATCTGTACTGAAAAGAATGTCCAAGTGCTTTGTTGTTTCCTGCTCTTTGTAAATACTCTTCAGAAGTCAAACACACCCATTTCCTGAAATCTCAGGGTTTTAAGAGTTGTGTATAAGTGCTGTAGAAAGTTCTTTGCTTCTGAAGAACAGTACAGTATTGTATTAAAACATCTGGAAAGACATTGTCCATCGCTTGAAGCAGCACAGTTGGCCCAGCTGGCTCTGTGGCTCCTTTCTATCCCCAGAACTGGCCTTGCTAGCCAACCATTCTGCATATTCTCTTAGTGATAGGTTAAACTGAAAGGGATTGCTGATAACTTTATTATATAAAAATAAAGAAAGCTTCATTTATTGATTCTGGATTGCTTAGCTGTCTAAAGCATTTTTATTTTTAGGACTAATGAAAAATGTTTATCAGGGACTGGAGGGAAAATTGACTCCTTGGACATCCCCATTCTTGTTCTCTGTATTCAGAGGACAACATTTTCAACAGGTCCCAGGTTTGCCCAATAGTGTTCCTGTGTTTAACTGTACTTACTTGGACATTATCTGGGCAGAGAAGCAGCAGCTTTGAAAATCCCAGGGTAGAGAGGCCAGAGCAGGAGAGGCATTAGAGAAACCATGTTCAGGGCCCACTGTACCCCATTTCTCTCCAAGACCTGAAAGAGTTTCAGCATCTTGTCTGCTCTGATTATGTGTATCTGATAATACAGAAGCTTTTTTGTAATGTTCTCAGCCTAATAATGAGTAACCTGTACTAGTGGGAGGTGTCCCTGCCTATGGCAGGGGGTTGGAACTAGATGATCCTTGAGGTCCCTTCCAACCTTACCATTCTATGATTCTATGATTCTAATATAGGTGGGATGGCATCCTTGCCTTTAAATATTAAAAATATGCCCAAGTTTGTCACTAACAGCTGTTATGGCTCTTATTTTAATGATAAGAGCTTGGGTGCTTCTGGCTTCTCTAATCACCACTTGTGAATTTGATGAGGGGATAGTCTACTCAGCAAGTTTGCTAACGATACCAAACTGGGAGGCTTGGCTGACACGTGAAGGCTGTGCAGCCATTCAGCGAGACTTGGACTGGAGAACTGGGCAAAGAGCAACCTCATGAGGTTCAGCATGGATAAGTACAGAGTCCTGCAACTGGGAAGGAATAATAAACTGCACCAGTACAGGCTGGGAGGTGATATGTTGCAAAGGAACTCTGTGGAGAGAGACCTGGAAGTCCTCGTGGACAAGAAGCTATCCATGGGACAGCAATGCACCCTTGAGGCCAAGAAGGCCAATGGGATCCTGGGGTGCATTAAGAGGAGTGTGGCCAGCAGATCGAGGGAGGTTCTTCTCCCCCTGCTCTGGTGAGACCTCATCTGGAATATTGTGTTCAGATTTGGGCTCCCCAGTTCAGGAGGGACAGAGATCTACTTGAAAGAGTCCAATGGAGCGCTTGGAAGATGATTAAGGGCCTGGAGCACTGTCCTGTGAAGGCTGGGGTCAAGAGGGAGGGGACAGACTCTGCTCAGTTGTGCCCTGTGATAGGACAAGTGGCAATGGATATATAAACTACAGTAGAGGAAATTCCACTTCAACATGAGGAGGAATTTCTTTACTGTAAGGGTCACAGAGCACTGGAACAGATTGCCCAGAGTGGTTGTGGAGTCTCCTTCTCTGGAGACTTTCAAGACCCATCTGGATGCATTCCTGTGCAACCTGCACTAGATTTTATGGTCCTGCTCTGGCAGGGGGGTTGGACTCGATGACCTATGGAGGTCCCTTCCAACCCCTAACGTCCTGCTGTCCCAGGACAGAGCTGACTGCAGTCAGGGTAGCAGCGTTTGGCTTCAGTCAGTCTCCTCCCTGCTGCTACCTTGTACGAATGAGGTGGTTTTAATTCAGCAGCACTGGCATAAAGAGATGAATGCATGCTCATGTCTCCTGCCTAGCTCTTCACAGCCAGCTGCCTGAAAACTAGGTGAGGATAGTCTCTGGGGCTGCAGTGCACCTGCCTGTCTATCGGGGTGTTGGCTGAACTGTTTAAAAGCTCATTAAAGTTGCATTGCCTGTCCATAGTTCTTTCCTTACCCCTCCTCTGGCTAGATGTCCTGGCTTTTGTGAACAAACCAGAATTGATCACACCAATTAGCCAGGCCCAGGGGAGATTTTGTAATGTTCATGTGTATATTGCTTGCTGCTTTTTTTTTTCCCTTCCTCTGCTATTAGGTAACTCTTTGCTACTGCTAATGATTTGTGCTTCCTAATGTTGATGCCTTTGTTGTTCTTGCCATTAAGTTCTCAGTAGGCTTTAGGTAACACAGAAGACCTCAATGTTTGCTTAGCTTTAAAATTCTAATTCAGTATTCAGCTGTATTCCAGCTGCTGTTAAAAGTTCCACTTGGATTTTGCCCCCTGAATTCACAGATCCATCAATGGTTTGGGTTGAAAGAAACCTTAAACATCAGCTAGTTGCAACCACCCTGCCATGGGCAGGGACACTTTCCACTAGACCAAATTACTCAAGGCCTTGTCCAAGCTGGCCTTGAATACTTCCAAAGGAGAGACATCCATGACCTCCCTCATTATTTACAATGAGAGTGGTGAGACTTTCCAGTGTCTCACCACCCTCATTGTAAATAATTTCTTCCTAATCTCCAGTCTAGATCTACCTTCCTCAAGCTTCAATCCATTCCCTCTTGTCCTGTTGCTACAAGCCCTTGTTAAAAGCCCTTTCCCAGCTTTCTTGTAGCCCACTTCAGGTACTGGAAGGCTACTGTAAGGTGTCCTGAGAGCTTTGTCTTCTCCAGGCTGACAACCCCAATTCTCTCAGCCCATCCCCATAGGGGAGGTGCTCCAGCCCTCTGATCATCTTTGCAGCCCTCCTCTGGACCCACTCCAGCAGTTTGATGTCCCTGTTCTGCTGGGTACACTAACTGGATGCAGTGCTCCACAAAGTCTGTTGAAACAGGAACTCAACAGTAAGTTGTGACTTGACAATTGAGAATCTCAACTGATGTGGCGGTTTTGGAGTATTGACAACTAAGTATGGCACTTGTGATCAAAATAAACACATCTCACCCTGTGAACTGGATGCTTGCCCTGGAAAAGAGGATGGAAGAAATCAAAGCTTTGGTATTTTAATCTTTAGGTTATGCAATTGTATAGCACAGTCATGATGTGTATTCAGTTCCCTTCCTTAGATCATTTTTGTTTGTTTTAGGAAAATACCAACCCGGCTTCCTAGTTCACACCTATACCATTATGGTCCTCTGTTAGCCACTTTGCTGAATTCTTTTATGTGGTTGTAATGTGAGTTTATGGATATCCAGGATTTAATCCTTTCTACTTTGGTAACTAGATCCCAGTTTACTTCACACTTTACCATAAAAATGTATTTTAAAAACTGTTTCTGCTCTTAGTACAGAACTAATTCTGGAATAACCTCTGTACCTAGTTACTTGGTGCTCTTATTTTGGGTCGCATCTTTTTGATTGCAGAGCTGATATTTTAACTCAAACTTCTGTCACTTAAGTCATGGTTTAGGTAGGTGGCTTGGCTATAATTGAAATTTTCAAGACACTCCCAGTCTTGTACTCTTTCCTTCATCCAAACCCACAAGTAGTGCACGTGATGCAGCAGACAGGTTGGCCAGAAAAAGACCCTGACCATGTTGTCCCACAATTCATTCCAGAGTGGCGTTGGATTTGGAAGGAAATGTCTGTCTGTGCATGCAGGCTCATGCTTCCAGCGCTGCTCTTGGTATCAGAACTGACTTCTTGCATGCCAGCCCTCTTAATTTGGAGATTAAAAGAGCAGCAATGCTCAGTAGAACTATCACAGGTTTGAATCAACATTATTAAAGGCCAGACCAATGGCAGGGAAGGAGATGGTGGTGACCTTGACGTTCCTAGGAGGACTTAGCCCTTACCTTGCTCCTTGTACCTATATGGGAGCTGTTTTCACTGCTTGACACTTCCTCCTCTTTTGCTCTGGATGAATTCTAATTCTTTCTTTTATTTTGACTTCTAACCTAGGTCATCCTACTGTTCAAACACACAGACAAATCCAACACTGGGTGTTTGTGTATGGGGTGCAGCCTTTGATGTGAGCATTGCTTCCTGTGTTGCCACAGCAGTAGGACTATAAAAAGTGCTCTGAAAATATCAGAAGCATCCTCCGTAATATATTTAATTAAAGCCACAATTTCCAGTAGGCCTCACACACATACATTGTTCCAACTCATGACATTGTGATAATAAGATGACAGCTTTAAAATGTGGTGGTTTGGCTAAACCTTCTCCTTCCTATTTTCCTTTTTGGTTTTAGAGACTGTTAATGTTACAGCCTTCATATGGCACATGAATTCTTGGCAGAGTTTCCTCTGCTTGCAATCCAGACCTTTACTGCTGTTCTTCTCGCACATTAAAATGTTGGGGGGGGGGAGTGGGTTATATTCAGTTGCTGTGGCCTTGTTGTCCCTTGTTAACCACAAAGGATAAATAGTTCTTGTTTTACAAACTCACAAAACTAACAGTTCTTGCATTAATATTTCTTGGTCATATATATTTTCTTCAGTGATCTTTGGAGATAACCTTCATCACTGTGAATGAGGTCCTCAACTCTGCTTCTTTCCCCCTTCTACCTCATCTTCATGAAATTGGGCTACCAATTTTTTTTCTCCTAAGAAAAGGAAGGCATTTCATGGAAGGCACAAAAATTAACTCCAGAAGAGCCTCAGTTTTGCTAGTAGAAATTTGGGATAGAATACAAGATGGATGCTTGTCACAAGATGACCATGAGATGCAAGTACTTGTCTTCCATGTTAACTGATCTAATTGGCAGGTTGCTCTTTTGTTATCGTATCTAAGGCACCAGATGAGTAGAGTCCATTTTCTTCTCCTCCTAAGGCTTCCATCTCTCAGGATTGGTGCCACATGTCTGGCTGGCCCCATACAATGAGTGTGTGCAGTGTGGCGATACCTCCAGCAGACCAGTTCATGATGGTGAGGGCAATAAATGAATTAAAAAATGTCTCCTGTAAGCATTAGTCTGGGACTGGCAATGGTTAAGCAACTTGCAGAAAACTGTTCAGACTTGGAACCAGTAATTGTAGAATTGTTTACAGTTTTACAGCTGTTTCACCTGCTTCCAGTGTGCTGCAGATTGGTCATCAAACACATGGCTACTCAAACTTGCTTCTTGCCGAAGTGAAAATGAGATCACAGACCAGAATTGCTCCCTTTGCTGGTTTCCACCAAGGACTGTAACTTGTACAAATATTTTTTTACCCTCAACAGCAGTTGAGTGGCCCCTGATATGGAGGTGGCAGTGACTTGTGCAATGAACTAAGCCTGTGCCAGTCATACCAACTGAAACATTACTGACTCTGCTTCAAAGCGCAGCTTTGCTGTCTCTTCAAGGACGTGACTTTGTGCACATCTAAAATGTGGATTGTTCTGCTGCTCTCAATTTTGCATGGAAGTTGATGCTGGGACACCCTTTGCTGATAGGGTAGCACCAGGCTGAGGGATTGGCAGACTTGTTCCTCTGGGTGAGACTTGAACTAAAATTACAATTAATAAACCAGATTGCTCCTAATCAGACCAATTTTGTAACAGAGAAGTAACTTGGAAAAAGAGGTTTTGGAGGGAGATTGGTGAGATGTGCTGAGCCGGATCAGAGCTCTTCTCTGCAGAAGTGCATCCAGGAATTTACTTTCAATTGTGTGGTGCATCCCTGAGCAGAGACAGGCCTGTAATTTTAGGTATCGAGAGCTGGACTTAGGCAGGATTGCCGCAGGTACTGTTTTAAGACTGAGTACTTTAACCATAGGCTTAAGGATAATGAGGTATTTCATGAACATTTCTCTGGGTAATTAAAATACAAGGGAGGTTTACTTCTGTAAATTGAAACAATTAGATTGTGACTTTGTGCACAGCCTGGCCAATTTCACTGTCAATTATCTAGGTACTCTGTGTGTTATTTCAGTGTCCTGGAAATACACGGGTGGTGAAAATTCAGCCTTGCCCAGAACACGGTGGAGTACTCTGCCCAGCACTACCCACAGATGAAGTATCCTGCCCTTAGAAGAAGCTATACAAGGGAGCTTGTATACATACAAGGGGGTTCTACTTGTTTCAAGTGCAGTGCTGGCTTTTTTTCTTTACAAGGTAGCTAAACATTCTTGATCATTAGACTGATTAGGGATTAGCACTTTAAACCTTCAGCTTAGATTTCTGAGTTGCGAGTTTTGATCCTACATGATCCAATTTTTCTCTCTCTGTGGTATTTCCATGTTTGGATAAAGACACTTTGGAGTGAAGCAAATGCTGCTTAACTTTGAAAACAACAGAGCTGTACTATTCAGTGCTAATAATTTTTCGATAAGCAGAATGACATTTTTAAAGGTGACTTACTCCTTTTCTTTCTGCAACCCCTACATTACATAGGGAAGTTACTATGAAGAGGAGACTGAGGAAAAAGAAATACTCTACTTTAAGTATCTTTGACACCTCTCAAATGATACCTTTTCTTTCCTCCCTCCTTTTTATATTGAGAGAAGTCATACAGCACAGCCCTTTTTAGCTCTTTTTAAACCTTGCCATAAAGACAGTTTCTTCTCAGCAGGATAAAACTAGAGTATCAATACTATATTCACAGGCCACTGGCAGAATCATGGAATGTTAGGTGTTGGAAGGGTCCTCCAGGGATCATGCAGTCCAATCCTCTGCCAAAGCAAGATCACCTAGGGCAGGCCCTACAGAACACGTCAAGGTTGGCGTTGGAAGTCTTCAGAGGAGACTCCACAACCTCTCTGTGCAACCTGTTGCAGTGCTCCATCACCCTCACAGTAAATAAGTTTCTCCTCATGTTGAGGTAGAACTTCCTATGTTCTAGCTTGTATCCATTATTCCTTGTCCTGTTACTGGGTGCCACTGAAAAGAGCCTGTCCCCTTCCTCAATGCACCTGTTAAATTTCTTTGACATATAACTAAAAAACCAATGAGTAATCTGTCTGACCTCCAGGAATGTTTGTTGGTTTGGCTGGGGTTTGGTTTGGTTTTGTTTGGTTGTGCTTTTTATCCTTCAGTTTTGTTTTGAGGTTTTGCACGTGACCCTTCCTGTGATGACAGATGCCCTCTGTAACTTCATAGGATAATACAGATGAAGAGCCCTCTCAGAGCTCTTTGCTCCAAGGCCATGCTCAAAGAAGGCTCAACTAGATCATGTAGGTGAAGGCCTCATAGAATCACAGAGCCATTGAGACTGGAAAAGACCTCTGAGATCATCAAGTCCGATGTATAACCTAACATCACAACATCAGCTAAACCATGCCACCAAGTGCCACATCCAGTCTTCTCTTAAAGATTCCATCACTTCCCTGGGCAGTCCATTCCAGTGCCTAATCACCCTTTCCATGAGGAAGTCATCCATTCCAACCCCCCTGCAATGAGCAGGGGACATCCGCAACTAAATTAGGTTGCTTAGAGCCCCATCCAATGTGACCTGGCATGTTTCCAGGGATGGGACATCTACCACTTTTCTGGACAACCTGGGCCAATGTTTCACCACCCTCAGTGTAAAGAATTTCTTCTTTCTCTTTAGTCTAAATTTCCCTCTTTTAGTTTAAAACTACTACCCCTTGTCCTGTCACACCAGGCTCTGCTAAATGGGGTCTGACTGTGTTTTTTTAGAAGACCTGTTTAAAATACTAAAAGGCCACAGTAAGGTCTCCCTGCAGCTTCCTCATCTTCAGGCTGAGCAACCCCCAACTCTCTCAGCCTTTCCTCATAGTAGAGGGGTTCCAGAGGAATCAAGTTTGTTTATTTGTTATGGAACTGGACAGCTGCTGAAGTGACTCCCATTGCCAGTGGGCTTAAGAAAACTGAAGTACTTACGACTGCATTGTCCAGCCTGCTGATACTCTTGTGCCAGAGAGCCTATTTTCTCTGGAAACTCTGGAAGCTGGAGCCCCAGTTTCACAGTGCAAAGCAACAGGAACTTCAGGAAAACTTTTTCTCTTTCGCTCTGCCTAAGTCCAGTTGTTCCTACTCCTGTGTTTTAGCACAGCACAGCAGCGTGTGGTGCACCGAAGCAAAAGATCAGATCTGGCTTAGAACCTTGGGAAGCAAGGAAAAAAAAAAAAAGGGAAAAAAAAAGAAAAACAGTTCTGGCTTTGAAATTTTCTTTGCAAGAGCAGGGGAAGAGGGGAAGTAGGAAGAGAAGAAGCGCGTGGGTGTTTTTTTTCTTGCTTACTTAAAGCAGGGTCAGTTACCCAGCTCAAAGCTCACATGGTTGGTCTGAAATAAAAAGGCAGATGCCGGTCCGTAAGGTGGGAGAGGTGGGGCAAAGACTTACGGCGTGCAGGCAGGAAGGTCAAAGTGGTGGTTTTAGCAGTTTCTTTGTAATGGTTGCCTTTTCAGAATTAACCAGTTCAGACATCTGCCTACCCAGAGCTCCTTGCCAGTTGCCTTGTTAATTCTGTTTGCTTAACATTTATAATACAAGTTTATTTGCAAACAAGGTGTGGGAGTTTTAGTATTTGCTCTTGATTTGTTTTCCAGTTCAGAGCACTCTGACTCCTTTTTTTTTTTTTCTTTCTTAACCTACTTTTTTTTTTTTTCTTTGAGCACTTGACCTTAAATAATACTGCTTTAAGAAAACAAACCCCAAGCCCTGAGGCAAGTCATGTTAAATTTCATAATTGAATCAATTGGATGCCAGTTTTTCGTCATTTTCACATCGAGATACAACACTGCTATGGAAAAGATCTACTCTAAGATTAATTCTTTCCTAAATAAGCCTTTCTGTCCTCATATCCATTTTCCTCTAGTGCTTAATATTCAAGAAGCTAATGTTGCTTCCTAGGGGGTCTTGGTTTTGCTTCAGACTGCCTTGCAGCGTGCTTTGTTTCTTTTGTTGCAAAAGCATAATTGGGTAATCTTACCATTGTTCGCCTATATTCCAATATTCTGGGTTTTTAAATTGCTTCATGTGCTTAATAACATCCATTGCAAGTTTTTGCTGTGTGTTGTGTTTATCTTTGAACCTGTTAAAAGATGGTGTTGCCTTTTTAAACCTTTCCTTCTCTTGCTGTGATCTGAGTATACACTCAGTACCTACAATGTTTTCCTATAGTCCTGGTTAGAGACTGAGAACCCTGGGGCTTTTTAGTCAGGCAAAGAGAAAACTGAGATGAGATCTCATTAATATCTGTAAATATCTGAGGGGTGGGTGTCAAGTGGATGTGGCCAGTCTCTTTTTGGTGGTGCGCAGCAATAAGACATGGGGCAACAGTTACGAATTGGAACAGAGAAGGTTTCATCTCAACATAGAATCATAGAATGGTAAGGTTGGAAGGGACCTCAAGGGGCATCTAGTTCCAACCTCCTGCCATAGGCAGGGACACCTCCCACTAGTACAGGT
>VWZE01021961.1:12310-31583 GCA_013396675.1 Eubucco bourcierii | reverse complement strand
CCTTCTCTTCTCCAGGCTGCAGAGCCCCAACTCTCTCAGCCTGTCCTCATAGGAGAGCTGCTCCAACCCTCTGATCATCTTTGTGGCCCTCCTCTGGACCCTCTCCAACACTTCCATGTCCTTCCTGTGCTGAGGGCTCCAGAACTGCACTCCTTGAGGTAGGGTCTGAAAAGAGCAAAAGGGGCAGAATCCCCTCCCTTGCCCTGCTGGCCACGCTTCTCTTGATGCAGCCTAGGACTCGGTTGCTGTCTGGGCTGCATGTGCACACTGCAGGCTCATGTTGAGCTTTTCATCAACCCAGACCCCAAGGTCCTTTTCCTCAGGGCTGCTCTCCAACCATTCACCACCCAGCCTGGATTTGTGCTTGGGATTGTGCCTACCCAGGTGCAGGACCTTACACTTGACCTTGTTGAATTTCATGAGGTGAAACTTTACAGTGAGGGCAACAGAGCACTGGAACAGGCTGCCCCAGAGAGGTTGTTGAGTGTCCTTCTCTGGAGACCTTCAAAACCCACCTGGATGTGTTCCTATGTGGACTGCCCTATGTGATCCTACTTTGACAGGGAGGTTGGACTCGATCTTTGGAGGTCACATCCAACTTCTAATATTCTGTGGTATCTTTCATCTATTCCCTTCCTTCATAGATTGGTCTAAACTATTCTCAGAGTTTTCTGTTTAGGGGAAAAAAAAGTTGTATGTCTTCTCTATCTTTAGAAATGTATTCTAAGTGATTTTTTTACTCATTTTTATTCAGATGCTGAAAGGAAGCTGAATGATATTGAGAAAATTTCTATGATTCTACAGTTTGGCTTATTTTGAAATAAAACCTACTGAACTGAAGAGATGGCTGGTCCCTGTGGGACTCCCATTCATGCATCTATAAGAGTACAGGTGTCAGAGACGGAGACAACTAGTTTAAGTACTTCTTTTGAAGCATGGACAACAAGGCTGTTGTAGGGTTGGAGTATTTTTCCCCTCAGTTGTATGTCAGGAAAAAAAGAAGTCTGCATATAGTTAATGTAGATAAAGTAGGCTTTTTAGTCGTATCTGTAGATTTGGTTAGTCCATTTGGATGGTTGAAGTAAATTTGTGGTGTCATCCATCTGCTTCCTTCCCAGGTTTGAGAAAGCATCAGATAAATGCTCCTGATAGCAGAGGCAACTGTCGCTTCCATCTTGGAGGTAGTCTGGTATCCTGTGATACACAACAAAAGATAATTAGGATGTCAGAGAGGATTTTCACCTTTCCAGCTCTTTCCCTGTCCAGATTTTCCCTTGTCAGTGCTGTGTTTCCAACTCATAGTGAAAAAAGCTTCTCTCTTAGCTTTCTGCAGGTGGCTTGAAATGAGTTCAGAATCAGATGAAGTCTCTAGAGTTAGTACTGAATATTATTTCTTTTCCCTGTAGGTTTAAATTTCTGCCATTAAGTATTTTACAGAATAAAGAAACAGCACTGGCCTCATCTGACGGCTTTGGTTTTGTAAAGCTTTGTAGGAAAGACTCTTTGAAGAAAGAACAATCCTGCAATTAGTAGGATTTTACTCAGTGTTCGAGGTTGAAAGTCTTGTTGGCAAGGAAATGGGGTCTGTGCCAGAACATGCTTTTAAATACCCATATTCTGATCCCATTTCTGAAGGCAATACTAAGAAAACCCAACCCCTTTACGTGGCTGCTGGGAAGAAAACGCCTGCTGGAAGACATCCACCTTATCAGCTTGTGCCATTTTCCTTTCAAGAGGAGCTCTTTGTCCTTTGCCTTTGAGAGCCTCCTCCCTCTCTCTACCAAGCGACGTTTCTTGCCTATTGTGCCGCTCTTTGATCTACCTTGTTAGTGCCCAGCTGAGGTGGCCTTTGCGCAGTGGTGAGCTGCCATCAACAGCTCCCTCCTCCTCCTCCTGGTACACCAGAAGTACTTATTCCTGTTCCTGCCCACTCCCTGTCCCCCTCATTCAGCTTCCAGAGCCTCTGCAGGGCTTTTTCATCCACACAGATGGACCAACTTTGCATAATAGTCATCACAGCCCTAGAAACTGTGCAATCATAGACTGGTTTAGGTTGGAAGGAACCTTTGAAGATCAATAACCCCAGGTCCCAGCAGCTACCCAGATCAGGCTACTCAGAGCCCAGTCCAACCTGACTTGGATTATTTCCGAGGATGGGATGTCTATCATCTGGACAACCTGTTGGAAAAACGATGAACCCTATGTCCCTGTTTTTCCTTTGTGAACTCCAGTTCCCACCAACAAGCTTGCGTGATCACCAGATGAAGATCGGTGTGACTTTGTGGCTCCTCCCTGTAGGTGCTTGTAAGCATGTATGTCCAGTCATTGATAGGTGATCCAAACAGATGGACATAAAATGGCATCATGGGACTGGAATTTTATTAGTTATTGTTGTTCTTGTGCTTTGGAAATTGCATTTAAATAGAGATAAGTAATGAGAAAGAACCTTTCCAGTGGTGGCTTTGCTGTCCATCTGCAGCTTGCCTCTGCAATTTGCTGGGCACGATAGCCTTAATATATCCATTAACGTGATCTCCTCTTGGACAGAGCAAGCTGCTGGGTGCCATTATGCTGTCTGCTGCTGTCACTTTTTGACTTGGAGGAGCATGAACTTGCAAATTATTTTATATACAGGCCCACCAAAATGATCATAGCACCTCCCCTGTGTTGGTGTTCAGCCTGCAGAAGACTCCAGGAAGACCTTGTTGCAGCCTTGCAGTACTTTAAAGGGGACCTATAAGAAAGATGGAGAGGGACTCTTTATCAGGGAGTGTGGTGATAGGATGGAGGATTAACAGTTTCAAACTGAAAGAGAGTAGATTAAGATATCAGGAAGAGATTCTTCACTGTGAGAGTGGTAAGACACTGGAAGAGGTTACCTTGAGAAGCTGTGGATTCCCCATCCTTGGAGGTGTTCAAGGCCAGGTTGGACAGGGCTATGAGCAGCCTGGTCTAGTGGAAGATGTGTCTGCACATCTGTGCAGACTGTCTGTGGGGGTTTTGACCTAGATGATCTTCAAGATCTCTTCTAACCCAAACCATTCTCTATTTCTGTCAGAAATAACCACAATCTTCTTTTTTAATGCTTTTCCCTGGTGAGCAGCCAGGTTTTCAACAGACTTAAAGGATCAAAATGACATGGAGGGATTAGCTGGGTTCCTTGCACTTTCAGGAGAGACTTTTTTCTGGTCTGTAGGACAAGTGCAAGAATGTGTAGTTTGTACACATTTATTTTCAGCCACGAAGTAGCAATCCTTGCCAGGTTTAAAAACAAAGTCTGAGTCACTATGTATTACAGTACCGATGTCTTTCAAAGGAAACTGATCAAAGCAGAGCAAAGAGAAAACTGAAGCTTGGAGCATTGGAGTTTCCTGACCTCATTATCTTGTCTCCAGCACTTAAGATAAAGTTGTTCAGACAGCAGACTTCCCTTGTAGTGAGCTTGTAAACAGATCATGATAGCCCACTGTTTGTAGCGTCTGCTACCTTCAACCTCTGCTGCACAAATCATAACAGCATATTTACCGAAACCTTAATTAAACCTTCAGAGAAGTTGGGGTTTAGTGCTGTTTGCACATTCTCACCATGAGTAGGGAGCAAACATCTCAGTTCATGTCCATTCTGTGTCTCCATTTGCCATATGATTTTTAATTTGTTTTTTTTTTCCTCATTGTTACCAAGGCAACCCTCCTACCCACCCCACACCCCAACAGGCGAGGTCTCAATACAATGTAAGTTATTGTCTGGAGCAATTATTAGGCTATTATTAAAGCACCATTGAAATATGTCAGTATCCCATAGGAATTTGAAACAAGCAGGAACAGAGACAATAGCGAGCATTAGAGGACTCCTAATGCATCCTGCCTACTGTAACTCTCCTAACAATGTCTCTTAAAAAAGTATGAACAGTCTTCCCAAAGTGACCAAAGTCAGGACATGTCAGTGTGGAATACTGTTGAAAGGCAGAAGAGGAGAATTAGCTACCTCCACACTTCTCAGCTTCATGCTGCTCCTCACGTGGCTGCTGTGCATGCAGAAGATTGTTTGCACAGGTTGAGTGTAGCCCACAGGGACATCCTCTAGCATTGAGAGTGTTGTTATAATGGAAATGGTAATAAAATATCCCAATCTCAAATGGATTGGGGATTATTCTTTTGTTAGAGAGTCTTCTGCTGGGTCTCTTTAGCTTGGAGAGGAGGAGACTGAGAGGCGACCTCATTCCTCTTTATAAATATGTAAAGGGCAAGTGCCAAGAAGATGGAACCAGGCTCTGCTTGGGGATGCCCAATGACAGGACAAGGGGCAATGGTTGGAAGTTGAGGCATAGGAAGTTCCATGGAAACATAAGGAAAAAAATTTTCACTGTGAAGGTGACAGAGCACCGGAACCAACTGCCCAGGGGGTTGTGGAGTCTCCCTCTCTGGAGATACTCAAAACCTGCCTAGATGCATTCCTGATCTGGTATAGGTGATTCTGCTCTGGCAGGGCGGTTGGACTGGATCTTTTGAGGTCCCTTCCAGCTCCTTACGTTCTGTAATTCTGTGTGTCCTGAGTTTGAAAGTGAGTTATCCATCATCAGTGACAAGATGTGTGAGAACTGTGCACCAAGCAGGTAAAATGCACCCAGGGAACTGGACTTGGTTAGCCTCAAGCAAAGGAAGCTCACGGGAGACTTTCTCACTCTCTACAGCGACCTGAAAGGAGGTTGGAGTGGGGTGGGGGATGGTCTCTCTTCCCGGGTAAGAAGTGACAGTGCAAGAGGAAATGGCCTGAAGTTGCACCAGGCCATGTTTAGACTGAATATTATGAAAAAAATTCTTTCTTGAAATGGTTCTCAAACACTGGAACAGACTTCTTAGGGAGGTAGTTAAATCCCCATCCTTGGAGATGTTTGAAAGGGCCAGAAATGTGATGCTGAGGGACATGGTTTAGCACCACAGAACTCTAGAAGTTGGAAGGGACCTCTGGAAATTGAGTCCAACCTTCCTTGGCAGAGTTAGAGAGTGGTTGAACTCAATGATCTTAAAGGTCTGAAGTGATTTTTGTGATTCAAGGAAAATAAAAAAGTGACCATTGAAATGATTACTTATAGTTTTGGTTTGGCTTTTTTTTTAATATGTCTGTTTTCCAAAAGAAAGGTCTTTTTCTGTATCCCAACTGTGGGCTTTCAGGGGATCTAGGAGCAGGACTGGCCTGGCAGTTGTTTTGTACAGTACATGTTTCTCGCAGGTGCCACTGGGGTTCTCTTTCTGAAGCCACTGTAGCTCATGCAACCATAATGCTTCAGCCTTTTCCGTGTTGTCCCATGTCCTGGGACTGAATTTGCTGTGGCTTTTGTCTTGCTGATGCAGTCTTTCTGTTGAGCGATAGCAAAACCGACAGGGTTTTATAGCACTGTATCGATTTCATCCAGGAATTTCCTTCCAAGAAGCTGCAGTGTTGTCATGGGTCAAAGATGTCACCAGACGGATCTGGCATCTCATTTCTGAACGCTGCCAGAAGGCTGCAGCTCGTCGAGAACATCTTTGTTTCGGGCTGCACAAATGTTAGGAGCAATTGTGAGTGCAGATGGAGGATCCATTAATGAATCTGCATATGCAAAAGAAAAAGCAGAAGGCTGCACAAGAGCCTGAGTTCCTCCTGTTGGGAGGTGAGACTGTTTCTAGTTCTTTAATCTTCCCAGATAAATGAGTTTCAGATATGAAGATCCGCTTCCATGATTTCCTCTTCCAGCCTCTTGGGAAAGGTCTTTTCCTCCATCCCAGATATACCTCAGAAGAAGAGACGTTTGCCTCATTTGTCAGCACTGTAGTGTGTCATGCAAAATATATGGGGATATGTTAACACTATTAATTGATTTTTCTCTTAGAGTAAAATATAAGAATATAATGCTTAGCCTGATGTATAACATAATTATCGGTTCTTGTTTGTACCTTTTCTGATGTTGACCCCACATAGATTTTTGACCCCAATGGTAGCAGCAGTGAGGGATTCCCAGCTAGCAGAAACCCAAGTGCATCTAAATTTACTTGCCACCAGCATCTGGCAGCTGGGTAAAGCCTGTGATGGGTTCAGTTTTACCATTCCTGAGTCGTTTCAGAGCTTGTCTCTACTTGCTTGCTGTTTCCCTGACCTTTGTTGCAGTTGTGTGAATTTTGTGAGCTCTGTACTTCCCCCCTAGGTTTAGGGATAGCAGCAAAGAAAACAGACACAAACTCCTTCACTGCAGCTGCTCAGAGCTTTTCTGTTATTAGTGATGTTGGAGAAAACACACCACTGTCTTCTTAATGAACACTGAGGTGATGTAGAAGATGTTTAATTGAGACGTTGTTAAAGACTTATTAAAGGAAGTTAGATTTCGTAGTTGATGGTACTGGATTATCTATCACCGTATGTCTTTTGACAGCATTACAGCTTCAGGCTCTAAAAATGATGTAACTATTTTACTGTAATAAGATAATTACCATTTTCAGAGAGGAATGTAGGGCAGTAAGCCGTGGCTTGTAAGAAACACTGGGTTTGGCAAGCATCTCAGCACTCCAAATAAAAAGCAATTATTTAAAATGATATTAAAATCTCTTTTTAAGTTTTTTTTTTTTCCCTGCATTGTGAATCTTTTTTTCAGTACTGGCAGCATTCCAAAGTACATGGATTTTGCCTGAACACACCATCCCCTCTATAGAGCATCCTTTAATTCTTGTGAAATTTACCTGCTTCTGTGTGATGGTTTGGGAGTTACCCACCCCTCCACACTATGAATATCACCCAGACTAGACTCAGCCCCCTGGAAGTTAAGGAATGAATGAAGCTATATTTACAGCTTAGCACAATATACAAGCAGATATATACACAATATACATGAATATTTACAGAAATATACAAGCTAAAGGTAATACAGAAACACAGTACCCCTCCCAGAAATCTGAGTCCACATCAGGGGCTCTAAACCACCCTTCCACCTTCTTTCCAGCCCTCTACTTTACCCCAGGGTCTGGTTTATGTTCAAGATGAGTTTGGAGGATTGGCCAGGGGCATTAGAAGCAGAGTGGTTAGTTAGGTTACTTATCAGAGAGGCCAGAAGACAAAACCAGCATCTAGGGAGACAGATATTCTCTCTATCTTATCTATATTTGTGTGCTTGTTCTTACATATCTCAGCAAACCTACGAGTGAAGTAGACATAACCATTCTTTTCTTTTCACAACCTGTATTTTTTTTTTCCCTGAAAATATTCCAATTAGCCTCAAACCAACACATTCCTTTGTGAATATTTTTAAATACATGTAGATGGACTGCTCCTATTAACTCTTTCACAGAATCACAGAGCATTAGGGGTTGGAAGTGGCCTCAAAAAATCATCCAGTCCAATCCCCCTGCCAGAGCAGGATCACCTAGGGCAGGTCACACAAGAGTACATCCAGGTGGGTTTTAAACATTTCCAGAGAAGGAGATTCCACAACCTCTCTGGGCAGCCCACTTCAGTGTTTTGTCACCCTCACCGTGAGAAAGTTTTTCCTTATGTTCACAGGGTACTTCCCATGCTCCAGCTTCCACTCATCGCCCCTTGTCCTATCGTTTGGCATCACTGAGCAGAGCCTGGCTCCATCCTTCTGACATTGCCCTTCACATCTTTATAAATATGAATGAGGTCACCTCTCAGTTTCCTCTTCTCCGAACTAAAGAGCCTCAGCATGTAGATATTCCACTCCATCATCTTTGTGGCTCTACACTGGACTCTTTCAAGCAGTTTGGTGTCCTTCTTGAACTGAGGGGCCCAGTTGATAGCTGCTGTAGTAGTGGCATGTACTTACCCTACATTTGCGTGGAAAGAGTTTGTTTTCCATCTTTCAATGCTAATGGAGCTGCTCATGAGGGAACATACTTAGTTTATGGATATCCAAAGGCCAATTCACAGATCATTTCTTGAGCAGTGTTAAAGAACGTGCTAATAACACATGCTAGGTCAGCCACTAGTGAATCTTTGGGTTTGCTTTTGCATTTTGAATTTAAAATGATACAATTCTTTAGAGTTATCTACAAAGAAACCTTCTCATAAAATGCCACTTGGTCTGCATTTGCTCTTATACCACAAAACATAAAAGCAAATGCATCCATTAGTTGAGCAGCAGCCACTCAGATTGGTCTTTTCAAGCTCGTTCTTAAAAAACAAGGCTGATCTAATGATCACTGACTTTTTGTGTAGAGGCTGCCTGTGTGTAGTTGTGTTTTGTGCCTTGTGGGTGTTCTCCTGTCCCTCACAACAGCCCAGTGTAATCGATCCTGTCAGCAGAGCCTTGTGCTTGATGGCTGCAGAGCCAGGGCCAGGCAAGTGCTGCCAGCACAGGACTTGACCTCTAGGTTAGGCATAGTTTACTTCGGTTTAAGGACAAGTAGCCATGCAGGAAAGCTATTTTTAAAAAATCCAAATAAGTTATTTACATTTTGGTGTGTACTTTCTGTCTTTGCTACCTTTGATACCTTGTGTTGGTGTACTGTCTTGCAATCATGCCATACAAAGCTTGTAGGTCTCAGGAATATCTTTGTTTTATGGCTCTTGAGTACTCGAGCACCAAACAGAACTTTTGGATGATGGAGATCTTTATCAGTGCTTTTCAATATCTAATGGGTAGAGGTCTAGACGATGGGGTCAGACTTTCAAATGGTGCCTCGCAACCTGATATAGGGTAGTGGGCACAAACTGGAACATGGCAAATTCTGTCTGAGCATAAGGAGAAATTTCTTGACTGTAAAAGTGATGGAGCAGTGAACCAGGCTACCCAGATAGTTTGTGGAGTCTCCTGCTCTGGAGACATTCCAAACCCATCTGCATGTGATCTTGTACAACCTGGTTCTGTGGCAAATGCTCAGCTCAGTTCTGGCTACAAATCTGAAGTGTTATTTAGATTCCTTGTCTGTATGAATACTTGGACAAAACTTCTTTACTGCAAGGGTGATGGATTCCGGGAGCAGGCTACCCAGAGAGGTTATGGAGTCTCCTGCTCTGAAGACTTTCAAAACCCACCTGGATGCATCCCTGTGCAAACTACCCTGGGTGATCCTGCTTTGGCAAGGGGGTTGGACTTGATGATCTTCAGAGGTCCCTTCCAGCCCCTGCTATTCTATGAGTCTATTATTTCATCCTAGAGTGCTTTTTTCAGGCTCGGTTCTGCTCTGTCCAGTGTTAGGTGTATGTGACAGCCTGTAAGTGCTTGTTAGGTAAGCTCCAAAACTGACCTCTTTCCCCCAAATGAACTGTGTGTGCTGTCTGAGTCTGTGACAGAAAACACATCGTCTTCACCTCTGGTGCAGGCTATTTCCTTTGTGTCAGCAGCTTCTCTTGTAGTAGTCTCAAAATTTGTGGTGACTTCTTTCTATGTCTGAGATTTCAAGGCAGACACATCAAAGAATACTTGGGTGAGTTTGCTCCTAGGACTCTGGACACTACTGTGGTTTTAAGTGCACCTCTTCTTTATTCAACTGAATTTTAGATTATCACAATTGTGGAATTTATCACTCCTGGAGAGCAAAGATATGCTAAAGCTTTTGTTGCAGCAGGTATCAGTATATTTTCTGACAAAGAGTTGTTGGTGTCTTTCTGGCAACCTCATCTTGTATTTCTGCCTGAATTCTGACTGTTTTGTCATCTGCATGCTACCTGCCATGTGGCACACTTCATGTTCTTGTTTGGCAAAAGAGAGGAAAATACACCCATGTTCTGCTTTAAAAATAGTGCCGCCGTCTGTAAGACCTGTTGTGTTGTGTTGTGTGGTGGGATTGCCATGCTGACACCGGCTCTTAAGGCGGATTCATAGCTGTGGAGTTGCAGTTTCAGGGTGTGCCTGTGAGTCAAGTGATAAACCAGCAAAGAAACCTAAAAACGAATTCCTGTTATATGTGAGTTTTCAGGGGATTTTAATATTTTGGTTTAACTTTTGGTTTAAAGTTAGAATTGTGGAATCAAAACTTGCAGAATCAAAAGTTCAATTTGTAGAGGTGGGATCATAGAATCAGAATTAAAAGCTGGAATTGGAATCAAAAGCTGGAATTGTGGAATCACAAAATCAGAAACTGGAAGTGCAGAATCATTTTGGTTGGAAGGGACCTTGAAGATCATCAACCCAGCACTGCCAGATCACCACTAAACCGTGTCCCTCAACACTACATCTACACATCTTTTTAATTCCCTGGGCAACCTGTTGCAGGGCTGAACAACCTGTTTGCAGAATAATTTTTTCCAACCTAAATCTCCCCTGGGCAACTTGAGGCTATTTCCTCTTGTCTTATCGTTTATTCCTTGGGACAAGAGACTGACCTCCACTTTACAACTACTTGAAAAGAGGCTATAGTGAAGGGTGATATGGTCTCCCCTCAGCCTCAGATTCTCCACATTAAACGACCACAGTTCTCCCAGTCACTCCCCAGAAGACTTGTGCTCAGCAGCTTCATTGCCCTTCTGTGGACGCACTTCAGCACCTTATTGTCCTTCCTGTAGTGAGGGGCTCAAAACTGAATACAGTACTCAAGGTGTGGCTCACCGGTACTGACTGCAGGGGAACAGTCACTGCCCCAGTCTTGCTAGCAAAAGGCTACTGTTACTTCAGGGGCGTGGAACAGTCTGGGTCAGAAGAGGCCTCTAAAGGCCATCTAGTCCAACGCCCCCACAGTCAACAGGGACATCCTCGACTAGATCAAGCTGACAAGAACCCTATCGAGTCCTGCCTTGAATATCTCCAGGGATGGGACCCTAACCACCTCCCTGGGCAACCTGTTCCAGTGTTCCACCACCTTCATAAGAAATAATCTGTTCGTAGGAAGCTTCATGAAAAGCTGAATGGACTCCACTGGGTCAAAAGAGGTGACCAAGACCCAGCAGTCCACAGGCCCGTTTAGCAGGAATAGAGGCTGTGTTTCTAGTGCAGGATGATGGAGACCAAACTGGAAGCAAATAGCTCTTGTCAGTGGTAGGAACAAGTGCAGCATCATCAGCTTCCCTTTGTGTTAACTGCAGAACGCAGGCATACAAGTGGTGTTGCTGCCATGTGTTGATTGTTCCCTACATTCAGAGCCAGGGGGTTTTAGAGCTGACGAACTTGAAGGTTTTTGTCATTTGAGGAATTTCTTCGAGGTTAGTTGTATCTCTCTCCTTCAGGAAGCTCTGCATACATGGATATAGATGTTTTGCTTTTGTCTCTGGTTTAAATTTTTCACTTCATTCATTCATTCCCCCCTGTCCCTCCTAACCCATCGCTCTTTTCCTTTCCTGAATGTAATGAATTAATGATTTTATGTAAATCTGGTGTTTGATGGACTTAGGAGGTGCACCTTGGGACTCGTTTAAGCTGTCACATAGGAAACGCATCATCTGCTTCATGTTCTCTGCAATTGCAGTCGGTTGTATTTTTCCTTTATTCCTCCCTATTTTCTAATTATTGTTCCCCTTAAAGCAGTTCTTTCAGCATGTTTAGACCATTGCTTGAGTTTAAGGATTTAATTCTTTTCCCCCTGTCCTATTTCTGTACTCACCCCCCCTTATTTTCCACCTTAAATGGGAAGGGAAAAAAAGCAAGCATCCCTACATTACATACCTGATTGCTATTCAGTTCCCAAGAGAGAGGCACTGAGAGCTAAATGCAGGGGCTGGAGGTCTGGTTAGAGTCACTGAATGTCACTAATTAGAGTGGAGTAGCCACTTACATATTTATTCATGTTTCAGAACAGTTGGTGAATCAATTGAGTGAATGAACTGGGGCAGCTTCAGTGCTTCTTGTGTGTGTGAATATGCTTCAAAGAAACCTCAAACCTATTGAAGTTGGTTCTTCATGGCTGCAGTAAAACTTCATTTCCATGTGACTTTTGGGTGATGCTTTTTCCATTTCCTCGGTCTTCTGCTGTTGAAGAGGAAATGATTCTAGCTGCCAAAAAATACTAAATTTTTTTTTTTTGTGTGTGTGTGTGTGAAAATAATACTACCTTTAATGCCATCCTCACTCTATTTGTAAGCAATGGATTAATATGCCTAGAACTTAAAGTAAACTCCTTGCAGGAAATAAAATCAGGACAACAACAACTTGTGCTGCTTCATTGCTGACAGATAGGACAACACAGGATAACCTTGCAATACGTGGTGGATTTTCTTAAATGGAACAGATTGATTTCTCCATAAACACCTTGAAGTGTTGCCTTTCACCAAAATTCTGTCTGCATTTAGCTCCTGATTGATAATAGCTCATTTACGTTTTCAGAGCAGGATGGTGACAGTCTCCTGGTCTCCTCTTGCTAGGAGATTTGCATTCCATCTGCTCTGGCTGTTGATTAGCAGCATGCCAGCTACATGAGCAGTGTTACTGGACGCTACGGTCATCTGTTGCCATAAAATTTTTCTGTAAGGACACAACCAGAAAGCTGAAAGCATGGTTAGGGGAGCAAACATAATGTTTTGGGATTTTGCTGGTGTTGAAAAGGGAGAGAGCCTCATGAGCAGCTTGACTTGAATGGACATCGCTGGTGGGTCCAGGTTTCCTTGAACCATGGTAAAATCGTTCAGATACTTGATGGAAAAAGCTCCAAGTTACTCCCTGATTACTGTTACTGCTGTTTTGAGTGCTTGTCGTATCACCCATACTTTAAATGAGGAGCAGTCTTTAATTTAACAGGTTTTGTGAAGAACCAGGTTTCAAGTCAACCATAGCTTTGAAATGGACACTGTCTTGCTAACTGCTGCTTGACAAAGTGTCTCTGTACAAGCTGAGGCAGGAAAGGGTCTGTCAGGTTCTTTTACAGCAGAACATGTTTGATTGCATTTATCTTGAATAGAGAAAGTGGTGTAAGGTGCTACAAACATATTGAGAAGTCAGTGAATATAAACGTAGGATGCAGAAGAAAGTGGGTCCTTTTATCCAAAATACTTAACTCTCTCCTTTCCCCAGTGTCTTTAAAAGTGAACCCAGCTTTTAATCTAGACACACTAAAATATTCTCATTTAATTGTTTGTTGTTGTCTGCTATACTACAGAGTAATGCTGAGTCCGGTTAACCAGATCCTGAACTTCAGTGCTGTAACTTGTCTCCTTTTAGCTGTTTTATAACCTCTATTGCAGAATGGCTTGGTATATGTCTGCCTTGTATCACTGGAGAATGTTCTTAGATAAGTCAGGTTTCTTTGGGAAGATATCCGTAGACAGTTTATTCAGGTTTATTGAAAATATTGCTGTTCTCTCCCTTTGCACAGCTGATGTCTCAACTGGCACTTCTGTTTCAGGCTTTTTGCCACTGTCATGAAATGGGGTAAAGCAGAATTAATTGTACTGGCTCTGCAAGATGTTCTTTGAAATGTAAATAAGAGGTGACTTAGGAAGTTGGGCCATTTGGTTTTTTTACCCTCAGCACACTTTATAATTTGTTTTTGAATGCAAAACCTTTCTGTTGGCAGTTACTTCTCCAGTTTGTGTATTCCCTTCCCACCAGGTTTTGTTCTGTAAGCAATAGAAATGACTGAATGGTTCCTTTTGCCTTTTTATTTGCTGAGTGCCAGCAGTGCTGTGCAGTGAACCTGGGGAAATGTGGGGGGAAAATCACATGCCTCTAAATCTTTCTTCTCATTTGAGTTGTAAAAATCCTTTTCAAAAGGATTCCAGTTCCAGTCTGGCCAGGGTGGTCCAGGAGGAGATACCAACCCTTGTGGTTTCTGGCTGGGGACTTGTGCTCTGCAGAAAGAGATTCACTTGAAAGACAGACAAACAAACAAGTGCAGTCCTGGTCTCTTGTTGCATTTTAATCTTAAACTGAGATTACCCCGTGAACACAGTAGCTCTGTTGAGGAGTTGAAGTAGGCATAGACTTTTAAATCAAGCCCTTTGAAAGACCATCTTCACTCCCTGTGCAGGAAGGACATCTGAACGACAGCTTATTCCTTCCGTGGACTTAAATCGTGACAAAGCTTCCCACCGCAAAGTGGCATCTGAGGAACGCTGCCTTTGCTCGAGTTGGATTTAAATAAACCCCGGGATGAAGAATAAGGAAAGGCAAGGGATGCTACTCCAAACTGTGCTTAAAACAAAACCAGCTCCAAACTTGTGGAGACCTGCCCTGGAGAGCTCCAACTTATCCTGAGTTTACTGCAGTGTCTTTGGGCTTGCTTCAAAATCTATTTTATAATGAGCTGCAGGATGGGGCTCAGCTGGGTGGCTGTGCTGTTGATGAGCAAGGAGGAATATAACCTTGGGTAGGCTTTGTAACATTGGGAGGATCTTAGAACATCTATGGTTGCAATAATGCAAGAGCTAAAGCCAGAAGAATTACATCCTTGAGGAGATAAGCAGCTACTTTGATGTTCGCTTACTGGTGCTTGAACTAGACTTGTAGCATTTGAAAAGAGAAATGTTGTTTTAAATGGTGCAAAGCATTTAGGGAGACACTGAAGTAAACACTGATGAGAATTAAAAAGCTGTTATGTTTCCTGAACACACTGTAAAGGTCCCCTGGTAAAGCCTTGCACCGAGCCACTCTCTCAGGCTCCAAGATACCTCGGAAACATGTTTTTCTTCATCTGATAATTGCTCACTTATTATCTTCTTGCTAACTGTTTGCTCTTAATAGCTGGTAAAATAAAAAAGGAAAAATGAATTTGAGTCCTGCTCACTCCCTGGGGGGAAATTAAGCCATCAATAGCATGTTTAAAGTAGGCTTGTCTTTGTACTGAGCGTTCGCTGTCCTCCATATGGGGAGCCTGTACTTGGTTCTGCATCATTTGTTGCGTCTTTCTGTTTGCTCTTAATATTAATTGAAGTCTTTCCCAAGACACAGTTGTGTTAATCTTCCTTTTGTTGTTTCCCTCCTCCCTCCACCCTTGATACCCCCAACGAAAGTGCCCTCGCATGTCTGAAAGGAGGTTTAAAAGTAGCGTTGTGAGGTCTTCTTGTTTAATATTAGTGGTCCATTTATTCACCTGGTTTTTGCCACCAGCATTACTGTTTCAGGGGTTTGTTTTTGTTTTTGTTTTTTTGCCTACTTGCTGAATATTCTGTGTGCTGTAATTGTTATAAGGATGCAGATAGTTTCCTGGAGTGATGGGTGTAGGTCTCTTATCAGATCCAATTATGCAAAATATTTTCAATTAGCTGTAATTCCCTTTTCTGCCTCCTCCAGACAAACACAGCCAAGCAGGATCTCTCCAGGGACACAATGTGTTGCGCAGGGGCAGGCATTCTCTTTCTTAATCACGTCCTGTTCCTGCAGCATTAGGATCAGAGAGCACATTCTGCTACTGCCTATGGTTTCTAAAACTTCTACTGCTGTTAATTGCACTATTTCCCTACAGATTTTCAGTATCACTGCTGGCAACCAATGAGAAGGAAGTACAGGAGAATGGAGATTCTCGATCTTGTTCCAGGTGACCAAGAAGGCCAAAGGCATCCTGGCCTGCATCAGGAATAGTGTGGCCAGCAGGACCAGGGAAGTCATTCTTCCTGTGTACTCAGCACTGGTTAAGCCACACCTTGAGTACTGTGTCCAGTTCTGGGCCCCTAAATTTAAGAAAGATGTTGAGGTGCTTGAATGTGTCCAGAGAACGGCAACGAAGCTGGGCAGGCGGAGGTGGTGCTGGAGCACGGAGCTCTACAAAGAGTGGCTGAGGGAGCTGGGGGTGTGCAGCTTGGAGAAGAGGAGGCTCAGGTGAGACCTCATTGCTCTCTAAAACTACCTGAAGGGAGGTCATAGCCAGGTGGGGGTTGGGCTCTTCTCTCAGGCACCCAGTGCCAGAACAAGAGGACACAGTCTCAAACTGTGCCAGGGCAGGTTTAGGCTGGATGTTAGGAAGAAGTTCTTCACAGAAAGAATGATTGGCATTGGAATGGGCTGCCTGTGGAGTTGGTGGAGTCACCATCCTTGGAGTGTTTAAATAGACACTGCGTGTGGCAGTTGGTGCGATGGTTTAGTTGATTAGAAGGTGTTAAGTTGTACTTGATGATCTTGAAGGCCTTTTCCAACCTGGTTAATTCTGTGATTCTGTGATCTTGAGTCTCTTGCAATTCTTTCATCAGCAGTGGAAGCAAATGACTCCCCTGGAGCTTACTCCCTTGAGCTTACTCACTCCTTGTGAAAAAATCATAGAAGGTAGTGAAATGTGTTATTAGTACTGATAACTACCCAAGTGGGATGGGCTAATGGTTAAAAGTGCAATGGTGGTTTCTGTTGTGCTACTGAGGCAGATAAGAGTTCCCAATAGCTGAGCAAAATGTTCCTGTAAGCTCTGAGGTACTCCTGATCCCAAGGTTACCACCCTCAAGTGCAGCAACAAAGGACAGCAAGGAGAAAGCACAGGCTTTTCCTGACAGAAAGAGTTGTCATATGGAGGCTTTATTAGAAAAGTTTGAGACTCTCTGGATGGTGTTTGCTTAGGTACACCTCAAGTTTTGCTGGGGAAAGTTGAGGTTGGATATTGGGAAAAATTCATTCCCTGAAAGAATTGTCAAGCCGTGGAACAGGTTGCCCAGGGACTTGGTGGAGTTACTTTCCCTGGAGAGATTGAAAAGCAATGTAGAGGGCTGAGTGGGACATGGTTTAGTGGTGACCTGACAGTGCTGGCTTAACAATTGCAGTTGATGATCTTAGACATCTTTTCCAACCAAAACAGTTCTATGACTCTGTGCTGTCTGCCTAGTGTAGAGAATGTTCCCCTATTCAAAACAGGACTGACTCTGGTTTGCCAATATACATAGTGAATAAACAGCAGCAGGGTAAAATAACTCTGGTTGAAATAGTTTGATTCTTCAAGAATCAAAGAAATATTTTGAGGTTCTCTAAACACCACCTCTGTAGTCGAAGGTTACTTCTGTCATTGTTTTGCCTAGCAGGTCATGCTCCTTGTTTTAGGCTTTGTCTTGACTCTTCGTTCCTATTTGCAGAGCTGCCTGAGAGAGTCCCTCAGGGAACTGAGGAGGGTTGAGAGTGATCTCTTCCAGCACATTGCTGTTAGGTTGCACAACTGTTCCAGAGCAGTTGAGGTTACTGAATGCAAGGCCTGGCTCTCAAAGAAGTGCTTGAGTCCAAACTAAGGTTTTATAAAGACTAACGTGATGCCTCTGCTTCTGGTTTACTTATTAATCCAGAACACTCAAAGTGGGTACAGCACAGCCTTTCTCTAGGAATGGGCTCTTGGACTGCTGGGCTTTACTTTGGGAGCATTCAAATGAGGAGCCCGAACAGGACATGGTTTTAATGTTGAAAGATACCATTTTCTGAAGCTCCTGGAGTGTGTATCCTCCTGGTGATCACTTGCAAAGCCTGGTTACAGAGGTCTCGACTGAGGCAAGTGTAATAAGAAGGTGCTGTCTGGCAGTGCTGCACAGGTGATCTGCTTGTCAGGCTGCATTTGCAGTGATGGCTTTATCGTGGTGAAAATGTTGATGGCTTCTGGGCCTCTTGTTTCACTGTAAATGTGTGCTTTTCTCATAGGACTTGCTCATGCATGACCTGATACTTGCCCGCAATTTAGAAAGGAAAAAAAAAAAACATATTTACATGCTCTAGAAACGGATATTTGGAGGAGGGAGAAAGAAAGAATCTGGAGGAGAAGCACTGAAAGAACAAGACTTAAATTACATTTCAAGATGGTTCTGCCCTGCATTTATCTTGTTCTTCAGATGAGTGGGTGACAGATGAAGTCTGTCATGGCATGCATGTTTGAACTGTGTTCAACCTTTTCAGCTCTTTTCTGGGAAGAAAAGATTTTCTTTCTACTTTGTGTGTCACTGTCATACTGAATACCTCCTGCACCATGCGGGCTGTGGGCAAAGGAAGATGTCTGCAAGGGAACGTGTGGAAACTCGATTGTGTTACATTCCCAGTCATTTGCACAGCATGAAATCTTAGAATAGTTTGGATCAGAAGGGACCTTTAAAGACCATCTAGTCCAAGGCTCTTGCAGTTAGTGGGACATCTGCAACTAGAGCAGGTTGCTCAGAGTCCCATCCAGTCTGACTTGGGATGTTTCCAGGGATGGGACATCTACCTGCTCTCTGGGCAATGTGGAGCAGTGTTTCAGCACCTTCAGTGAAAGAAAACTCTTCCTTCTATCTAGTCTAAATCTCCTCTCTTCTACTTCAAAATTATTATCTCTTGTCTTTTTAGCAGGACCTGTTGAAACTGGATTGTCCTCATCTTTCATGTGGGCCCCTTTTATGTACTGAAAGGCTACAAAGAAGTCCTGGAGCTGCCTTTTCTCCAGGCTGAACAACCCAAAGCCTTTATTCACAGGAGAGATGTTCCAGCCCTCCAGTCATTTTTGTGACTGTTTCTGAACCCACATCAACAGGTGCATGTGTTTCCTGTGCTCAGGACTAGAGAGATGAACTGAGCAATGTAGGCAAGGTCTCAGCAGAGCATCTTTGATACAGATATGACCAGTGAGTGCAGGTGTCTTGGGAAGGCTCACTGGGCCTTGTGAGGACACACTTGGTATGTGTGTCCACAGGGGGTACAGTGAGTAGCCATCCTGTCCAGGAGTACTTTGATCAAGTCATTGTTTGTTTCAAAGATCCTAATACAGCTTGTGTAGCAAAATGTCACTGCAGTCACTTCTGTTACACTGCATCAGAGTGAATTCTTGTTACTCTGTTTTCCAATTTACTAACCCCTTTTAAGCATATTACCTTTTAATGTCAAAATAAGTATTTTTATCCCTATTTGAAACAGTTAAAAGTACACTAAAATACCTCAACAATGTTTTAACACCAGTTGTACTGGAGCATATTGAACTAGTCCATCTGCCTCTGAGGCAGGGAAGGTTTTTCCCCATGGGTGCATCATTACAGAGTTAGAGAAAGAAGGGAGGACTAGAGGCACACATGCTGCTGATGTGTTGGCAGGAGCTTAGGTGCTGTTGAGAAAAAAAGACCATGACTAGAACATATTCAATCTGTTTAACTAATAATTGAGACTTTTTTGTGTGTTCATATTGAGGTTACAGGCAAGTGATTTGAACTCGAGTGAGTTGTTTTGGCTTTAGCAGCATCTCCTTGTCAGATGAGCTGTGGGGTAGTGCTTGTAGTCATCTCTCTTCAGAAGATAGAAGTGAGTTGAAGGCAGGTGATTTGCTGTTCCAGTTAAGTCACTCTAATAGATAAGTGCTGCCAGAGGGCTAATTTCTCCTCGTTGCTGCCTCCTTACCTGCAGGGAGCTGTTTCAGAGGAATAAACCATGAGAAACTAGTTCATTGATTGATTAGGTTTTTAATGCTTATGTGTTCTGATGCTAAGTAGTTCTTTAAATACTGGATTA
>VWZE01021961.1:1780-12137 GCA_013396675.1 Eubucco bourcierii | reverse complement strand
TGTCCCTGCCTATGGCAGGGGGTTGGAACTAGATGATCCTTGAGGTCCCTTCCAACCTTACTATTCTATGATTCTATGATTCTATGATTCTAAGTCATTGTTTGTTTCAAAGATCCTAATACAGCTTGTGTAGCAAAATGTCACTGCAGTCACTTCTGTTACACTGCATCAGAGTGAATTCTTGTTACTCTGTTTTCCAATTTACTAACCCCTTTTAAGCATATTACCTTTTAATGTCAAAATAAGTATTTTTATCCCTATTTGAAACAGTTAAAAGTACACTAAAATACCTCAACAATGTTTTAACACCAGTTGTACTGGAGCACGTTGAACTAGTCCATCTGCCTCTGAGGCAGGGAAGGTTTTTCCCCATGGGTGCATCATTACAGAGTTAGAGAAAGAAGGGAGGACTAGAGGCACACATGCTGCTGATGTGTTGGCAGGAGCTTAGGTGCTGTTGAGAAAAAAAGACCATGACTAGAACATATTCAATCTGTTTAACTAATAATTGAGACTTTTTTGTGTGTTCATATTGAGGTTACAGGCAAGTGATTTGAACTCGAGTGAGTTGTTTTGGCTTTAGCAGCATCTCCTTGTCAGATGAGCTGTGGGGTAGTGCTTGTAGTCATCTCTCTTCAGAAGATAGAAGTGAGTTGAAGGCAGGTGATTTGCTGTTCCAGTTAAGTCACTCTAATAGATAAGTGCTGCCAGAGGGCTAATTTCTCCTCGTTGCTGCCTCCTTACCTGCAGGGAGCTGTTTCAGAGGAATAAACCATGAGAAACTAGTTCATTGATTGATTAGGTTTTTAATGCTTATGTGTTCTGATGCTAAGTAGTTCTTTAAATACTGGATTAACTTGAACTGGTTCCCTGCAGGCTTGGATGAGCAACAATACCCGAGCAAAGGAAAGGGCATGGAGTGCATGTCTGAGAGAGGACATAAAGGGCAGGTAGAACTTCCCTATGTCTAGGTTTTAGGGAGTGGACAGATGCTCAAGCCTTATGAAAAGTGGCTGAGGGAGCTGGGGTTGTTCAGCCTGGAGAAGGCTCAGGGGAGACCTTATTGCTCTCTACAACTACCCGAAGGGAGGTTGTAGCCAGGTAGGGGTTGGTCTCTTCTCCCCGGCATCCAGGACAGAACAAGAGGACACAGTCTCTAGCTGTGCGGGGGAGGTTTAGGACTGGATGTTAGGAGGAAATTCTTCACAGGAAGAGTCAGTGGCATTGGAATGGGCTGCCCAGGGAAGTGGTGGAATCACCATCCTTGGAGGCGTTTAAAAAGAGACTGGATGAGGCACTGCTGTGATTTAATAAATTAGAAGGTGTTAGGTGATAGATTGGACTCGATCTCAAAGGTCTTTTCCAACCTGACTAGTTCTGTGATTGTGTGATTCTTTACCCCTCCCCAAAGGAGTAAAAGGAAATGCTCCACACAAGATTGGAAAGAATTGCAAATATATGTGGAAGTACTCTTCACAACTACATAAAGCAGTATAAAAATATGCAAAATACACAAAATTTATATTCAGTCTCAGTTTTCCATCCTGGGCTTTACCAAGATGTCATTAGGCTGACATTGTCCAAAGACTTTTCCTGCTACCCAGGCCTCAAAACCCACCTCCCTGCCCTCATACCTCCCTATCCCATGCCCAAATGATGCAGGAAAAATTAGATCTGCAAAGGCTGGGCCAGGCTGCAGACCTCCCCCACAAGAGATAAGGTTCAGCAGAGAAAGCAGGGGACAGGGGGGGGAAAAACCGGGCAGAATTGACTCTGCAATCAGTTTATATAGAAGATAAAGATGCAATATTATGGGATGGAGTAATATAATTTCCAGTGCCATCCCTCTTGGCACAGACTGACTGTCCAGTCCCCTGGTCACGGTCTGAGCAGTGGGCTCATGATGGTTTGTTAGTGCGTGCTGCTTTGCCTGAGTTCTGTCCATTGGGTCATACAAGCATGAACTGACACTGCTGATTTTTCTGTAGTTCAGTGGCCCCATCATTGAGGAGGGGGGGAAAAAAACATCATCTCAGGTGTGATGTTGCTCAGATTAACGTCTGATGGAGATCTGTCTTTGCGGAAAGAATGGATGGCAGTGCTGAGCTCCTGTGTAGCATTTGTCAGAAATGTGTGGGCTAGTTCACACCTCTTGTCCATAAGAGGCTGGAGTATCTCTGTAGTGCTTAACCTCAGGTGTATAAACTGTAGTATGGTGTTTTGTGCAACACATAATTGCTGGCATTTTGTCTTGTTTAAATGAAATCCAGAACTTAAGGCACCAGATCGTGCAGGTGTGTTGTGTAACCAGGGATTGTCCCCATGTGATCCTGGTAATTCCACAAAGCTGCAATATCTCTGTTTGCATCACCCAATACCTGTCTAAACTCAGTGTGCGTGACCATTATGTCTGAACAGGTTCTTGTATACATTGAGTAACTCAACCTTGTTTTTTTCCATGCTTTATCTTGGAGTTAATGTGTTTCTTAAAATCATAGAATGGTAAGGTTGGAAGGGACCTCAAGGATCATCTAGTTCCAAACCCCTACCATAGGCAGGGACACCTCCCACTAGTACAGGTCACTCAAGGACTCATCCAACCTGGCCTTGAACACCTCCAGGGAGGCAGCAGCCACAACCTCCCTGGGCAACCTGTTCCAGAGCCTCACCACCCTCACTGGAAAGAGCTTCCTCCTAACATCCAGTCTAAATCTCCCCTCTGCCAGTTTAAACCCATTGCCCCTTGTCCTGTCATTGCAGGACCTTGTAAATAATCCCTCCCCAGCCTTCCTGTAGGCCCCCTTCAGATACTGGAAGGCTACTATCAGGTCCCCTCGAAGCTTTCTCTTCTCTAGGCTGAAGAGCCCCAACTCTCTCAACCTGTCCTCAAACTGTCCTCCTCCGCTTCTTGTGGCGTCTTACCTCTTCCTGACCATCTTTACTGGACTCTTAAGTGTGTGACAATATTTGTGGTGGCTTATTGAGAAACTTTAGAGATTCTTTACTTTTCCTTGTTGAGAAGAGTGGGAATGCAAATGTTCTTAACTGGGGAAGGCAGGTATTGAAAACCCTGTCACTGCACGATGTCTCCCAGCATCCAACTCTGTCATACAACATTAACAATGTTTTTATAGTAGGCTTTGATATATCAGGCGTTTGTGCAGCATCGCTTTTTCTATTTATTTATTTATTTTCCTCTCACAAGTTTCTGCCTAACTGTCCTTCAGATCTGAGGAACCACAGAGCCTAGGTTTTGTGATTCTCCTGGGACTACCGATTTCCCTCATGGTACAGAAGTTAAGCGTCTCAGACCATTAAAGCATCATGGTCATGTGTAAGGATGGAGGGCATAAAGAAGGTATAAACCCAAAGCTGAGACCACTCCAGCAGCTGGCAAGTTCAGACAACAATGGTGAATTATAAGAGCAGAACTGAGGACAGCTGGGATGTTAGCCCACAGAGCCTTGGGGGCATCTCTACTCCAAAGCTGTACCATCCTACTTGGGTTTTTTGCACTCCCCTTGCTTTACCCAGCCCCAGCCACCTGGAATGCATCTCTTTGGATGCTTTTGCAGATGCACAGGGCTAAACTAGCCATGCTTTTAAATATCTGCTGAAGTGTTAGAATATTTTTTTTTTTCCTCTGAAATAAAAGAACTTGAAGGTCAGTTGTAACAGATGGCTTTGTGGAGCTCTTGTCACAGAAATGCACACACAGTCTTGCTTGTACCAGGAGAATCCAGCAGCAGCACCACCACGCTCTTGCCTTGGTGACTTCCCTGTAACAACTGATGAAGGTTTATGCCTTTCTGTTTGCAAAATTACTTCCTATGTGTGCTGGATACTTGTTTGAAGAAATGAACCTCTTAAACAGCTGTGCAACCACCCTGCAGGCTACAAAACCTAACACCTTGTGCTGCAAAGCTCGTAGTGAACCAGCTGGGCAACAGCTGTCTACTCACATCTGGCTACTGCATTGCCTATTTGTTCTGCACCTGAAGTTCATACCAGGATGCTGTCAGTGCTTTAGAATCTGTTTATGAATAAAAAATTGTAAATAATTTATAGTAGGTTGGTTATCTAGCTTGTTGTGGAAGTTTCTTTCCATCTGAGTAAACCATCTACAAGAATCTGACTGTTTCCCTTGTAAGAGTTCCATGATACAGCCTGGAAATAAGGGCACAGAATTTTTAACAACCTGAGAATCATCATTTCTGAAGGTATGTTGAAACAGGTCAATTGGTTAAACCAAACAATATAATGACCCAAAACTTGGGAGAACTTGTGTTGGTTACCTGCAACAGTTCTGCTTCCTTCTTTCCCTACCCACACATAAAGATCGTGTGTGCAGGCAGTACCAACCTCAGCTGCTTCTGCTACCTGAGTGGTTATTTTTTATTATTAGATTTAGGAAGATAATTTAATAAACAAATCTGATTTGGGCTAAAGCATTCATTAAGTACAAAGCTGACCAGTTCATCTGTTATGGTTTAGAAATGTAAGCATAGCCTGTTATGAGTTTAAGTGATTTTTTTGTTTTATTTAATATTAACTATTGCATGAAGCTTTTTCTTGGTTGATGGAATAAATTCCAAGAGAGATGCACACCATTACAAGTGCTTGTACCATCTGCAGCTCAGAAGTTAAGATGGAATAACATGAATGCAAACATTCCTTGTGTGCAAGCAGTTGGCTTCCTACCTCCTCCTATAGCAAGGGTATTTCATGGGAAGACTTTTCTTTACCTGTACTTTAAACACTTAGAATGCAGAATTCAGTGTTCAAGGCTGAGTTGGATGAGACCTTGAGTGACCTGTTCTAGTGGGAGGTGTCCCTGCCTATGGTGAGGGGTTGGAACCAGGTGATTTTTGAGGTCACTTCCAACGTAAACCATTCTATGATTCTAAGAGTCTAAGATTTCAGTGGGTGGTCCAGTTTGCAACTGACCCAAGTGTAACTTTTTGTTGTGAGAAAGGGACTTGCCTTGTGGAAGAACCTTTTCTTTGGCAAAACACCCCAATAAACACAAAGATGACTCATTAGAGGTGTAAAAACAATCCTTGGCCTTGCATTTATGAACTCATCAGTTTGATTTTTAGCTGTAAAGTATTTTCATTGTACTGTGTAAAAGGTTGGGAAACTGCACAATGTGATTGCTGTAGAACTGTCAAGGGTGTTGTAAAATTATTATGGTTGAGTTAGATGGACAAAACCAGTGTGAGGTTGGAAGCAGATAGAAGTTTTCATTCTAGTGACCCACTTTTTTTTAGAATTTGGGGAGTGTTAATAAAAGTAGCTTGCTTTTTTTCCCCTTCTTTTCCCTAATGTGCTACTGAGCCTACAAGTATAAGCAATTACAGTTTTCATAGACGTGGGAATAAGAGAATTATCTTTTAAATCATTATGATTTTCCAGAGCAGTTTTGTTGTAGACCTGTTTGAGCCCTGGTGTACAGGGCCTTTGGTTAGCAAGTCTGGTAGTTTATAGCTGGCTTTGATGGTCTTAGACGTCTTTTCCAACCTGAAAGATTCTGTGGTTCTAAGACAACCAAGACACAGGGTATGGAACAAAGTTTAGAATTGTCCTGATTTTGGAAACCAGAACAAGTGTCATCAAAATGGTGCTGATGTTAAACTCATGATCATAGAATGATAGAATGGTTTGGGTTGGAAGGGACCTTAAAGATCCCTTCCAACTCCCCCTGCCATGGGCAGGGACACCTTCCGCTAGAGCAGGTTGCTCAAGGCCTTGTCCAGCCTGAACTTGAACCACCTCTATCTAGGGAAGGGGAGTCAACAACTTCCCTGGGCAACCTCTTCCAGTGTGTCACCGCCCTTACTGTAAAAGGTTTCTTCTTACTATCTGTTCTAAACCTACCCTCCTCAGGCTTAAATCCATTCCTTCTCATCCTACCACAGTAAGCCCTTGTAGAAAGTGATCGCCTGCTCAGTATGATTTGCTGTGTTTAATGCCAGTGCTGAGTTCGGCTTCCTTTTTACTGTATAAGATGGTAAAGTTCTCCTAATAAAGTTATCTCTTCTCTACCCAAAGTGTTGAAATAACCTCACTCAGATAAAACTGCTTTGTGGCAAACAAGTGACTCAGAGAACTACACCTGTGCTGATTTCATCACAAAGCTAATGAGTCTTTTTTAATTAAATGCACCTTAAAATTCAGTGTGATAAATGATGACTTTTAGAGGGCTTTGCTCTGACAGAGGAAAGCTTTTCTGTGTGTTTTCTTGCAGAGTTCCATACTACAGCTGCAGAAGAGGAAAAATTAAATGAACAGTTTAGAGATGCACTGAGAAATCAGTGCTTGGGACAGCACAGGAATGGAACTTGTATATTAATTTTTCAACTTCAGCTTCTGTTTTGGTGTCTGAGCTCCCTGCAAACTGGGAATTGTGCTTAACAGGGGAGTACATCCTGATTGCTGGATTTTGCAAGTAAGAGCAAGAGCCTTTCAGGTTTACTGTGGTTTGTATTCACAGCAGGGAACTACATAGGAAGATGAGGTTACGAAGCTGCAATATTGATCAGGCTATCTTCTTGGAAGACTTGTCCAGGGCAACTTTGTGGAGCGTAGGGTAAATGGAGTGTTAGGGCTATAGAAAAAGAACAAAAGGAAGGTTACTGCTGGCCCTTCTTGGCAGTAATAGCTGCATGCTTTTTTAAAAGAGCTTATGTTGTCATGGAGCTTCTGAATCCAAGGCCAGTTTCTGGCACCATGATTTTCTCATGGCAAAAAAAAAAAACCTCAATGTTGTCCTGTCCTAACCTTGGGGGGAGGGAGGGGAATAAATAAATAAAGGCAGTAGCCTTGGCAGCACTTTCCTATTATCGGAGCTAAATGGCTGAGCAGCAGTGAGAATGGGACCCAAGGAAAACCTTTTCTTCACTGAGAATCCTGATTTTTAAAGCTGGCATCCTCCACCATGTTCTGTGAAATATCTTTTAGAAGAAAGCGTTTGGCTTTTGGAGAAGGATTTTGAATAGTTTGTATAGAATTTACTTTCCTCTGAGTCAGCAGTGTTTGGAGGTTGAAATAGAGACCTGAATTCCTGATCTCAAGGTTTTTGAAAGGTCTTCCAGTAGTGGTTGGTTTGTGTATTAGAACCTGTTTTCCTCTACCGAACTTCAGGTATAGTCAAACTGTTTAACACACTTAATTATCACTTCCTAAAGTGGTCAGTAATGTGCACACCAAGATATTTATTAACTTGTGTGCCATTGATTATGTTAACTTAACAACAGGTAAGGTATTGCTTTGCTGAGCTTTTGGATATTTTTAAAAACTGGTATTTTGATTGTATAGAAATAGTCATGCTTGACTTTATGGACAAAAAAGTATACTCTGCTTTCTGAGAAGATTGATTTGTTCTTGGATACTTCCAGTGGCTGAAGTTTAAAAACTTGCTTGTTTTTACTTCTGTTTTATGAATTTGCTGAAGCCCAGAAATAAGCAATGACAAGAAGGGATTGGTGTTTCCAAAGCAGGAAAGCAGTGAGCCTTTATGCTTTTATTTCTGTTTTATTTTGTTTTTCAAGGCAGGAGAGGAGAATTACCCCATATCAGATCCTGTCTTTGGTAAATTTTTCTACTAGAGATATGTAAACTCTTTGGGCTGAAGAGATTGGACTAGATGACCTTTAAAGACCCTTTCCAATGCATAACACTCTATGATTCTATGAATTCACCTGTCAGGTCCTTCCAGCTCTGTTTTGATAAAACCTGTTTACTGTTATTTGAATAGTTTCAGGCAGCTAGGGAATAAAATCACTGCATATTAAGAGTGACACAGTAATTTCTGTTGCTTCACCTGCCTGTTTGTATTTTGTCTGCCCACGCTAGCAGCTGCTGGGTCAAGGATTAGAGCTCTCACGGGCAAGTTCAGATTGGTTTTACAGGTAGGGCCTCAGGGTTGGGATGTCACAACTGCTGTGACACTGCTGTTAGAAGTTCACAACCCCAAAGCAAGAGTTATTTTCTGTCCTCCTGGTGTTTTGGGCTGCCCGCAAAAAGGGATCTGTGGTGAGGCGCTGAGCCAAGTGGGAGTGAGTGGGTCATGAGCATATTGGCCTCTGCAAAGTCCATGTTGGGCCAGTGGTCTCAAGCAGGGGCATAATGACACCTCGGGGATGCCACAGCTTTTCTTCAGCAAAGAGCAGTCGGAGCTTTGTCATTTCAGGGTTTGTTTGCATAAGGGAGGGACCCCATGTCCTTGGAGGAAGTAGCTGCAGATCTGCAAGTATGATCGTTGCATAATAAAAGGAGCCAAAACTTGGATTTTAAGACAGCCTTGGGAGCCCTTGTGAATTCTTTACCACAAGCCCTTGGAAGGCAGAGTTGTAAACACAAGTCATCTGTGCAGGGAAGAAGAAAACAGACAAAAAAGGAAGAAAAAAAAAAAAGTAAGCATAAGGAAAAATTTTCCCTTGAGGGTGGCAGAGCACTGGACCATGCCACCCAGGGGATTGTGGAGTCTTCTTCTGTGAAGATAGTCAAAGCCTTTATGTGTGTTGCAATCCTGGGCAACCTGATACAGGTGAACCTGTTTCAGTAGAGGGGGTTGATTAGATGATCTCCAGATCCTCAATGGTCCTACAGGTGTAGTCACACAAGCTGGGTTAGAAAATGAAAGTGAAGCATGTGAGATCTACAGTAGCACTTGAAGGATCAAGGAAAATGATGGCACCTTTGGTCAAGGTGCAGTTACTGCTTATATGATCTTTTACCTCTCTGTCTTGGCACAATTCATTTTACAGACAAATATGTGTTCCCTCAGAGCCCTTTGGACTTGATTGTTCTTTCTCTGCTTGACAAAGAAGGTGAATTTACTCTGAAGAAATATTTCTGTGACAGATACTTACAGAATTGTTCCTGTGTTCATCTTTTATGACTATATTTTTCTGTCTTGTTTTATAGACACAGACGAGGACACAGTGAAAAGGTGTTTTGCCACGTTTGAAGAGAAATTCTTCCAAACATGTGAGAAAGAACTTGCCAAAATCAACATTTTCTATTCAGGTAAGGTGCTTATTTGTGTATATTTGTGGAAAATACACCACCACAAAAGAAGTCTCAAGCTCCCAAACATGCAGACTAAATGCAGTGGTTCATGCAGGTCTACCATCAACTAACTACAGGGTAGGTTCATAAGGGGAACTGCTCTGGTTTAATCACAGGTGCAGAGCTAAACCATGGTATTTGAATGGAGGGAGAAAGAAGTGCAGGTGATTTCATTGCTTTGCAATAGCATCCTGCTGAGCTTTATGAGGATGCTCTTAAACTTAAGTGGTAGCTTTCACATAGGTCACCGTTTCTCAGCTTACCCACGGTGATGGTCTCCTGTGCACGTTTTGGGCATGCTAAACACCCTGGCTGGTGCTTCTTGAGCTTATGCAGGAATAGCTCTCCTGGACTTGCTTGTATATGGTCACTTGACCATCTTGGTATGTCCAACAAGTTTTTAAAAACTTAACTCTTACTTAAACTTTATTGACTTTCTGAAACAGATCAGCCAGTAGCAAGTTCTTACAGTCTGTGTATCAGATAGTTTAGTCAATTGAGTAAAGATGCAGTGGTGATGAGTAGAGGTTAGTCTAGATGATCTCCAGAGATCCCTTCCTACCACTACCATTCTGGGATTCTGTGGTATGTCAAGGTGTCATTGCTTGTTGTTTTCCCTGACAAATTTACTTTCACATCCTGTGTTTTGAAATTAAACTTTATAGTGGTGTAACTGGAAATTTACTCTGTAATATTGCTATAAAAAGCTTAGTGTTCTCCAGTTCCACCCACCATTACACTTCATATGCATTTCAACCTCTTCTGGTAAGGTTTAAAACAGGTTTTTGACTAGAAAATATTTCAAAATATGGTGAGGTGAATGAGTCACAGTTCTTAAAGGTGTTTAACAGATGCAGCGAAGTGGTTCTGAGTGACATGGAATGGTAAGGTTGGAAGGGACCTCAAGGATCATCTAGTTCCAACCCCCTGCCATAGGCAGGAACACCTCCCACTAGTACAGCTCACTCAAGGCCTCGTCCAACCTGGCCTTGAACCCCTCCAATGAGGGAGCATCCACAACCTCCCTGGACAACCTGTTCCAGTTCACCACCCTCACTGGAAAGAACTTCCTCCTAACATCCAGTCTAAATCTCCCCTCTGCCAGTTTAAACCCATTGCCCCTTGTCCTGTCATTGCAAGATCTTGTAAATAGTCCCTCCCCAGCCTTCCTGTAGGCCCCCTTCAGATACTGGAAGGCTACTATCAGGTCTCCTCGAAACCATCTCTTCTCCAGGCTGCAGAGCCCCAACTCTCTCAGTCTGTCCTCATAGCAGAGCTGCTCCAG
>VWZE01021959.1:11012-22222 GCA_013396675.1 Eubucco bourcierii | reverse complement strand
GATGAGGCCTTGAGTGACCTGTTCTAGTGGGAGGTGTCCCTGCCTATGGCAGGGGGTTGGAACTAAATGATCCTTGAGGTCCCTTCCAACCTTACCATTCTATGATTCTATGATTCTTATAGGGCCTTTACAATAAAGGGGGTTTCACACCTCCTTGAACACCTCCAGGTAGGGAGCAACCACAACCTTCCTGGGCAACCTGTGCCAGTGTCTCACCACCCTCACTGGAAAGAACTTCCTCCTAACATCCAATTTCAATCTCCCCTCTGCCAGTTCAAACCCATTGCCCCTTGTCCTGTCATTGCAAGACCTTGTCAATAATCCCTCCCCAGCCTTCCTGTAGCCCCCTTCGGATCCTGGAAGGCTACTCTAAGGTCTCCTGGAAGCCTTCTCTTCTCCAGGATGCAGAACCCCAATTCTCTCAGCCTGTCCTCACAGCAGAGCTGCTGTAGCCCTCTGAGCATCTTTGTGGCCTCCTCTGGACTCACTCCAACACTTCCATGTCCTTCCAGTGCTGGGGGCTCCAGAACTGCACACAGTACTCCAGATGGGGTCTGAGGAGAGCAAATCAAAGGGGCACAATCCCCTCCCTTGCCCTGCTGCCCACACTGCTCTTGCTGCATCCCAGGACTCGATTGCTGTCTGGGCTGTGCACTCACACTGCAGGCTAATGTTGAGTTTTTCATCACCCCATTCTGCCCCATTTTTTTCAAAGAATTATGAGAGACATTAATTTCAATGTCAACTTGTATTTCTCAAGAATATAAAATTGTGATTTTTTTTTCTGTTGGGGAAAATATAGACTTAGTATACAGACTATATATATAGTATATATAGACTGTATAGAGAGAGAGACTATATATATAGTATATATATAGACCAGTACTTAATAGAAGTAAGCAACCATTTAAATGATAGTTTTCAAAGCATGCCACTCATTAAATTAAAAAAGATGTAGAAAGAGGCTATCTGCTGGCCTAATTTATTGATTTCTGTGATTACATAGAACTCTTCTCCAAGTTTAGTCTAAGGCATTCAACAGTGGTTGTTGCCACCATTAGAAGACACATCTGGGAAACAGCATTGGCTGACTTGATTCTATCCTAGGTGTTTCATACCTCTCTAACAGTGGAAAATAATTAAAAATACACTCCACATCACTCCTGGGCAAGGAGAGTCAATGTGACCAGCTGACTATTAAACTAACTTAGTCTTCTAAGACAATTAGGGTGAAAGGATAAGATTGAGAATCTCTAAATTATGAGGATGCTCAATCAGCTTCCTATATTCACCCAGACACACAGATACTGCATCTGATTGTGTCTGAACCACTTCAAAAACAAAGAGTAGAATGAAAAAGAATAATAATAATAATAATAATAATAATAATAATAATAATAATAATGTTTTTTAATTATTTTTTCAGTCACAGAAAATGTTGCATATAGTGCATGAAGTTTTGTGCAACATTCTTATATCAAAACCTAAGCTTCACGTGTGAAAATGATAGCCCTGTGATTAATTTAATGTACTTTCCATATCTGAGTGCTTCTTTTGTCCTCTACCCTAATCCCTGTCTCCAAGGATTTAGTCTTACATTTCAAGCCTACATGAACCTTCTAACAGCTACCATCTTTTACTTTCAACCTGTTACACAGATGGTCCTTCCATGCCTTTAAATCTGACATTTCCTTCCAGCATCATATGGTCCAAAGCCCATTCTGGGCAAGTGTAAAACCATGACCCAGAAAGAGTTTTGCTTATATACACCAATGTTAACGTCTGATGACACACAGCTCTTCCAGGATCACAAAACAAGAGCCTTTTACGAGTGGGGAGAGAATATTTCTACCATTTCATAGGCAACTGTCACTCATTTCTTCCCTGAAAGGAGCCAACAAAAGAGACAATACTGCAATACTACTTTTAGGTACAGAAAACTGTTTTGGTATGTGAATGTGTGTGTATGAGAGGTGAGAAAAGAGAGAGAGTGAGAGAGAGAAGGAAATAAAAAAGGAAAGAAGGAAAGAAAGATGAAAACATGGAAAGAAGGAAAGAAAAAAAGAAAGGAAAGAAAGAAAGAAAAAGAAAGAAAGAAAGAAAGAAAGAAAGAAAGAAAGAAAGAAAGAAAGAAAGAAAGAAAGAAAGAAAGAAAGAAAGAAAGAAAGAAAGAAAGAAAGAAAGAAAGAAAGAAAGAAAGAAAGAAAGAAAGAAAGAAAGAAAGAAAGAAAGAAAAGAAAAGAAAGAAAGAAAGAAAGAAAAGAAAGAAAGAAGGAAGGAAGGAAGCAAGGAAGCAAGCAAGTGTAATAGATAATTGTGCAGGCAAGGTAAAGGTAGTGCTGCAGGCAGTGTTTCCTAAACTTGTCTGTGTAAGGGATGTAGTATTTCAGATAAGACCAGTTCAGTGTTGATCAGATAAATGCTGCAATTGACCTAGTTTGAAGCAAGCTGAATTGTCAGGCAATTCCTAACTCCATTAATGGGTTAATAATTTTAGCATGCTATTCTTTTTTTTGAAAAGGCTTATTTAAATGTTTATCAGTTGTGCAAAGTGGAGCAGCACTGGAGATTCGCAAGGGAGAACTGATCATTGCCTATGCATGGAAGCGTTGTAGGAAGATTAAAATAACATTGAGTATATTCTGTAAATGAAGGAGAGAACTAAAAGAAGCCTCCAGAGTCCATTATAAATTTTAATAATACATCAAGGTAATGTAACTGAATAACCGATCTCTGAGGGAAGAAACACAACATTTGGCTAATATTACAATTTAAATTATGAAAACAAAAAGAGCTTTTAGTTAATCTTGTCTTTCTGCTTTTATTCTTGAGGCTCTTTTTTATTTTCCCTGAATCCAAAACACCATGTAAACAAATAAAAGTACGGGAGAAAATAAACAGTTTGGCATCTCAGTAGATTAATTAATGCGCTTCAGCCTTGGCACCAGTAGGCGAAAATTATGTGCATAAATAATATCACTAATTAAAAAGATGCAGATTAACATGCAAATAATGTTAATGAGGATCTGCAATTCCAGAGTGGATTCGCATAACATCAACAATTTAATGGGTTGGAAGGCTTGTGTTTGCATTACATTAATAAATTTCAAAGACCTTGCATAAAAAAGTTCTGTCGGAGCCTCTGTTTCCCACTTGTGAGTTGTAAATTCTGTGGGCAGTAGCAAACGCTCATCGGCAGATGCCAAAGTCATTATCTCAAAGACTGTTGAGATGGTGCCATGTGCCAGTGTGACCAGCTGTTGGGAACTGGGCAGTAGGCACTGCACTGTGCCAATTATTCATATTATTTGGGTAGTCTTGATATTTATTTAAACTGATTAATATTTTGTGCTCTGCATCTTGATCTGGAGGGAAATCATTTTAAGCAAGCAAAGTTTTTTTTAAAAAAATCTTATTAGCCTTTGATGTGTCATGGATGGTTGAATGCATAATGGAATTGATTAAGCAGACATAATTTCTAACCATAGGCAAAAACAATATAAGATGCCTTTAATGATGTCATATAACGTTGAGATGAAATATCACAGGATCGAACTCCAAATAAATCATAATAACCCAGATTTTATTGAAAAAATGAGAACTGGTACACTGAAGTATCCTTTTTTTTTTTTATTATTTCACTTGTGAGCTGGGGAATGCTCCTCTGAGGACACTTCTTAGAGAGAGAGCAAAGGTTAAGAAAGATTAGAAGGAAACTCATTTTAAACGCCATGTAACTCTTCATTAATTGTCTCTCCTGTTCTATGATAACTACAATCCGTTCTACACCCAGCCCTTTAGCTGTGGCTTGGAGACACCGTGACATACACTGGACAAGCAGTTTTCTGAAGAAGGACCCTTATAACATGTTAGAATTGTCCATCTGTGCCACCTCTTTCTGAATTATTTGAGAATGAGAGTTCTCATTTGTGTACATGAAATAAGGTTGATAGCTGCACAAAGCAGTAGAAACAAGGAGCACAACTTATATAGAATCATAGAATGGTAAGGTTGGAAGGGACCTCAAGGATCATCTAGTTCCAACCCCGTGCCACAGGCAGGGACACCTCCCACTAATACAGGTTACTCAAGACCTCCATAAACTCAGAACACTCACCTAGACTTGACAAATAAAAACAAAAGTACAGCTTTGTATTTATGCTTCTTCTGTCTCTCCAAGTCTCTCCTACCTAGATCTTAAAATTGTCAGTTATGAAAAATCTGCCAACAACTTAAAGGTTAAAAAAAAAAAAAAAAAAAAAAGCAAAACAGTCTGAATAAGCACTTTGCAAGAGAAAAAAAAATGTAAAGCAAGGCAAGGAGTGTATCTCTGCTGCAGATGTACAACTTATCTTTTCTATTTTTTTTTTTTAATATTAAAAGGAAGAATAGTTTACATTGCCTTGCTTGAATCTCTTTTCCTCTGGTGCCCTGAACTGTTGGAGCAGGTCCAGATGAGGCCACAAAGATACTCAGAGGGCTGCAGCAGCTCTGCTGTGAGGACAGGTTACAAGAGTTGGGGCTCTGCAGCCTGGAGAAGGTTTCCAGGAGAGCTTGGAGTGGTCTTCCAGGATCTGAAGGGGGCTACAGAAAGGCTGGGGAGGGACTATTGACAAGGTCTTGCAATGACAGGACAAGGGGTAATGGGTTTGAACTGGTAGAGGGGAGATTGAAAGTGGATGTTAGGAGGAAGTTGTTTGCAGTGAATACATCTCAGGGCACCATTGGCCTTTTTTGCCACCAGGGCACATTTATGGCTCATGGAGAAGCTGTTATCCACTAGCACTTCAAGGTACCTTACAGAGCTACACTCCAGCAGGTCTCCCCTCACCTGCTTCAGGTGCATGTAAAAATAGTGCATGCATTTTATGTTTGTGAAACTCTTTCATGGGTGCTGTGTAAATACCAAGCATTAACTTTAAGACTAATGCTGGAATGAGAGAGTAGTTTTCAAACCCAAGTTAGTATATGGAAAATATAGTCCTCAGTATGTACATACAGACAGAAGAATCTGTCCTTATTATAGGTTTTAATACTTATTGGAACATGAGAAATAAACTACTTTGTCTGTAGATATTGTCTGGTTTGGGAAGACCTGCTGTATATACCTGATTAGAAATAAGTGTAACACTCAGCATCAGCCAATACTTATCCAAGTTGCTAGACGTGTTTCAACTGCAATACTGTCTGAAAGGTTTTGAAATTGCCACATACTATGTTCAGAGACAAATCAAATACAACTAAAACTGAAGCTTTCAGAAAGACCAAGGAGTGTCTCGAGCATAGCTTCAAACCACACACATGCTTGGGTATGGAAGTGAACAATTCAAACTGATAATTTCACAGAAGAAAATTGAAGAGTTTCATTCACTCATCAGGGGAAAAGGGGGGAAAACCACACCTTTCAAAGCTTGAGAAGTTATGAAATGGAGAAGTTTGTACTTTGGCTCTGTTTGATAATAACATAAGAAAAAAAAATATATTTATTAGTCTCTTTCTTGTCTTCCATGCTCATCTGGTGTAACAGCAACATACTGGATGTTTGTTTATTTATATTGTTGCCTCCCAAACAATATCTATCAGCTAAACCCTTTCATCAGAAACTAGAGTTAAGACACTGACTTCTGCAACTTTGATACAAACAAGCAAAACAGGGCAAATCTCAGTGGAACAAGTACAGATTTGTCAACAGCTTGGCATAGCTCCATCCTTGTTTGGAAAGACTATGCATTAAAGTGTGAACAAAGCTCAATCTTTTTGTCCATTGGCCTTTCTACTGAGGCTGTCCCAGGGTCCTACCAGGTGCCAGTTTAGAATGGTAGTTGCTTCGAAGACCATTCATGTTATGTTACCTGTATGCTAAGTTACTCTACATACCTGTTCTTTGGTTGCTGGAAACTTTGGAATTTCTGATGAAACAACTTTTCTTCTTATTATTTTCCCTTTGAAATTGTTAACCCATCTGTAGCAATCATAATAGCTCTCACCATAGAACCTTCAGTTTTCACCACTTTTATTTCTCAACAAACTATTAAAAAAACAAACAAACAAAAAAAAAAAAACCACAACTGTGATGGTTTGGGAGTTTCCTGCCCCCCCACCCTTTGTAAAATGACCAAGACTAGACTCAGCCAGCTGGAAGTTAAGGACTGAAGCTCTGTTTACAGCTCAGCATAATGTACAAGCAGAGATAGACACAATAGACAGGAACAGTTACGGACATAGACAAGTTAAAGGGAATACAGAAACACAACTCCCCTCCCAGAAATCAGAGTCCCCAGGAGGGGCTCCCAACCACCCTTCCACCTTCTCCCCACCCCTCTACCTTACCCCAAGGTTTGCCTTACAAGCAAGGTGAGTTTGGAGGATGGGCAAGGGCAGTTAGAAGAAAAGTGGTTAGTGAGGTTACTCAGGCAGAGAGGAGACAACCCAGAATATAGACAGCCCAAGTGTGTCTGTGCCTGCGAGATGACTGACTTACCTTTGTTTTGTATTCTTATTCTTAAACTTCTCAGCAAGCCCATGAGTGAAGCAGACATCACCATTGTTTCCTTTTCACAGCATATAATATAATTTTCTCCATTAAAATATTCCAATTAGCCTCGAACCAGCACAACAACCCAGAACAGACCAAACTCCCCTGACTGTGCTTCAAATCCTCTGCATACTCAGGAATGAGCACTTTCTCATCAACATACATGGATTTTGTCCATTTTACACTTTGCTGATATTCACTGTGCTAATGTGTAGTTCCACTTGGACTCTGAGACCCAAAGAAAGCTGATGGCAATGTCTGTGTCTGTTGAGGTACACAAATATCGCTTGAAAAATCCCACATGTATTCACAAATCTATAGTCAGAGAAATAAACACCACTGGCTTTATTCAGTGGATATCAGAGCAGCAAGGACTGGGTTAAAGGACAGGGACGCTGACTCCACCACCTCCCTGGGCAGCCCATTCCAGCAGTCAATGACTCTCTCACTCAAGAACTTTCTCCTCACCTCCAGCCTAAACTTCCCCTGGCACAGCTTGAGACTGTGTCCTCTTGTTCTGGTGCTGCTTACCTGAGAGAAGAAAGCAACCTCCTCCTGGCTACAACCACCCTTCAGGTAGCTGTAGACAGCAAGAAGGTCTCCCTTGAGCCTCCTCTTCTGCAGGCTAAACAATCCCAGCTCCCTCAGCCTCTCTCCATAGGGCTGTGCTCGAGGCCTCTCCCCAGCCTCGTTGCCCTTCTCTTGTCCTTCTTAAATTGAGGTGCCCAGAACTGGACACAGTACTCAAGGTGTGGCCTAACCAGTGTTCAAGGCTGGTTTGGACGTGGCACTTGGTGCCATGGTCTAGTCTTGAGGTCTGTGGTAACGGGTTGGACTTGATGATCTTTGAGGTCTCTCCCAACCTTGGTGATACTGTGATACTGTGAAATGGTAAAACACAAATTAGCTGAAACCTTATCTCTGTTTCCTCTGCTATATTTTCATTATTTCTGTTCTGTAATTAAAAGATGTACATATCAGTGCAGTATTGATGCAAATAGAATATCAGTGGTTTGCAATGCAAAGTGTAGTTTTAGTTGGGCATAATGTTGAGAATAGCAGGCAAACCAATTGCAAAGACATATCAAATGACAATGCCATTCAGTCTTCTGTATCTTTCTGTGAAGAAAGTCTTCTGTGTTTTTCTTCAGTTGATTATCAGTTCCATAGTAGGTGTCCAAGGGGATGTGTAAGTAACATCCATAAAACTTTTAATATTTATCCTTCAAAAAGCAACTCCCCCAATGTATATAGATTAGAGTCCCTGTTCGATCCATGTCTGACACAGTACACAGAATGGCTAAAGAGGTAGGTCTAAAACATGTTTCTCTTGAGCCTGTGATGGAGTTGGTTCAAATGTTAATGAAATCTTCCTGCTTGAATTGGTCTAACTAGGACTGACTTCTTCATGTCCATTTCACTAGCCAAGGGCTGTAATATTTTGGATTTCTGTGCTCGTTTTTCCTGCACTACATAATTATTCAGAACAGTGGTTGAAGAAAACAGAAGGTTCTTACAGTACTGAGTAAAACTCTGTCAATAAATGCAATGTAGATGGATAAAAATGTTATTTTATTTATGCCTGGATTCTCTCAGGCTCTAAATCAGCTATTACCACTCCAGAAAGCTGTATACAGATTGGCCACTAAAACTACACTCTGAGCAGTCATTTAGAGTTAAATGGCAAATGTAATTAATTAGGGAAGAAACTGAAAACAGGAGATCATAATTATACCACTAAACAAATGCATTCAGCAGTCATCTCTTGAATACTTCACACAGCTTCAGTTATACAGTTTCAAAATAGCCATGTAAGAACTGGAGATCCAGAGGAGGCAGAAGACCCATAAATTCTATATAATGAGAGACAGTATAGAACAGGATAGGGAAAAGAAGGCTACATTTAGACAGGAGGATTTGATAACCCTGAAAACCATGAAGGTGTTGAATAAGTTATTCCATACTTCTGATAAGCACAAGGCACAGCCATTGTAGAGCTGCCACTGAAATAAGCAGACAGCAAAGAGAAGAAATTTTTTTTTTACACCACACGCAATGAAACAGGGGAATTCATTGTCACAGGAGGTCAAAAGTATTCTTCTAAAAGAGGAGGCACACTGCCAAAGGTCAGGTCCACCACAACTGCAGAACCTGACAGTCCAGACAGAGACTCCAGCTCTGAGTAGTCCCAAATTTAGTAATGGAAGGTATGCCAAGGAAACCAGATACATTTGCCTGCTACTCTTCAAGAAAAACATGAGACAAAAAATACTTTGGTCTAGGCGATTTGTCTGCCCTTCATTCCTGCTGTTAGCCTCAAGTGACTCTGCTCTGATATAAGAGTAACCTATTCCTAATTTTTTTCAAGCACTTGCCCACAGTTTCTTGAGCAATATGGGAATCAGGTTTCTGCCATAACTGTAAGTCTGTCTTATGGTAAGTCTAAGCAGGCCAAAATAGGCTTATCCATGTCCTGGCTTACCCAGAGATGTTTTTCTGCTCTCCTCCCTTCTGATACGGGGAGAAGCAACCACGGGAAGGAGGACAAAGAACCTGGAGCCACTGAGTCTAAGGACTGTAGCCTGCCCAGACTTGTTCTCCTGTTCCCCCTCCTTCCATGCTGGGGAAAGCAACCGTGGGAAAGGCAAACCAAAGCCCTGGTTTCAGCTGGTATGGTCAAGCTTGGCAAAGTGCCATCCCCAGTGGCTAATCTATGTCCAAAGGCCTATTAATCTTGGGTTGTATCGATAAAAAGGAATGAGCAGATACCACAACCTGCTCTATGCCCTTGTATTCATGGTGTTGCTGCTGCCTCATTGCATCCTGAGCTGTGTGGAACTCCAGGACCAAGTACAGGCTCTAAATGCCTGCATGCACTCAGCCTGCACAGCCAGCCTGACATTGTGCCCAGCCTGCACATGGCATTGCATCCTGCCTGCCCCTCTGCAAGGCTGTTGCTGAATGAGGAGTCAAGAAGAACTAGGTCAGAGACTGTGCCAGACTCCAGCTGCCTGAGAAAAGAGTCTGGGAAACTTCAAAGCCTCTAATGACTTTGAGACTACTGACAGCAGCCCCTCCATGTGCTTTGGGTACTGTCTGATAGTATTTTGTGAGTAAATACTTAAAGCCTCTTGTAATCAGTAGCAGAATCAATAACAGAACAGGCTACCTCTTTCCTTCTCTTTCTCCTTTCATTGTGTATTGTTTTGTGTACAAACTGCATGTACTCATACATAGTTTTGCTGAATTCTCTTTTGCTTGTTCCTGAAGCTCCTTGGGTTATTGTGTGTCTAGAGAAGTATGGTGCTAGGTCAAAATAGGCCTAATATGAGTCCTGGCATGTTCAGGTATGGTCTCCCACTCCTTCTCCCACTTCTGGAGTGGGGAGAGATGCGGGAAAGAGAACAGAGGCCTGGAGCCATGTAGTTTAAGACGCTGGCTTGTTCAGATATGTTTTGCTCCTGTTTGCATCTTGTGGTAAACAAGGGACATCCACCTGGCATATGCTCATCACATGTAAGGCCCATGCCTTCCCAGATTTGGGTAAAGCAAGCCTATGGCTTCACCTAATATGGTGAGATCAGGCAAAATACCATTCTGGCTGGTTAATGGATCCATTTATCTCAGTTGCCATGGGACCAGTTGATCCTTGGGCATCTGATAAAAGTAGACCAGCCTTGTTGCATTAGGGACCCAAAACCTTGCTGCTTTGAGAGAAGCCGTGTTGCTTAATACCTAGCTTTGATGCTTTAAGCCATATTTCCTGAATTCTGCCATGCTTCAGTTTACCAGGGAGGAACACAAGCACCCATGCTGTAGGCAACAAGACTGTGATGAAAGCTGCCCAAAAGCAGAGTCAGCCTTAGTGTGAACACTGCCAGCAGGTAATGATAGCATACACCATGCAGAAGGGGTAAGAGTAGGAGAGCTGAGTGCCCCTGAGTAAGCTGCATTATTGCCACTTGCAGTTACATCTAGAGACAGCAATGAGTCCCTCCAGTTTGAGCTCCCATTTACACAGACCTCACCACAATCAGCATAGAGAGATTAAGCAGCAAGATGCATGTTTGTTTGCACTCATGAGAGCCTTGGGGCAGCTGAGAGAGGCAAGTTGACCCCGTGAGCTGAGAGAAACCCACCAAGAACCAGCACCATTTACTTTATGTTTATCATCACCTTTGCTTTATGTTTAAACCTGGTAACATACTTTGGACAGTAAGCCTAGCCCCAGAAAAATTCCAAAGATATTAATTTGTGAATAAGTATTCATAGAATCATGGAAACATAGAATGGTAAGGTTGGAAGGGACCTCAAGGATCATCTAGTTCCAACCCCCTGCCATAGGCAGGGACACCTCCCACTAGTACAGGTTACTCAAGGCCTCCTCCAACCTGGCCTTGAACACCTCCAGGGAGGGAGCAGCCACAACCTCCCTGGGAAACCTGTGCCAGTGCCTCACCACCCTCACTGGAAAGAACTTCCTCCTAACATCCAGTCTCAATCTCCCCTCTGCCAGTTCAAACCCATTGCCCCTTGTCCTGTCATTGCAAGACCTTGTCAATAATCCCTCCCCAGCCTTCCTGTAGGCCCCCTTCAGGTACTGGAAGGCTACTATCAGGTCCCTGAGAAGCCTTCTCTTCTCCAGGTTGCAGAGCCCCAACTCTCTCAGCCTGTC
>VWZE01021959.1:0-10478 GCA_013396675.1 Eubucco bourcierii | reverse complement strand
GTTGCCCTTCCCTTGTCCACTGTCGTTGTGACTTCATAAAAAGCCACTAAATTTGTCAGGCAAGATCTGCCCTTGGTGCAACCATTGCTGGTTCCCACCAATCACTTCTGGTTTTCCATTTGCCTTAGCAGAACTTTCAGCAGGATCTGCTCCATGATCTTACCAGACACAGAGGTGAGATTTACTGGTCTGTAGTTCCCAGGGTCATCCTTCTTTCCCTTCTTGAAGATGGGTGTTATGTTTGCCCTTCTCCAGTCAGCAGGAACTTCACCACTCTACCATCACCTTTCAAATATGATGGACGGTGGCTTGGCAACTTCATCTGCCAGTTCCCTCAGGACCCGTGGGTGGATCTCATCAGGCCCCATGGACTTGTGCACATTCAGGTTTCTCAGGAGTTCACAAATATGATCTACTATAGCAGGCAGATCTGCCTGCTCCCAGTCCTTACTTTTACCTTCTGGAACTTGGGCATTGTGGTTGGAGCCCTTGCTGTTGAAGACTGAGGCAAAGAAGTCATTGAGCACCTCAGCCTTGTCCATATCCTTTGTCAGTATTCTGTAAAGCCTCCTTGTAATAATTTCTCTGCTTACTTTGTAGTTTTGTCTAGCTGCTCATTTAGCAGTGAGAGAATCTCTTGAGTACTCCTAGAGGGTAAGCTGCATATTGCTGAGGAAAACTCCAGTTTATTAGCAGTGAGAGAGCCTCTTGAGTACTCCTAGAGGGCAAGCTGCATATTGCTGAGGAAAACTCCAGTTTATTAGCAGTGAGAGAGCCTCTTGAGTACTCCTAGAGGGCAAGCTGCATATTGCTGAGGAAAACTCCAGTTTATCAGCAGTGAGAGAGCCTCTTGAGCACCTGTAGAGGGCAAGCTGAAGAAAACTCCAGGTTAAAATATTTCCACTTCTTGGTTTGATTGATATTGTTTGAAATTATCTAATGCTGCCCTATGCATCGTACATATCTTCAACATAATCTTGCACAGCTGAGCACAAAAAACCCTGTAAATAAGTTCAGATTTTTTTTTTTATATTAGTGAAAGGTAATTTTTTTTCATATTTACCTTATCATAATTAATATTTAATAACAGTCACACAAGGAGCCATGCTGTTACCTCTGTAAAACTATGTGACTACAACCTTGGAAAGGCATCAGTAGTCGCTGCTGTAGTACATGAGGCTGGCTCCATAAGGGCATGGATTTTTTTCCCAAGGATTAGCATTTGATGTGCACTGGTATCACCTCTTCTAAGAACTAGAAACAGGCTATGTACAATTTAAGATTTAATCTTTGCTCTGAATGAAGTAGGAAATAAATGGAATGTATAAAATACTACATATTCTCATGTACACACATTTCACAAATACAGTGTTAAATCACATCGCAGACAGCACAGATTAATACCACTACTTGCAATGTAATGGGTGTTTCTTTGCTTCCACAGCCCCACATAGTGTACCTACAAGAAACCTGGCTGATTCATTTTTTTGCTTTCCAATAATTCCCAATTATGTCTGTACCACACTAAATGATGCTGCTTACACCTCTAAACAAAAAGATGTTCTGTGTTGATGAAAAGCTCAACATGAGCCTGCAGTGTGCACATGCAGCCCAGACAGCCAACCGAGTCCTAGGCTGCATCAAGAGCAGCGTGGCCAGCAGGGCAAGGGAGGGGATTCTGTCACTTTACTCTGCTCTTGTCAGACCCCAACTGGAGTCCTGTGTGCAGTTCTGGAACCCGCAGCACAGGAAGGACATGGAAGTGTTGGAACGGGTCCAGAAGAGGGCCACAAAGATGCTGAGAGGGCTGGAGCAGCTCTCCTATGAGGACAGGCTGAGAGAGTTGGGGCTCTGCAGCCTGGAGAAGAGAAGGTTTCTCAGGGACCTGATAGTAGCTTTCCAGTATCTGAAGGGGGCCTACAGGAAGGCTGGGGAGGGATTATTGACAAGGTCTTGCAATGACAGGACAAGGAGTAATTGGTTTAAACTGGCAGAGGGGAGATTGAGACTGGATGTTAGGAGGAAGTTCTTTCAAGTGAGGGTGGTGAGACACTGGAACAGGTTGCCCAGGGAGGTTGTGGCTGTTCCCTCCCTGGAGGTGTTCAAGGCCAGATTGGAGGAGGCCTTGAGTGACCTGTGCTAGTGGGAGGTGTCCCTGCCTATGGCAGGGGGTTGGAACTGGATGATCCTTGAGGTCCCTTCCAACCTCACCATTCTATGATTCTATGTCTTGACCAAATATTTCAGTTACTGCCAAACATCAAAAAAGAAGAATAAATCAGGCTAAAACTATATTATATATAAAAGGTATTGTTACTAAAGTAAATAAGAATCAGAAAATGCTGTAATGGAGGCAACTCAATAGCGGCATGATGAAATAAGCACCGAAGAGAAAGCCTAAGTTTAATTTTATGACAGTGACATATCATTGCTAGTTGACATGTGGGAGAAAATTGGTTTAGTTGAATAAAACATAATTTATACTTATTGCTCATTATGGGAAAATGATAGAGGCACTGTGTTAACACTGTCTTACCAAGTTCATATTAACATGGGGTTGAAATGTTCTAGGTATCTCTGAATTTGCAGTAAAGGAAATGCAGAGTGTTAAATACTATTTGGATGTGCTCATGGAAGCACTTTGAAATATAAATTCATATAGAAAAAATAACAAATTACTTTAAAATTTCCTGGTTGTTAAGTGCCAGTTACCTTTTGTGTACTCCTAGAGTTAAATATCCGTGGTGTGAGATCATTTGAGTGTTGTAGCCACAGTAGAAACAACGCATTTAGAGGTGAACTCATTAAAATCTATGTTTATTGCAGAATAAGTCTTGTGATTCATTTCATTGTCAGAAAGGAAGGATCCAGATGCTCTCACCAAATACCTGTGTAGTGTTGGGAAACATTGAATTCAGAGACTCAAAGGTCACCTCTTCCATCTGAAATTCCCATAGAATTCATTGGTCTTCTTACTGACTTAGGTCTTAGCAGATGACATTCAGGAAAGATCTTTCTTCTTCATTCCATTAAAAGAAATAAACAAAAAAAATCAAAATAATATTATCTGAGATAAAATTATTAATTACAAACTATTATTAATGTACAGATAATAACCCATGTTCTTGAACTTAGGAGGGATACAGGAACCACTTGAAACATAAAGTTAGATAATGGTTGGGCTGGAGCAGCTCTGCTATAAGGACAGGCTATAAGAGTTGGGGCTCTGCAGTCTGGAGAAGAAAAGGCTTCCAGGAGACCTGATAGTAGCCTTCCAGTATCTGACGGGGCTGACAGGAAGGTTGGGGAGGGACTGTTGACAAGTTCTTTCAATACCAGGACAAGGGGCAATGGGTTTGAAGTGGCAGAGGGGAGATTGAAACTGGGTGTTAGGAGAAAGTTCTTTAGGGTGAGAGTGGTGAGGCACTGGCACAGGTTGCCCAGGGAGGTTGTGGCTGCTCCCTCCCTGGAGATCTTCAAGGCCAGATTGGAGGAGGCCTTGAGTGACCTGTACTAGTGGGAGGTGTCCCTGCCTATGGCAGGGGGTTGGAACTAACTGGTGTTTGAGGTCACTTCTAATATTACCATTCTATGATTCTTGAAAGGTTTTTCAAATCAGAGTAAGTCTGTGAGTCTATGAACAATTTGTAGTTAGGTTTAATTTAAACTAAAACATTTTTCTTATTTTTTTTTCCCTCTTACTTTCTAGCTGTACCCTTGTATCCAGCCTTCTATCATTCTTTGCTTAATAAGAACTTCTTTGAAGTGCTTACATTTTTGCTTCAACAATACTGCAGGAATATATGCTGATGAAATACTCTGATACTAAATCTGCATTTTAGAAAGAAATAAATAAATCCCTTTTCTCCTTCTTAAATTATATGTTTACCTCCTATTTATATCACCTCTTTTTTGGTTTGGTTTCCATTCAGTCTGAGGGGTTTGCAAGTAGACTGACATGATTTACTGACAGCTCTCAGTGCTTCCTGTTCCAAGTGGCAGTACTGGGACAGAGTATAGTTTCTGATCTGGAAAGTGCGTGCACCTTTTCTGTTCATTCTTGCTCATGACAGTGCTAAACATTCATGCTATAAACACATATATTCCTGGTCACCAAACTGGAAAAACATGGACTTGATGGGTGGAGCACTGCTGGATAAGGAATTGGCTGGATGGTTGCATGCAGAGATCAAGGGCACAATGCCCACCTGGAGACCAGTGCCAAGTGGTGTCCCTCAGGGGTCAGTGCTGGGACCAGTGCTGTTTGACATCTTTGTCAGTGCCATGGACAGAGGAATCAGTGCACCCTCAGCAAGTTTGCAGATGACACCAAGCTGTGTGGCACAATCGACTTGCTAGAGGGCAGGGATGCCATCCAGAGGGACCTGGACAGGCTGGAGAGGTGTGCCCAGGCCAACCTCATGACATTCAACAAGGCCAAGTGTAAGGTCCTGCACCTGGGTAGGCACAATCCCAAGCACAACTCCAGGTTGGGTGGGGAATGGCTGAGAGCAGCCCTGAGGAAAGGGACCTTGGGGTCTGGGTTGATGAAAAGCTCAACATGAGCCTACAGTGTGCACATGCAGCCCAGACAGCAACCGAGTTCTGGGCTGCAGCAAGAGCAGCATGGCCAGCAGGGAGGGGATTCTGCCCCTTTACTCTGCTCTCGTCAGACACCACCTGGAATCCTGTGTACAGTTCTGGAGCTCCCAGTGCAGGAAGGACATGGAAGTGTTGGAGTGGGTCCAGAGGAGGCCACGAAGATGCTGAGAGGGCTGCAGCAGCTCTGCTGTGAAAGACAGGCTGAGAGAGTTGAGGCTCTGCAGCCTGGAGAAGAGAAGGCTTCGAGGGGACCTGATAGTAGCTTTCCAGTATCTGAAGGGGACCTACAGGAAGGCTGGGGAGGGACTATTGACAAGGTCTTGCAATGACAGGACAAGGGGCAATGGGTTTAAACTGGCAGAGGGGAGATTGAAACTGGATGTTAGGAGGAAGTTCTTTCCAGTGTAGGTGGTGAGACACTGGCATAGGTTTCCCAGGGAGGTTGTGGTTGCTCCCTCCCTGGAGGTGTTCAAGGCCAGGTTGGAGGAGGCCTTGAGTGACCTGTACTAGTGGGAGGTGTCCCTGCCTATTGCAGGGGATTGGAACTAGATGATCCTTGAGGTCCCTTTCAACCTTAGCATTCTATGATTCTATATTACTTTAATCCTTAATATTATGTCCCAAAAAACAGCTCCCAAACTACCCCTCATAAATTTCTAATGTGATAAATCAGCCTTGTATGAACAAAACATAAAAATATTGAGCTTGGAAAAAATCTTTTTAGGAGACAAAAGATTGTGCCATCCATTTAATTTTAATTCTGAAAAAAAAAAAATTGTCTCTTGATTGCAGTAAAATGGCAACACTATTGAAATATTCAGTCTGTTCAGATGAGTTCTTAATACAACAGGACAATAATATTTTGTTACTGTTAACAAAGTCTATTGAATATCTCACAGGATACAATAGTGTGAAACTTTGCAAGAGAGTTACAGTTTTTAAATTTTTTTTTTCTAAACAATGGAGTTTTACCTCTAGCCATCTTAAAATGTCTTTATCTGCTTTAATTTATCCTTCATGGTAACCACAACCTTTATCTTCTGATCTGAGACAACATTTTTAGAAGGTGAAGCTTCAGTCCTCCATCTTATGATAGCAACAGCTCGTGCTATGCTTTCAGGTTGTTGCAAAACATACTGTAGAAAACTGAGTAAGTAAATAAGGATGGTTATATCAGAAGCTGCAATTCCTCTAAAAAAAACAGATGTCTTGGGACATTATTGTCATTTGAGTTCGTAACAAAAATAAGGAATTTTTGTTATTGCTTCTAATTACCAGGATCTAGCTCATAGATAAATCATAGAATCATGGAATTGACCAGGTTGGAAGAGACCTCCAAGATCATCCAGTCCAATCTATCACCCAGCCCTAGCCATCAACCAGACCATGGCACTAAGTGCCCCAGCCAGACTTTTCTTCAACAGCTCCAGGGACAGCAACTCCACCACCTCCTTGGGCAGCCCATTCCAATGCCAACCACTCTCTCTGGCAAGAACTTCCTCCTAATATTCAGCCTAGACCTCCCCAGGCATCACTTGAGACTGTGTCCCCTTGTTCTGTTGCTGGTTGTCTGAGAGAAGAGCCCAACCCTACCTGGCTACAAACTCCCTTCAGGTAGCTGTAGAGAGCAATGAGGTCTGTCCTGAACCTCCTCTTCTGCAGGCTTCACACCCCCAGCCCCCTCAGCTTTTCTTCACAGGGCTGTGCTCCAGGCCCCTCACCATTTATCTATTTCATAAGATGCAAATTTTATAAGTTTTCTTAGAAACCATAGCCAGTAAGTCTTAGTATATAAAATAAAATATTTTTAAAATACATTAAAAAAAATCACTAAGTCAATGTCAACTACTGAAATAAATTGAAAACTAATGCAAGATCTTGTCACCTTCCTTTTGTCAAGTTCTCAAGCCTTTATAGTTCCTTCAATATGTTTAATAAAATGTATTATGGCAAACCCCAAAGCATTCAGAAGTGCTCTCCTGGGAGTCATTCCAAGCCCTTTTTCTTTCCCATTTTTATTGTTGAGTCTTTCTAAAGCCCCTGGGAAGACCACTTTAAAACAATCTGTGCTGGTATGATTTATATTTATATAACTAATGAAGCCTATTTAATAATAATTATGCTGATTTAACTTAAATAACTCCCTATCTGTTATCCTGCCTGGAATGGCTGAAGAGAAATGCTGTGTAGTTTAATATTAATTGTAAAACTGTAGTTAGTTAAAACACACCATAACATATCTTGGCAACAGCAGGTTTTTCTCTTCTGCTTCTATGTTCTTCTCTCTGTATACTTTTATTATTTCTTCCATACAGTAATACATAAATGATCTCCATTTATATACAATTCAAAACAGAGAAGGATTAAAATTGAAAGTGATGGAAGCAAGAAACATTTATAGTGGTCAAAACTGTATGCAAAATGGATTGCAAAAGAAAGTCAAGGGTAGGAAAAACACAACACTGGCAATGTTTAGTTAAGCAAGAGAATGCAGGAAAAAAAAATAAAAATTAATAACTATTCCCAGAGAGAAAAAAACAGAAAAGGTTTTGTTCGAGCCAAGAACAAAAATAGGAAAGGATGAGATTTTTAAAAGTCCTTATCCAATTTTCTTGGCTTCTGCTAACTTACCTGGCACTCTGAGGTTGTTTCAGCTGCTCAGATATAGGTGTTCGTTAGTACATACAAAAGTACATATACTGTGTCCAGTTCTGGGCACCTCAATTTAAGAAGGACATTGAGGTGCTTGAACGCATCCAGAGAAGGGCAACGAGGCTGGGGAGAGGTCTGGAGCACAGCCCTATAGAGAGAGGTTGAGGGAGCTGGGATTGGTTAGCCTGCAGGAGGCTCAGGAGAGACCTTCTTGCTGTCTACAACTACATGAAGGGTGGTTGTAGCCAGGAGGAGGTTGCTTTCTTCTCTCAGGCAAGCAGCACCAGAACAAGAGGACACAGTCTCAAGCTGCACCAGGGGAAGTTTAGGTTGAAAGTTCTTGAGTGAGAGAGTCATTGACTGCTGGAATGGGCTACCCAGGGAGGTGGTGGAGTCAGCGTCCCTGGAGGTGTTCAAGGCAGGTTTGGACATGGCACTTGGTGCCATGGTCTGGTCTTGAGGTCTGTGGTAATGGGTTGGGCTTGATGATCTTTGAGGTCTCTTCCAACCTTGGTGATACTGTCATATAAATAATACCATACCATATTCTACAGATTAGTCACTATTAGAAGGATAAAAGTTGTTCCATTAAACATTGAAATGCTAGAAAACATAGTTAAAAAAAAAAAAAAAGGATAGAAATTATTTTGACTATTGAAAGGAAGCTATCATAGGATACATCATGAGCCTCTATCCATGCTGATGGAGTTGCAGTTCTTTCATTAAACACTGGATACTCTTTTGCTGCTGCTTCACAACACTCGTCAGAAGTTTGACACAGAGCAGTCTGATGAAGCAAAAAGATGTGTTAGAAGTTGTAAACACTTAGGAATGGAATTCCTGAAAACACTTGAATAGAAGTATAGAATCATAGAATCTAAGTCAGGGTTGGAAGGGACCACAAGGATCAGCCAGTTCCAAACCCCCTGCCATGGGCAGGGACACCTCATGCTAGATCAGGCTGGCCAGAGCCTCATTCAGCCTGGCCTTAAACACCTCCAGGGATGGGGCCTCAACCACCTCCCTGGGCAACCCATTCCAGGCTCTCACCACTCTCATGCTGAACAACTTCTTCCTCTCATCCAGTTTGAATATCCCCACCTCAAGTTTTGCTCCATTCCCCCTAAGCCTGGCACTACCTGAGAGCCTAAAAAAGCCCATTTAACCCAAAAAACAAGTGTGAAGTCATCATGGCATTAAATTATTAGCAAAATGAAAGGCAAGTGAAGGCTTTAAGTACTGAAAAGATGACAGTGTGAATATGCATGACCAATGGAAGACTAAATTCCACCAGAAACCACTTCACATAGAATTCCATGTGAAGTGGTATCACAATCTAAAAAAAAAAAGAGTAAACATTATGCAGAACATGGAGTAGTGATTGCAGAGAGTGGTCCCTCATCTCTGATGGGCTAGCTCCACAGCCAGAAGACTCTGTATGAACACCCACACAGGAAAGGAACATTCTTGAATACTTTATCATTTGCTAGAAGACTGTGCATAAATATAGTCTCAAGCTGGCTTGTTTCTGAAATACAAGGTTCTATGGATCAATTATTCAATAGAACTAAATTTAACAATATGAAATTTCTCTCTTTTCTTAGTGTAATTTGTGTCACATGTACTAATAAATGGACACACATACACCAGCTCGTGTGCTTCATTAGATGACCTTGCTGTCCAGTCAAAAGAAGAGAAAACCCTTCTAGTGGTTGAAAGGTTTCTTTACTGTGGGACTGTTTTGACTGATCAAATTTAGAGCTGATAGGAAAGTGGGAAGCTGGATTGGCTTTTATGGCAAGTGTGAAGTCATCGTGGCATTAAATTATTTGCAAAATGAAAGGCAAGTGAAGGCTTTAAGTACTGAAAAGATGACAGTGTGAATATGCATGACCAATGGAAGACTAAATTCCACCAGAAACCTCTTCACATAGAATTCCATGTCATAGTCATAGAATAGTCTGGGCCAGAAGGGACCTCCTAAGGTCATCTAGTCCAACCCTCAACTAGTTCAGGCTGCCTACAGCCCTGTCCAGTCTCACTCTAAAGACCTATAGAGATAGGAAATAATCACTTCCCTGGGCAACCTACTCCAGTGTTCTACCACCCTCATAGTAAAGAACTTGTTCCTAACTTCCCATCTAAATCTGCTCCTCTCTACTTTGAAGCCACTGTCACTTCTCCTATCACCACAGCTCTTTGCAAACAGTCTCTCTGCAGCCTTCACTAGTGGGAGGTGACCCTGTCTATGGCAAGGGATTGGAACTAGGTGATCCTTGAGGTCCACTCAACCTAACCATTCTATGATTATATGAAAATACAGAAAAAAAATCCAAAGCTAAGAACAGCACTGCCACTGAGTCATCTTTCTTAAGTATGCCATATCACTTTCATGGGAAAATGCCATCACACATGTCAAGGGTTTAGAAAACAAGCACACAGAAATCTCCCCCATCACCAGTCCCAATGCCTGCAAGTCAAACCATTTCAAAGCAGTGCTTACCACAGCTACCACAAACCTGTCAATAGGGACTCAGAGCTCTTTCATGCTCTTCCTATAGCAAAAAAAAAAAAGTAGAGTTTGAACTGGTTTTGTCCCCCTCTGTCTCCTTGCCTTATGACATGTTCAGAGAGCAAACAGGACAATCACACAAGCTGATTTTCTGTTACATCTCATTGAGAGCATTTGCACAGTGTAAGTTTGGAGAGGAGATGATAGCAGAGTTTCATAGCTAAACAAAGTTGTAATTTTCTCCTTGTTAAGAGTTCTTGCGTAAAAAAACCTGAGTGATACTATACAGCCATGTCTCTGAACAAGTGGTATCACAACCTTAAAAAAAAAAAGAGCAAACATTATGCAGAACATGGAGTAGTGATAGCAGAGAGTGGTCCCTCATCTCTGATGGGCTAGATCCATAGCTCAGAAGACTGTGCATGAACACCCACATAGGAAAGGGACATTCTTGAGTACTTTACCATTTGCTCAGGTAAGTGTGCTATGGTCACCCAAAGCAGAATGCCTGCCTGACTACAATTGATTTGCTACCTCCTTAGGTCTTTTTGTTTCACATTTGAAACAGTACCAAAGAGAGGATAGACACAGATCTGTGTGAATAGAACCTGTGTTACCTTTAGTCACGAACAGAAAACAAAGCAAGATGTATGGGTAGTAGCAACAAAAAACATATCCCTCCCATAGGCAGGGACACCTCCCACTAGAACAG
>VWZE01021958.1:44997-143908 GCA_013396675.1 Eubucco bourcierii | reverse complement strand
ACCATTCTATGATTCTATGATTCTATGAAATGATACAAAATGTATTTATAACAGTAAAACTAATTTTCACTCTGCTGAATGTTTGGGTTTTTTTTAAACCACGTTAGTAAACACTTGTTTCTTGATCCTTTGAAAGGTTGAAATTGGAGAAATTAATTTCTGATAGGACTTTGGGGTTTTGTGTTTGGGTTTTTTTTGTTTAAAATTTGCCTTTCAAACTGGCTGCTGACCAACAAATATTTTAAAGTAGCAAAACAATCTGTAAATCCATTACTTGAACAAGAACTTCATTAAACTCTTGGCAGTCATCCTTCATTCACAATAAATATAATATTTTTCTTGACATTGAAAAAAACCCAAAGCAGTCATAGTGGTCTTGCTTACTGCAGACTGCAGTCTGTTGCAGTGATTCATAACCTGCCTCTAGCAAGCAATAGACATGTTACTGTCTGAAGTCATTGAGGACTAACATCAACACCAATACACAAGCCAGATTCTGTGTCTAACAATTCATATACTGGAGGGGGAAATTCTGGACATTTTACATCGTAGAAAAGCTAGGAACTGGCCCTTTTTGCAGTATTCAGTTCCCTAAAACCTTTATACAGAATTTTCTCTGAAGGACTACATCTAACATTAAACTTTTCTGTATGTCATGAATAACATGAACTAGGATATCTGACAAATCTTGCAAAATTTTTGCTAGTTCACCATACCTTTAGTGTAGTTTAGACTTCTGTTGAAAGAGATCATCAACCTCTGAAGAAAAAGATGTCCTGTATAATATGCTGAGGAGTGAAGTCCCAGATTGGTGCTTCCTCGTTGTAGCCAGAGGAGTGCAAGTCACCCGTTACCTCTGTTCTGTGGAGAACAAGGCTGTCAGAAACCAGAGCACTGTCCATTGTACTCACTTGAACCCCTTCCCAGACACTTCCTTTAAACTTTGTAAATACTGAGTATCTCTTATGAACATGAAGTTAAGCTATTCAGAGCAGTGTTGCTTTTTATCTGAGTTGCACAAGCTTTAAAAAAATGTTATGTCTATAAATGAACTGCTAAAGTTGACATAACTAAGTTATGTCTCTTGTCCTAGTACTGAGTCGCTAACAGGTCCCCAAATGAAAGCAGCTCTTCTTTTTCCTGTGGTCATCTTCTTCTGGTGCAGCTATCAAAATGCCAGCAAGAGGAATCAAGAGTGTGAGGTAAATGTTGGGCTTGCAGAGGGTTTTGAAGGACCAAATTAGAAGAAAAGAATTTACTACATAAATAGATCTGAATACGTTTCTGTAACATGACAACTGTAATCGACTTTTTGCCTGGGACCTAAGGTCTTCAGTTTGAGTCACCCATCTCTTGATCTGGGTGAAGTGTTTTTTTTTTCCTTAAAACTACCCCTCTATGTTCTCACGATCTTCCAGACTAATACTAAAAAGAGAGGCACGTGTAGCAGCTCATGTGCTCCTCCATTACCTCAGAATAGGAATCTGTTAATTGAGTGACAATTAAATCTGGTCAGACTAAGGAATATGAACTAATTAGAGAGAAAGAAGTTTTTTTTTTTTTTTTTCTTGCTGGACTGTCTGAATTTTTTGGTGGACAAATGCCGTATCTTCAGAGTATAGTGTAACAATTCTCCAGTTCTGTAGCTCTTCATATCATCCTGTTTCTGTGCTGTGTTTGCACCTTTTTATAAAATGTAGGTATTGATTTTCTGCTTAAACTACTTTCAGTCAGGTGCACTTAACCTCCATTTTGGAAAAGGGTGGAGGGTTTTTTGTGTTTGGTTTTTTTTTTTTCCTAGCTTTCCCTAATATTATAGCTAAAAAGAAACCAGAATGGTGAAGGATTTCAAATACAGTGCTGCAGAAGGCTTACTATTCCACTAGTACTGATGCCTATTCAAGGCAAACTGACAAACCCATCAAAGCAAAATCCGACTTGTCCACCAGAGGGAAAAGAAACAGCAACAACAAAACCACAACACAGACACAAAACCAAAAACCTAGTTAAACTCACAACTGTAATGATCCCAAAGACTGTTGAGCCTTAGGAAAGTCCATACCTGACATGGAACTATTGAAAAGTATTTTTAAGAGTAGCATAAAAGTTTTTTTTCATGAGAATTGTTTATGAAATATACTTAAATGATGCATTAAAAGACCCATGAGTTCAGCTCTCCAAATTCATTCTGAGGTTGGAGAACCAAACCGCGTTATCTACTGCAACAGCGCTACTGAAATTACTGAATGTTCTCATTGTAAACTGATGCTTTCATATGGGATGAAAATATTCCATGAGACATTTAATAATTATTAAAACAGCATGTCAAAAGAGCAAAATCTAGGCATTAGTCATCATGACTCTACAGGGTTAGTGAGGTACGTGAGAAATAAGTCTTGTTTTGAACACAGGCTAAACAATTGCAATTCCCTAAAACTGCTAGAGCATGAACTTACTGGGTGTATCACCACTTCCGTTGTTTTGTCATGCTACAGTTACAGTTCTCCAACTTTAATTTTATTGGATCCATTTAGATAAATAAGGTTTTCTGCAGGGTTTTATTTTGTTATAGTTTAGAAGCAAGGGGGTTCTTTGCTTAATTCCATGTATGCTTTGGGATATTGATAATTTGGATTTGCTGCTGCTATTGTTTCAGGATGTGAGTTGTTCTTTGGTTGTTTTTCAGATGAAGCAGCTCAAAATGGACACCAACATGTGCTAGTGTGGGAAGAGGACATCTTGAAACATGAAGCCACAAAGTTAAGTCAAACAGTGACTAAAATCAGTTTAGTCTTTTCTAAATGCCCTTCATTACAGCAGTGATGAATGTTCTATCTGGAAGCTTATCTTGAGATGTCTTTGAAATTCCAGTGATGGACATGATCCTTAAATATGGGACAATTGGACACACCAGTGACTGACTGATTATAAACTCCAAAGCAAACTTATCACTCACCATCAACACATTTTTATCAAGTGCCATAAACCAGCAGAAGCTATCTGTAGAATAGGAGCATAAATACATAGTCTTCACTAGATTTCAATTTCTAAAATTTTCTAGACAGGGACAAATAATGAAAGCAATAGTTTAGTTTTTTTTTTCTTGGGATGTTGTTTTGTTGTTGTACAGTAACTTATATCTCTATTTTCAACACTGCAGGTAACACCGGGAAAGTTCTGAAATACTTTGTTTTGAATGGTTCTCCAGTTTTTCTTTGGCAAGTATTAAGGAATTTTATAATTTTGATTACTCCAGTCTATCAAACATACAGGTAAATGAAACAGAACTGTGTGCCAGAAATGGTGGGAAAAGAAACAGGTACTGATGCAACAAATATGTTTTGGAATAATATACTGACTTACAAACTATTATAAATTTGTGCATGATGGGGAAAAAAAAATCACAGGCTGCAAAGATAAAAATACAAAACTACAATGCTCAAAGTTTAGTATACATACTGTTGTATACATTTGTAATGAAAGAGCATTCCTCATCCCAAACAGCTAAAATATTCACAGCCCAAACAAAATGATGATTAAAAGGCAACAGAGAGAACACTCATGGAGGGAAAAAGTCATAATTTCTAGAAGGTTAATTTACTGCTTTGGTGAGGTCCAAATGCATTTTAATACATATGCATTTAATCCAAATGCATTTTAAATGCATATGTAACTTGACTAGAGGTCAAAATAAGAAAGGAGATATATTATATCACAAATCTGTCCTGTATTTGCATTTCCATGGGCATGTAGTTAACATTGTGAACTCCTAACTGTGTAGGCAGGGGGTGATCCTGTCTCTTACCATGTGCGAGTCCTAACAAAATGACTCCTGAAACCCACAGGCTGCAATACAAATTTTCTTTTGTTCAATGGTCATTTTTATACCGCTACAGTTTATTGTAATTGAAATACAATTGCTAAAGATATTTATCCCAACCCTTTGAGTCCTGTGCTCAGCCAGGATACTCAAGATTCATATTTTAGCATGTCCTGGTTGTGGATAGAGTTGATCTTCAAAGATCATCCACATTCTGGCTTTTTAAAGCAAGTTCTAACCAATGTGCTGGTTACAAGTTTCAGCTAAGGGAAATACACATCTCTGTCCTGCTGCCTTGCTCATAGTGGGGGTTAGGGTTTTTTTTTTCCCCTGTGTGTTGCCGATCCTTAGTAAACGTCTGGGTTCAGATCAAGACCACATTCTGGGCCTTCACCCTGCAACGGGAATCCTTGTAGCCTCTGCCTGAGGTTCACTCGAGCAATAGCCACAGGGAAGGGGCTGGCATGGGGAAAAGAAAACAGCAAAGAGGCTGAGCAGAAAGCTCAGGCAGGGCAGATGGAGGGGAGGGCATTGAACCGTCACACTGAAACTCGTACATCTCTGAGCCGCCCTGCCTGGGCGTGTGCATCTGACAAGGAGGTTTCAGAGGTCTCAGCTGGCTTGCCCAGTACTGAATGAAGCCTCTAGAGTGCTTTTGGGTCGGATTTTAAGGCGGTCTGTTGCAAATTACAGTTACCAAGTGTTTCTCTGCGCGGTGTGCCATCCGCGCTGTACGTGAGCGAGGAGGGTACCGGTGGAGACCCGAAGTTTGCTGCTAGGACGAGGTCGTAGCAGCGGCTAGGAACAGCGGACGCCCCTGAGCGGACCCTGCGCAGGCCTGCTTTGCTGAGGGTCCTGCGCTTGAGACACAGCACCACCTAGAGGGCACATGGGCAGGAGAGCGATGACAGGCCCGGCGAGCTTCGGCGTTTTCTTGCCGGCCTTGGAGGGAGGGATGCTGAGTACCCGGCTGGGGCCATGAGGGGCGGATACCTTTGCAGCCCAGGGCCGCGCCCCTGACCTTGGGCAGCGCGGGAGGGGCAACGGGGACGGAGCGGGCGCTGTCCGCGGTGCTGAGCTGTGAAACTGGGCCCGGGCCCGGCGCTGCGCCGGAGGCATCGAGGTGCCGGGGCGACAACTTTCCACCGATCTGGACTATCTCCGGACACGCCTCAGCTTTTCCCAGGGTGTAAATGTTTATATTCAAATCTGTCTGTTTACTCCCGCCACGGGCACTGCTGGGCGGCCAGAAGGAAAGGGAGGAGCGCACATGCAGTGTGCCACACGCTGTGTGCCCGCCGGTCACAGACCCAGCAGGGTCGCGCCTTGCAGTGACTGGAGTTCTTTGTGTGATCTTGCGTCGGCTCTTTGCATTTCGATCATGTCACGATTTCTTATTAACGTTTGTTTATATAAAGACAATTACCTTAAGTTACATTAGTATTTCTCGCGCTTTGCACTCAGCAAACATTTTACCCGATTTGTTGAAACCACCTTTAAAAGGATAGACAGGAATAGATGGGAAAAGGTCATGTCAGCTAGGATTGTTAACGCCTTTAAAATTGGCTTTTTAAAAGGGAGCTTTTGTGTTGTGTTTTCGTTACACATCCAGTTCCTAGGCAATAGGTGTGCTCGGCAAAACAATCGCCTGGGGTACTTAATGCTGTCAGTTGGACGGTCTCCTTTCCAAAAATGGCTTAGAAGTTTTTGCTCTTTGCTCGAGTCCTTCAAGAAGGACATATTCCTCCTGCTAGTTGTGCTGCCCAGCGCACACACTCCCACACATGGGGTTAAATTCTCTGGCTGTTACACTTTCTCCTGTCTCATTTCAGATTCCTCCCGGCCCCTTACGAGCCATCTTTGTGAGAAAGGTTTGGTTTAGGCATCTGCGTAGCTACCACGACACGCTGAAGTGTAGCACCGCCGTCACCACTGCGAAATGTTGTCAAAGCATATTGGGTGGAGAAACACAGATTTGGGGTTGTCGGGAGTACCAAAAAAAAAAAAAAAAGAAAAAAGTTAATGTTTCTGGTTTTATCAAAAGGATATCTGGTATAAAACCGCAATCTAACACCAACAACTGAGGGCAGGTGACAAGAACCCAGGTGTTCCCCTGCCGCCGGGAAGACAAGCAGAGCTGCAGTGCCTGTGCCTCTGCCACCATCTGGTGGTTGGCGGTGGCCGGCCGCGGGCGCCGCCGGGGTAGACAGCGACGCACATCGAACCCTCGACACAGAGAAGGGGGGTCTCGCTAAGATACGGCTCACACGGAGCAGGGGGGTTTGCTAAGCTACAGCTCACCTGATTCATTCGGAGTCTGCACTGTACGCACGGCAGTGCCAGGGCTGCAGGAACGGTCAGAGCGGGATTCCGCCGATGCTCTGCCGTCTGTTAACATAGCCGGCGACCTCGGGTCAAGCTAGTGCTATCTAGGGAAAGCCTCCGACATCTTCCGAGTAAGGGACTCAACGAGAGACGCGCAAGGCAGACGCTCACGCCTGGGTTGCCTGCCCCGCAGCTCCGAGGCAGCCCCACCCGGCGCCCCGGGGCGAAGGAGACCGGCGGCGGCATCCGGGGCTGAGTGAGCCGCCCCTTCCCGCCCCAACCGGCCGCCTCGGCGGTCCCTAGCCCTCGTGCGGAGGGGGTGGCGGCATCCCTGTGACTCATGCCTGCGTCGAAGCAGATCAACCGGCGATTCACTCTTTTAAAAAAGCAAATCCGAGCACTTCTGGAAAAAAAAGGTCATCTCGCATTAAATTCCGCGGCGCAATTGGTATTCCGACGTCGTTTCTGGCGGAGTTTATAAGCGGCGGGTCGCTCCTAGACTGGAGTCGCCCTGCCTGCCTGGACTCCGGCAGCAAGAGTATCCGCGCATCCCTTTGGTAAGTCTCCTCTAAACAGCACTCTATTTTTTCAAACCTTTGGAAACCTCTTTTCAGGATTTGGAATTTTTCTCCCCCTAAAACCGGGTTTGGTCTTTGTCGTATCTAGGGAGAGATAATGGGTATTTTGAGACAGAGCCTTAGACATTGTTTTAACCTGTTACTTCACTTCCAGGCATTCTCTAGAGAATCTCTTCTGCTTTTTGGTTGGTTTCTTTTTCCTATTGGAAAAAGCGAAATATATGTTTTCCTTTGAAATCTTTGATCTGTCACGTTTACACGCGGGCATAAATCCGCCCAGCAGTGGAAATTAATCGGTAGCTACCGACTTGAAAAAAGCCACTAACAAAGAAAGCGTTCGTTCGCTACCGCGACCTTCATTTTCTTTACAAGGGGAGTAAAATAAATCTCAGGTAGCTACGAGAACAAAGAAACGAGAGGCGCGCTGACCCGGCAATTTTCGATCAGCGACTTTGTATTGGTTATCGGACCGCCGTCCGCCAGGGAAGAGCTGAACATCTGGTGAGAAGCGAGGGCTGGTCCAGCACCTTCCCACTCCAGACATGCCTTCTCCTGCATTTGTGCCGGTGAAGAGAGCGCGGGCACGGGAGAGCACTGGTTAGTGCTGGAGCACGTACTGGTCGCGATCTGCTGAAACATGTGTGTAAAAATACACGTGTGTGGCGCCTGTCATTGGACCTGGGCAAAACGCACCTTTGCGCTGGCGGGGATCTTTCTGTCAGTCTTTCCTGAACGCTTATCCTGGCGTGTGTTTGGGGCTCGGATGATAACGAACAGAAACGGGCTCCGCGTGGGAGTGTAGGTCGTTTGGGCTGATTATTTCGAAGCCCGCTTTGTAAGATGGTATTCATTTGACGTGATCCACATAATTGCCCTGCTCAGCGGCCGCCGATATAATTGCGATAGACTTCATGCTCTGCTAAACCCGCCACTCAGGCGCGGAGGGTAGCGCCTTGGCATCCAGCGAAAGGACGATTTTTCTCCTCAGTCTGTCGAGCCATTTTCGCCGCGCGCCCCTTGTGCCCGGTCCCTCGGCCCCGGCACAGCCGGCTCCAGCCCGCCGGCCTCTGCCCGTCCTGCCTCCGCCCCGGGACTTGCGCGGCGCACTCTGGGCTGCAGACTGCTGTCCGCCGGTCTCCGGACGGGACTCCGGTGCAGTTCTCCAGAAGACTGGACTGTTAAACTCGCATTTTCTTCCTTTCAGCAAATTCCTTGCTGCCCAACCCTCAGAGGAAAGCCGGGCTCCGGGGAGTGGGGCTCTTCTGAAGAGATGGCTTCCTCTTCTCCCTCGTCCTCCAACGATGCTCCGGACCCCACCCCAACTAATTTACGACCCACAAGTAGGTTTTATTATTTTCCTCGTTTAATGTGTTTTGGGAAGCTTTCTCCACCTAGGCTTGGAAAGACCAATTTTGGAACGAAACGATAAATCCGTTAAGCTCTATTCCGCACCGTTAAGCAAGGTACGGAAAGTGCTCTACACAAAGAAACCGCCTTCCTGGTGAGAGCATGAAAGGTTGATCAGTGGCGAATAAAATACTGAGAGGAAAATCCCACCTCAGAGGCCAGCGCTGCCTTTATCTCACAGCCACACTTGTGTTATTTAGATAATAAACTGAAACCCCAGATGCCCCCAAAATAGAGACGTTGTAAGGAATACAGAGAAATTTAACAGTTAAAGGGCGAAGTTACTTACACCAGTGGTTTTAAAGCGGGTGTCCCCCCCCTTATATTTTATAAATGCTAATGTTGCAGCTTCCTTTCAGCCTGCGTTGAAGCCTGTAATCAAGCGAAATTTGGATGCTAATTGTAGCTTTTCAAAGCCTTGTATTCCTAATTGCTCTGAATTCGCCTTGAGTTATTGAGGTGTGAGTGCGAAGCAGAGGCTGCTGCAGGTGGATAGAGAATCAATTGATAGCCCTGCCAGGCAATTCAGACCATCGCCTGCTGAAAATAAATAAAAAAGAGGCCCGATGCAATAAAGCATCAGAGACAAAGAGCGGGCAGCAGAGCGAAATGAAAGGTTGTCAGGCACAGCAAAGCAGGAAATAGCTTTTAGCCTAAAAGGGCTACGAGGCACGAGCTTCGGAGTCATTATTGTCATTATTCTGCAACCAGAATGAATGGGGCAGGGGGCGAACCGCAGCATCGGGTCTGTTCCAAGCATGGGTGACAGGCACTGCTGCCTTCGGCAGAGGTGTGTCACATGTAGAAAACGAATTAACCGGGAACGTGGCTAAAACCGAAATAATCTCTGACAGCAGCACCCCGCCCTGCCCTCCCAGTGCTCCCCTCCTGCAGGGGTGCGCCCCTGCCGAGAGGGCTTCTTCGCCAGGTCAGCAGCGCCGGGGACTCTTTCCCCGCTTCTCTCCTCACGGAAGCCCGGATGCTCCCCTCACCGCCTAGGTGAGCCTCCCCAGCCCTTCTGCTGCCTTTCCTCTTCACGCCACAAGGACCCCTCGGCCTCGTTAGCGCTCTCCTTCCTCCTCGGTCGCCCCTGGGGTCCCGTCAGCCGCTGCCGGGTATGCTGCTGCTCAGGGGCTGCAGGCGAGAGGCCAGAGAGGCTCAGCTGAGACGGGGCCGACATCCCCACCACCTAAGCTCCGGGCTTCGCTCCCCGCTTCCCCCGGACTCAGTTGGGCCCGACCGGGGCGTGACCGGGCGCCGCCTCACGGGGGCTGGGAGGGAACCTGTCAGCTCCGTCGGAGTAGGCGCGTCCTTGGCATTGCCCGCGCTCAGGAGCATCTCGGCAGTGTTTCCTTGGGCGTGCACGGCCAGCTAGTGAAGGGCTGCCGGCCCCGAGGCCACTATGTAGTAGGCCGGCTGGCTGAGCCGCGGGGCACAGGGAGTGCTCCAGGGCAAAAGCCGCGCCGGGAGCGTTCCTGGTTTGGCCGCCGGCGGCTCGTTAGTCAGACGGAGACTTAGTCATGCAAGTCCTATCATCTAGTCAAATACCATTTTTCACCCAATTAATTCCTGAACTCTTTAGTGACCTAATTTCACGCCACTTTATTTTAAGATGCCGCTTCCCTGGAGCCCCGCCAGTAAATTATTAGGTGTTTGTGTCCCAGGTGCCTTTCCCTCTCCTTTTGGCGGGCCAGCTTGTCACGTCGCTGTCACCTGCTCCTGGCACTCTCGGGAAGTCGCCGTTCCTCCCGGCGAGGGGCCTGCGAGGATGTGTAGGGGACCGGGAGGGCGGCATGGCATCCGGGCCCTGGGCCCTAGGGAAACGACTCTTTTCTCTCTTCCAGCTTACGACTCGTGGTGCGGTGTGGCTCACGGGTGCACCAGGAAAATCGGGCTGAAGATATGCGGTAAGTCCGCCCGCGCCTCGCCGTGCGACACACTTCACAGGGCGCTGCGCGACGCGCCCTATCTCTGTCGCCGGCTGCGGCCCTCCCGCTCCGGGGCAGCGCCGGCCTCGACCGCCCCCTGCCGGCCGCACAGTGGCTCCGCTCCGCGGTCCTGGTCGCGACCCATCGGCCGCCGTGCCCTCCCCTGAATTTGCGTTTGCCAAGGCCTTGTCCACAGCGGAAGAGACGGCTGAGGGCCTTGCCGCCCCTCCCGCGATAAACGGGGGTGGGCAGGAGCCGGCAGCCCACGGCGGGGGAAGCTCAAGGCCCGCCGGGGAAGCCGGCAACGAGAAATAAGCCGCGGGGTTGGCCACCTCTTACTGTCTGAATTTTTTCAGCCTTATCTGACTAGAAAATACGGATCTCCTGAGGGGAAAAGATTAACGAGAGCCTTATTAAAGAGTAATTCGTCAGCTTGCTGTTCTGGTAAGATAGCGCTGGCAGCCAGTCAGCGAGCAGGCACATGAAATGCAGGAAGGGAAACAAATGCACAATCAGATCACAACGTTATAGCAAGAGATTCATTTGCAGATAACAAGCTGTCTTCCTACTCCAGATTCTCAACAGAGCCTTCGCTTTCAGAGAGAAACAGTCAAATCTTCATTTTGTGATGGGGAGTATCATTCAACTTAGTCCGTGCCCTTATGAATAGAAATTATTTCCCATTTCCCCCAACTATCTCTTTTTTGTGCAAATGGGAAATTACTTCGTGTGAGAAACTGGAATCTTTTCAAAGCAAATATATATAAAAAACTCTTGCCCTACTTGCCCAAGTCGAAGCTCGTTTGCTAAGCGTTTTGTTGCCTGCAAGTCTGGACTGAAAAGATCAGAGTGCGAATGTTTAGCCCTGTGTCTATTAGAGATTTCACTGGCACCCGTAGGCGATATTAACGAGTAGTCGCTTAGTTCTATAAATAGCTCCTGATCTGGGTTTAATGGACCGTTTCCCTACCAGTCCCTTCAGTGGCTAGAGCGATGGGCTTTTTCATCATCATTTTAATTTAGCCCGGCAAGCAGAACTGATGAAGTAACGCACCGTTAGCCTTGCTCCGTGTTGCTAGACTACCGGGGTTACAGAGGGACAGCGCAGCTTCTTTCCACGAGATAAATACGCTGAAAATTAAATATCCCACCATTTTGGATTTGAGAAAAGCAACAGAGAGTGTAGCGGAAGCTTTATGACAGGAGTTCAAAACAAGCAGGGCGGCTGTATTTTTGGTGCTTGTTTTTCCCTTTCTGGCTCTTTTCTGTTTCACACGAAAAACAAAACAAAACATATTCTTAATAGCAACGATAATTTGAAACAATCGAATGTGAACATGACCACTGGTTTTGCTTGTACGAACTTTCCCGGTTCCCTTTGGTAAACATATAGTGTGATGCATTAAAGGTGCCAAGAATTCTAATTAAACATGCTAAACAAGTTGACGTTTGACTGTTACGGATGGTATCTCCCTCCCCCTTACCTTCCGCAGGACATCATTCCACACCCTAAATATTATGCAGTCATAAAGCTATAGTAAAACAGGGGACTCGGAATTGTTCTATGTGCATCACAGAGGCATCGATTAATTCTGAATGCAAACTTCAAATAAGGGTTGAAGTTAAAGAAAAAGCAGATGGAAGAACTGACTCATTGTTCAAGACCTATGTTGTATATTATGTGTTTGACATTCTCAGTAATTACATATTCAAGATATATGTAATTTTTTCTCAAACAACTGACCGATTTCAGGATTAGCTGCTTTCTGTTTGAAAGCCACCTCCTGAAAAGAGCCCTGCCGCTGCCACACTCCCACGCTCTTGCCTCTGCTATCCACTGGGGGGGGAAAAAAAAAAAAATTCGTAAGCGATTTAATGAACTGTCACGGCGGGCAAAGTATGGACAGATCTTCCCCATCTTCCTTTCACTCCCACCTCAGCAATTATTATTGCTGTTGGGACCGATCCTGCTAACGTTTTCTTGGCATCAGTGGAAATACTCGACGTAATAAAACTGCTCAGATGCATCTTCAGCTGTTTTGCCCCAGCCAGATGATGGTTCCCAGCCCAGCGCAGAAGAGTGGGTTTTCAAAAGCACTCATGTGAATTAGAAACTCACTTTGTCTCCGGAGTCGGTGGGATTTACGCTGTCAAATCACTCAGGCGGAGCTGAAACCGCGGCCGCGGAGGAGCGAGGATCTCCCCAGACGTGCCGCGGCCCCAGCCCGGCAGGTCTGTCCCTTCAGGGCAAAGAGACCGGGGTGGGGAAGGATGTCATACACCTGCCTTCTGCGGGACCCGACGTGGAATCATGCCGGAATTAACTGTCACCCTGTGAACTGAAGGACTCTCTCGCCAGTCTGGGTTCCCTCGGCTTTTTGAAAACACAGTCTGCTAAAGCACATCGCTGAAAACACCTGTCAGTGGAGTATCTGCGGAAAGTAGCCGCTGCTGCTGGGGAGCGCTGCGTTCTCCGCTGCTGCAGGAGAAGCGCGCGTACGCTATTCTTTACGCTGCTGCTTGCTGAATCTCTCACACACCGACCTTGCTTTTCACATAGGATACAGATGAAAGGTTTTCTATCGTCATGTGCTTCCCCTCGGGCGTGGAAAGAGTCATCAAGGGCAGGCTGCCGCGCCCCCCTGCTCACTCCCAGGGAGGAGCTCAGAGAACAAGTGAGCCCCAAAGGAGGAGGCTGGCTGCGCCCCACTGGACTCCCCTGTGTACTAGGCCTTTCAGGTCCGTTAGATTCTGCAGCGGCCGAAGGACTTGGGCAAACGACGGTTTGTCTACAAACCGGATGGGCTGATGCTGGGATGCCGGTCGGCAGAGCTTTCTTCCCTTCGGTTTGTTGTTTGGTTTTGTTTGGTTGTTTTTTTTTTTTTCAATTAAATCTCCGCCCTCGAGCCAGTCAACGTATGGATGCGCAGCCTCCACACTGCCAGGCCCTGTGCGAAGCTGCTCCGCTCCCCAACTAATCCCTGCTGGCGGTTTCGATGCACAGTGGCAGGGCCTGGAAGCCCTCCTGGGAAGTAATTTGGGCAAGGAGTGAGCTCCGTGGCCCCGGCATACTGTCACCGGCCCCTTCCTGGCACAGATCTAGTTAGGCTAGATCTTTCTTCAGAGAACCTCGGGTTCACTGAGCCTTCTACGAGCCTAACGGGAGGCAACTGGAGCCTGTTTCGGTTACTGAAGCACTGCCCTCTCCTCTCTCCTGAGCCTCCGAGGCACGCGTGTCCTCACACTGAGAAGAGGCCAACTGTGCGGGATGTGTGTTGCTGTTCCTGCAGACAACTCTTTTTACGTAACTCTTCCCACTGGGCATCGTCACCGAGATCCTAAGAAAAAAAGGCAGGCGAAGAATTAAAGCAAAATGAAGCCACGAGACATGGGGGAAAGGAATCTCTCAGGAATTCAGTCTAGACTGCTTCGGTATTAGCTGCTCCACCTCAAGAGCCGGCGAACAGCACTAGCTGTTGCAGGACCTTTAAAAGCAGTAACAACAAACATAAAATTAAATATAAAACGTGATCGATCCTGCACAGCTACTCTTAACTTATACACGAAGAGTTTCCGTTAAATATTTTTTCTTGTATAACTCCTGCTCTTAGAACCATCATAGAAAGAAAAAACATCACAGAACCTAACAAATAGAATATTAATATTAAAAGGTAAAACGTGAAGTTTGCTGAAAGGATGGGATTAAACATACTTGCCTGCGAACAACCCTCTTGGGATTCGTTCCGACGCCCGATTGCTGCAAAAGGGATTGACGGCTCCAGTTTCGGTAGCTTTTAAGAGACTATCAGGCTGGCAGCAGGGTCTAAGTAGCAAGTATCGTGTTGGGAGCCATTCTCCCAGCGACTCCCGAGTCACTGTCTTTTCTTACGCAAGTGCAGCCATCGGGCCTGATCTAGCCACAGCAGCCCCGAGTGGGCCGGCGTGTGCGTCCGGCGGGAGGAGCCCCAAATCCCGTCTCGCCGTCGGGTCTCCGGGGAACGGGATCATACGGCTGGAAAACGGAGGGCGCTGTAGAGAAATGGCGTCCGGAGACGTCTGTGAGCGAAGTTAGTCAGTTTTCCTCCTCTGTGGTAGATATTCGCTGCCGCCACGAGCATTGATTTCAGTTGTTACTTGTCTTAGAAGAAATTTTAAAATTTAAAATACGGCGCTGCCGTATTATTCGCTCCAAAGAGCAGGCTACTAGCTGCACCCCGGGAAATTAATCCGTTACCTTCGTTAGTAACAGAAACCTCAAACTCACGCATGTTTTAGGGGGCATGGATCTAATGGGTCAAATCCTGAAAATGAATTGGTTTCCCTGCCTTGTTAAAGTAGACATGTCTCGTTACTTTCCACGAGCCATTCTTGGCGCTCAGCGCCGTAACTGTGAGGTTAGGGGATTTATTCTTGCCGCTGCGTCTAACAGCGCCAATTGTAGTTAGGCGCTGGGTGCGAGGGGATGCGTCTCCGGTGAGAGCGGGTCTCCGTGGACCTCGGAGGTGATTAGTGTTAGTATCAAAGCATCTTTCCATGTGGAAAATACACATCTCCTGAACATGTGCTGGTACGTACTCATAACAGGAAGGTGGGGTTGATGAGTGCTTAGAGCTTCAGCGCTTCTGGATGCTTTTGCTTGTTCTCATGCCTTCTGTATGTGAGGGCACCACGAGGAGAACTGAAAGTGGCCCTGATTTTAAGCACACATCATTGCCCCTGTCTGCTAGGTCCATAAACTTCGCCTACAGGCTGAAATAGAATTGACTCATCCTGAACTCTCTTCCAGTGGCTGATTACTGAAGTGGAATCTGTCTGATCGACTTAATAAGAATTTACCACTGCACTAAATGACGAAAATTTTTTTTTGTGCATGGCTGAGTTTTTGCAGTTGATGGCATTTTGAGCTCTCTCTCCTGGAGGCAAATAATCCCCATAAATACTCTTATTCCTGACCTCATTAGTCAGATCCAGAGCCAACACCGCTTTGAACTGTTGTCTGGAGAGCTGCTTTTAGATATTGCTGAACATGTTGGGAAGTGAGAAAACTCTGACCTGTGCACCTTGCAATAACAATGTAGGGTTCCTGCAAAGGACCAACAGCCTGGAAGACAAGGGCCGGATCGTCAGCTCCCTGAAGGAAAGGCAGTCTTCTAAGAGTCTGCTGGCGTGCGAGAACAGCGAGAAGGAATACAGGTTCCGGCGCACCGAGACCGACTTTTCTAATTTGTATGCCAGAGGTAAATGCGCATTACAGCTTTTGCTTGCTCCGTCTCGGACGAATCCCTTAGCAGTCTGCCCTCGCCTTCCTTAGAAGTGCAGCCACGTTCAGGCCGTGCTTTCTCTTGATTGATTGTGAGGGAGGCTCTGTGTTTTTGTGTTTGGTGAGGGTCGCGCTGGCGATGTGTACGATTTTTCTGAAATCCAGTTACATCTCAGCCCCAGCCCCAGCCCCAGCCAATCTCAGCCCCAGCCATTCCTTGGGGGTGACTCTAGATCCAGCCTCCGGGAGGGGAGTAATTTAATGTTTTATTTCCTTCACAGTAAAATAGTAATGAAGTCGCCTGGTGCGGGGCCCTTGAGGAGGGTGGGGAAGGGAACGATCTCTATGTGGGGCCCGGGGCGGGGAGAGGGAGCGTTGCAGGAGAAGGGCAGGTGCACAGCTGGGGAACTCTTGGCCTCCTCAAGGTGAGTGCCCCTCATTGCGTAGCATTGCAGGGTGCCCCGGGTGTACCCTCGCTGTTCCCATGGGCAAGCTATGCTCACACTTCTCCATCGGGTGAGGGAGGCCGGGAGCCCCGGGGGGAGCGGCGGGCTTCACAGCCAGGCTGAGCAGGGGCGAGGGTTTCAAGGTTCGGGGGGAGCTGCAGGCAGCAGAGTCTGGATCATCTTCGCCTCTCGTTCCCAAAGCAGGCGCTGACAGCCGTTTTACCCCGCAGATTTGCTGCCCGCAAAGAATGGCGAGGAGCAGACCATGCAGTTCCTGCTCGAAGTCGTGGACATCCTTCTCAACTACGTGAGGAAGACGTTTGACAGATCCACCAAAGTGCTGGACTTCCATCACCCGCACCAGCTCCTGGAGGGTATGGAGGGCTTCAACCTGGAGCTCTCGGACAACCCCGAGTCCCTGGAGCAGATCCTGGTGGATTGTCGTGACACGCTGAAATACGGCGTGAGGACAGGTAGGTTCCCGCACACTACTCTGGAGAATCCTTCCTCGGACTTTTCTCAGTCCCAAGGTAGAAGAGAGCAAGCTTGAGCCCATGGAGGTAAGCCCTCAGCCCCTCCACACCTTAATCTGTGCCCTCCTGGAGGCTCAAATCCAGGGCTGTCTGCAAGTGCTGGAAATGTCTTTGTTCAGAAAGTTAAGTTAGTGATGCTCCATCCGTCCCCACCGGGCAGGGCTCGGTGCTGTTTGCAGAGCCCAGAAACAAGTTTTTAAGACTTAATCTCTTTCACTTGATGAAATGTGAGATGTCTGTATCTCCGGGGAGCAGTATAATTAGGTAAATGAGGGCATAAATGACACAGAATTTGCAGTTTTTCTCTTTTATGTTCAACAGACGTTTAATGGGAAAGAGAGACTGAAATCCTAGGAATCACCAATAAAAGAACCCTGTGGTTTTCACCCAGGAGCCTCGCCTCTCCAGATCCTTCTGAATCAGATAAAAATGCCCTTGTATGATCACTGTTTTTACAGAGTGAGCTGTAGCCAAGCTCTAGAGAAAAGTCTCTTGTTCTCTCAGGCTATTTGGCATGGAAGGTTTTACATCTGTACCAGCAGAAAGCTCGACTGGCATGTAGCCCTAGGAACTATACGTACTCTGGCAGGTCAGGAACTGTAGCGATAACGGTGCGGGAGCCGTGTCTCGTCTCCCCTCCCCTGACCCAGTGTTTCGGAACTGCTAAGCCCGGCCCGGCGAGTTTTTCTCCTCGCCACAGCTTGGCATGACAGGACAAAGCGGATGGTTCTGATAAGGAGGACAGCGGCCCCTCCGTGGAGCTGGAGCGGCGGAAGCTCGTAGAAGGGGGCTTTTGTTTGAGAGTCTCTGGCTGGGCATCTGCGAACTATGGCAGGTGAGGGATGGGGCGCTGCCCTCTGTAGCTGTGAAAACTCGGAGTAGTGCATTCAAGGAACAAAATCTTGACAAGAAACGTGGCCATTAACTTCGTGTCTTTTCCCATTTATCCGTGGTGGTTTGATTTACCCGCGAGCATCAGGGTCACGTTTTGATGTTGTGCTCCTAATCAAATGAGAGCCTATTTTACTCCCAAACCCCGTGGGTTGTGGAACAGGTGGAATAGGTAGCAAAACCAGTCACTGTGGTCCGCTGTCGACTGCACTGGGAAGCCGAGCTGGAGGTTTCGCGGGACCGGCAGTACCTGTCCCCAGGAGCAGAGATACAGGTATCAGATCAGATACAAGCTCTGTTCGAAGCAGTATCTGATGCAGCTTTAGAGTTGTTAAGACCGTGTGACAAACCAGGACATACGCCTTATCTTCCCGGTCTCCCAGGCTCACGATGCTTCTTCAGGGTAAACTGCAGCCTAGCCTCAGGAGACCTCGGGCTAGGTGACAGCTTTGGGAGGTCAGCGAAATGTCTCTTAAAATAACTTTCCAAATTGCGTATCATGGCAAGGGAGTGAAGTGCAGATTTGCAAAGCAAATAGCCAAGCCGCGGCTCCCCCGAGGCGGGAGCAGCCCTGTCGCTTCGCTTACATGTACCGCCCGTTTCCGCGGCAGCCAGGACGTGCCGAGGTCTGGCAGCGCCCGCAGGCTCACGCCTCCCAAAGGCTCTCGCTGACACCGCTCGGAGAGGATTCACATTTATTTCTTTATGTCAAAAAGATGCTGACGTTCCCAGTGTTGAGCCAAATGCGATGTGGCAGGGTCCTTCCAAGCATGGAGCGCTAACTTACCCTCTCGGGCTGGGCTGTCCCCAGCGTGTTATCTGCGTGTCCTATCCCAAGGGAACAGAGAGATGAGTGATAAATCATGACACCATTCCCCCCCACCAAAGTCCACCACCCAAAGTCCATAAGTTTTATTTAGGAATTTCGTATCTTCCTCCTAGAAAAGTACATTCCCAAGAGCCGAGTTTATTGCTTATAAAAGCTGCTTAAGCAAACCTGCCTAAAATACAGGAATATGCCTTTGTTCATGAGGTGAATCCCACCTTTCTGAACCACGTGGGGAAAACGCTCATGCCCAGGAGCTTTTGAGGGGCCGCCAGCACTCCGTCGCAAAAGGACATTTCTAGCCGCAACCTCGCGAAAACACCGCTTCCGGAGCCGTGCAGCCCCTCCTCCACCCCAATTATCTCCACAGCCTCTCTTCAAGTGGATGAGCCTTCTCCTCCGTTCAAATGCAAATAGTACCATCACCTGCAGGTTGTTACTGCTAAGTATCTCCCCGCTCTGCGCCCTCCAATGCATAGCGCAGTAGAGGTCCGGTGCGGCTCTGGAGATGTGTTAGCTCGATTCCTTGCGTATGTTTCGGAGGTGGTTTACAGGCTCAGTGGGCTCTGAGGTGCTCTCTTTTCATTTTAACGCTAATGATTCCATACAGTAACTTCTTCCAAAGCGGTTTTACACTGCGGGTGTGTTATGAGTGCAGGTCTCAGGTCTATCGTCTGTGCCAGAGGAGATGGACGGTTTAAAATGAAAACGTGAGAGATACCTGCGGAGTTGTTCTAAATTGCTTTCAATTCTCTTTCCAGGTCATCCTCGCTTTTTCAATCAGCTGTCCACAGGACTGGACATTATTGGCCTGGCTGGAGAATGGCTAACATCAACTGCTAACACAAACATGTAAGCACTGTCTTGTCAGTGTCTGTGACTGGTGCTTACAGGGGTTGTTACTCATCGTAATAGTAGGTGATAATTGCTGTGTATTTTCAATAAAGTCGTCATGTGTTTTTCTTATTGTGGCAGTAATACAGTGAAAACAGTTACATAAAGTTGAACAGTTTTACATTTCTGATAAACAGAAATATCCCAGAGCATAAGGTAAGTAAAATGATGATTCTAATATAAAAACAAAATCATTCTTCTTTGGACCGATCTTCTTTATCTGTTCCAGTTTTGGTTGTTTTTAAGCTTTGTCTCTATATCAATTCTGTACTTATCCATATATTAACACTAGAAAACAAAATATGAAAAAAGTTTATTGTCTTTTTTCCCCGTTCAATTCAGATCTAACAGGTTTGGGACACCACCTCCTGTTCATTTGTTGGTGATGAAGTAGCTTCTCAGTCACTAAAAAATTATTTTAAAATGTAACATTGAAAATTAATTTGATGATAAGGAAGGGATTAGTCTAAGAGTCATCAAAGTTGTGCGTAAATAAATGTGAGTACAAAAAAGGATAACATTTTACATCTAGTTCGTATTTTCTTGACCCCAAAGTTAATGCAGCCTATATGTGAATGTATTGATTTTTTTTCAACAAAGAGCATGAATGAAAAAGAGCATTAATGAAAAAACTCCCCAGAGCCAGAAAAGTTTGTAGTTTTGACTTTATGCTCAAAAACGTGATAGGAGTCCAAATATGTGACAGGTAACAAACTGCTCTGTGTTAGTGCAGTGATCTGGATGTACTTTAACTCTAAAGCGGTCTCTGTTTTGCATAGTTACTAATATGCAAAACACAAGAAAAGTATCCACAGATTGGAAAATGAATAATATTTTCATTGGCCTATTCATGAGCATATGCTTCATTAAGCATAGTTGATTCCTACCAGCAATATGTAAATTATGGAATGTGCCTGGTTTGAGACATTAGTAATAAATAAAAATACATGAGGTGCTTCAGACAAAACCAGGCTGCTCTTTGTAATAATCATCTTCTTAGTTCTCAGTTTGCTAAAAGTCGATATGATGAGACATTCAGATTTTAAAGATGTTTGGCAAGAAGTCACACCAACAGATATTTGAATTGTAAAACAAATATTGTGAAGTGCTTTAAAGTGCCTTTTTTTTTTTTTTTAACACCACATTTAAAAATGAAAATGCATCTGCTTAAATACAGTTTCTCTGTGACAGAAACATACTTCAGGGAATGTCACTTTTTGCAAGTTCTTCCTTTCACTAGCTTAGTTAATTCTGTCTTAGCTATCTTCTTGTAATCAGTTAAGAAATCTGATAGGGTATAACAGAATTCAGCTCTGTGGCAGACTGTGATAGTATTATGAAATACTGTCAACAGTATTAAGAACATTGCACTCAGTTTTGAAAGAGTAACTCTTTCTTTGCTTTTAAATAGTTCTAGAAAGCTAGTTTCTGATCCATTTATCCTTTAAACAAGAACATATCTTGAAAATAATCCTCTGAGAGCATGAAAATAGAGGATTTCTTTGCTTGTATGAGGTTTAAGAAACAAAAAATTACACATTGTGCACTCTCTCTCTCTTTTTTTTTTTTTTTTACCTCCCAGCAAACTAAAGTCAACATTATATGCTTTCAAATAACACAGTAATTAGAAGTAAGTTTAAAGCAAGATGTTTGTAAAACATGATTCAAAGAACTTACAGAGAAGGTTGTTAAAAATAGCCAAATCATTTCTGTGAGCGCTAAGGGGTTTGAGCAGACGAGCAGGTTCTGACCTTTACCTAGAAACTGTAATAACCTATTTCAGCTATACAAGATGTAACATACAAGTGACAGTAACACTGGAATATGGTAGGGAATATTTTCCATTTGACATTTTTTCTTAGCTATCTATAAACAATACCTGAAATTATAAAATTTATAGAATGGCTTGAATGTTTGTGAACAATTAAAAAATTTATTTTGTTTTGCAAATGTATTTTGAGTAATTACAAGATCTGTAGTCTTAAAATTTAAGTTTTCATTAGAAAATTAAATGTCACTGTGAAAGCAATAAACATAATAGGCTTCCCAAATTTACTTGAAAATAATGTATCAATGTGATACACATAATTCAATCACTAATTATATGGCCTTCAGGGTGGAAATAGTATAAGTTTCCATTATCCATCCAGCTCTAGGAAACTCTAACATGGGGCATTTGCTTGCCATGCAGCAGCCTAATGAGGTTAGAATGCAATTTTTCTGGAAGTTCTCTTTATGCCCACTGTCAGCCAAAATGAGAAAATTGGTATTTCCAGTATTATGCTCTTAATGCTTATGAAAATGTGACAGAAAAATAATGTAAAATGCTTCACCTTTATTCTCAGAATGCTTTTTACATACTGGCAAACAGGAGAAGAGCTTGTTCGAATGATTTGGCCTGATAAATTGATTTGGCCTTTATGTGAGGGCAGGACTGATCCAGCACTAGGCACTATCAAAAAGCACCATTCATTTATTCTGGCAGTTAAGAGGTGAGGGTCATGACTGTTTTAGTTAATCCATAGGAATACTTGCAAAGATTGTAACTGTGTGAGAAATCTGATCAGTATTTTTGTCAGGAGATTGGTTCTACACTCATACACAAGCCAAACACCTTTCTGCATTTAACTGAATATTTCAAAATAGTTTAAGTTTAAAACAAGCAAGTTGGAGTGAATTTATCAAGACATGGTTTTAAAAATCATAGCTACCTTCTAAAGTAGCTGCATTGATCTTTCAATTTATAATAATCTACAGTATTTTATTTCATTATCAGTATTTTATTTCATTATCAGTCTTCAGAGACTCAGAATAAGATAAACACTGTTTTGCTTGGAATTATTAAAAAATTTCCTTGTATTTGATATTTTATATATAAAAAAGTAGTTGCTTAACATGACGTGTATTTTTGGAAAACCTTTAAGTCTTCTGTAGTGTACATAGGGATCAGTGTGCAAGATCTTACAACAAAAATTAAAACGTGTTCCAACTGGTGGAAAAAAAAAAAGTTGTCTTCAATGTACCTTTTATTAGGCTTCAGTGATCTATGAATTGGCAAGTTCCTGTTGATTTCAGTTGGTTATTCTGCCTAAATAAAGATTCGAATGTATCCTAGATTTACAGTGCTTACAGAAATCCCCCAATGCTAGCAGATACTGACTTACTAATTTTGTCTTTATAAATATTTGGCAGCCCCAAAATTCAGATGAGTGTTCAGTTATCTGTCTCTGGCAGTTCTAATAATAATAAAAGCAAAATAAACAGTGTTTTGGCCTCTAAAAACAGCAATTGCAACAATTAAATCACAAATGTTTAATCTTAAAGGAATATGTTTTAAATAGTTGGAGTGTTTCTTTGGTAGACTAAGGGTGCTTAAGGTTTGAAATAAAAAAAAACAAAACACCAATGTAGTTAAAAGACAAGCTTTTCAGGCACACATTCCCTTAGAAGCATAGAATGGTAAGGTTGGAAGGGACCTCAAGGATCATCTAGTTCCAACCCCCTGCCATAGGCAGGGACACCTCCCACTAGCACAGGTCACTCAAGGCCTCATCCAACCTGGCCTTGAACACCTCCAGGGAGGGAGCAGCCACAACCTCCCTGGGCAACCTGTACCAGTGTCTCACCACCCTCACTGTAAAGAACTTCCTCCTAACATCCAGTCTAAATCTTCCCTCTGCCAGTTTAAACCCATTGCCCCTTGTCTTGTCATTGCAAGACCTTGTAAATAGTCCCTCCCCAGCCTTCCTGTAGGCCCCCTTCAGATACTTCTTGTTATTGTATGCCTTCTTGAGAGTGGCCATGCCTATTCTCAAAATGTGATGTTAGTATTAGAGAGACAACGCATATATTTTGGTGAAATTATTCAAGTGGAACACATCAGTCAGATCCAACGTATCAGAGCATCATATTTTTACAGATTTTTGGAAATCTTGGAACTTCTTGGAAATAACAAGTTAATTGTTTAGTTTCTTCCTGCTTCCTTCCTCCCTTTTTTTTTTTTTTTTTTGGTGAGGGGGTGGGAGTGGAGAGAGACAGAGGTGGGAGTAGTGGCTGACAGAGCAGAGTTTGTTTATAGCAGTATCAATTTATCCATCTACCTTGATTGCAAAAAAATGGTTGTATGGCTGTCACTTTCCATCCAAATAGCTGTCTGTGGCATCAGGGTATACCAGACCATACAATGTTTTTTTGCCCTCATTAAGTGGATAGAGTAGTTGACTGCTGACTTGGTTTTGGAAACTGGTAATTAGAAAATCATCATTTATAATTAGTCTTGACAGTTATTGATCACATGGTACTGTAGAAATAAGTTGTCCTTGGAAATCCCCAACAAAATCCACATAATTAATTATAATTTAGATTTTGAAGCCCTAGCTCAATATTTCTAATTGTGGTTGAGTTTAACCCAGTGAAGTTCACTGTTTTCATAAGGATTTGGCAATGTTGTTCCACAAGTTTGGAATTGGCACTTTGGGAAACATATGTTTTACAGTACTATCTTGTACAACGGCCAGCAGAGCTGAATGAGTGTTAAGTCTTGTTGGTTATATAAGAAGTTGCAAAAGAGCTCATACTGTAGTTCTTATTGACTGATATTTCCAGTATTGTCTTCCTGAGGATATTTGCTTGTGTAATGGTTGCAATATCAGAACCTCAATTTATAGGAAAGATTTCAGGAAACTTAAGCATTTTCACAAAGAACCATAAACTAGGAATTTTTTGTGTGTTTTTAGAATCTGTGTTTGATTTTTCTTTGGTTGTCAGTTTGGTCTTTCTTTGTTTTATCCATATAGGTTTACTTATGAAATTGCTCCTGTTTTTGTCCTCATGGAACAAATAACACTTAGAAAGATGAGAGAAATTATTGGATGGTCAAATAAAGATGGTGATGGAATATTCTCACCTGGTGAGTTTTTCCTGTGTTTTGGTGGTTTGACTAAAACTTCAAAAGTTTAAATAAACATAAGATATGTCTGAATGCCTACGTTATCTGCAACACAAAACAGTGCACCAGATATTTAGAACTAGGGATGCTGTATTTAAGCATCCCACTAAAAAAAAAAAAAAAGGGGAGATTATTATTATTGTTTTAGTATGACTATGTATCGTGGCTGGTCAACATTCCAAAACTAGACTACAAACTGTTGTATATAGTTAAGTGTTTAAGCACCCTTTTATTGCACTTAATTTATGGAGGTGCTGAGGAACCGCCATTCCTGATGATTGAGAGCTTTCAAGAATCATATACTGACTTCTGAGGATTTAGACTTACAGTCAGAAAAGAGTTGTGACTGTCTCTCACTTTCTGGAACATACTATCTGCAAATTAATCCGATTTGATTCACAAGTATCACACCAGTATGAACAGAAGCGTCTTCCCATGAAGGTGTTATAAAGGCTCTCTGCCATAACAGAGATATGGGGGTCCTGGGCCTGTGTGTGAATAACAGGGGTGCCCAGCAGTATTCCAGATTTCTTGGTTTGGTGTGAAGGAACATTATCCTGTTTAAGAGGATGAAAGACAATTTCACCTCGTTTTGCAACAACCCACATAAAATCCAGGAACACGCATTTGCTTGGTCTCCGGTCTCACCCACTAGGAAAACAGAGATATTTTTCAATGCTCTTGTTGATGAAGACATGTAAGAGGAAGAACTTACTCTAGGCAGTATGAATGAGATTCATCTTACTAAATCTTGATGTTCATTGTAAAATGGAACTAGTTGTCCTGGGGTCTTTTTATCAGTAAGCAAAGAGAAATAGATGCTTTCCCTCAATTCAAGTTCTTCAAAAGTAGGTGTCAAAATAGATTAACTGAATCATAACCTCCAAAGTGCCTTAAAAGTGCCATAACCTCCAAACCTTCCCTTGATTGTCTGTAAGGAAGCTTAAAATAACTAGGCAGCTGTAGAAATCTACCTTTAAACCATCTACCTGTATATCTACAGTGAGATGTGATAAATCCAACCAGTATGTGACATTTCTTCAGTCTCAGAGAGTTTGATTGCTTACAAGAAGTTGTCATGCAATTGTAGCACCGTGGTACCTGAACTTTTTAGGAATGTGTTACAAAATGTTAGCAATTGAGAGAGATGATGGATAGGAAATTCTGACTGTGACTTTCTAAAGGCTCTGTCCCTACACTGTTTAGATGCATTTCAGAGATTTGCATAGTTCACTGCCACTTTCACTGCATAATGCAAATGAGACTTGTATGTCTTTGCTGTAATATGTATTTTTCTCGTTAGCATTATTTTATATTCCTTCATTTACCCATTCACAGGAGGAGCTATCTCCAACATGTACAGCATAATGGCTGCACGGTACAAGTATTTCCCTGAAGTCAAAACCAAAGGCATGGCTGCAGTCCCTAAACTGGTTCTCTTTACCTCAGAACATGTGAGCCTAATACGCTGCTAATTCTAGTTTATTGCTGAATATTGTGGAGATGCTTCATCATTAATCGTGTGTATGTTTTGCTGCAGAGTCACTACTCAATAAAGAAAGCTGGAGCTGCGCTTGGATTTGGAACAGACAATGTGATTTTGATAAAATGCAATGAAAGGTAGGATGAATGCTAAGGTTTTGATATATTCAGTGTGTTCATCTGTTAAATTTGTTGTATTGTGCTTAAGGACTGTTTCAGTACAGTGTGTCAAGTTGCTAATGGCCTGTTGAGAAAATCCTATTAAATTATTTCCACTGTAGCTAGTGTTGCCGTATGCGCTCTCTAATTTCCTTTGTCTTTCTGTTTCTACAATAATTACAGAGGCAAAATAATACCAGCTGATTTGGAGGCAAAAATTTTGGAAGCAAAACAAAAGGTTTGTGTTTTTAAAAAAACAGTGCTTAACTGTTTGGCTTAGTAAAATTACCTCTTTCTTTGAAGGCTGAGGGTTAGCATTAAAAGAGAACATTATAATGAATCTTACTATAACATTTATATCATAGCTGCTCGAATCAGATGCTTATTTCTTAATACAGTTTCCATTTACTGTTTAAAAACAAAGTATTTTTAACTTTGGAATCACATCTGTATTTTATGACTCCAAAAAACAATCTTGTGTGTTTTGAAATATACAGGGAAAAGTATGAAAACACGAAAGTAAACATGCTTTTATTAAGGCTTTAAAGTTTAGCCAAAAAAAAGTCTGTGGAATTCCTAAAAATGCTCATAGATTTCAAGTGTGAGGATGCGGGGTTAGTAAATATAACCATTAAATTTCAATTTTGAGGCATTCATTGCTATTTCTCGAATTGATGTCATGAAAAATCCGTATTTTTTTTTAATAAACCCAACAGAGTTAGAGCAATGAAGATTTTTTAAAAAAATTATTAGCTTCTTTATATTTAATCACTCTGAAATTGCAATTCACATTTTTTAAAATTCAAAATTGTCTTACTTTGATCTGATAGGTCCACATATTGCTTTTGTTTTGGATTGCTTTGTTCTACGTTGTTCTGTTTCTTAGTAGATAAAGACTAAAAGAATAATTTCAAACCTTCAAATGACATATAATTAATCTTCCTTTATGCCACTGCAGAAGTCTCAACTTCAGTTCACTGTTACCAGCTTTATACTAGAACATTTGAAACTCCTTTCTAAGAGATTAGACAAAAGAATATTCTTTGTCTTCTGACTAGTTAATTTTGTGAAGTTACAGTACAATAAAATGGATTTTTGTTCCTACTTTCTATACAGTTTGTTAATTTCTGCTGTTGCTTATATGTACATCTTGCTTAGAAGAAATACTACTTTTTTTTTTTTTGCTAGAAAATGAGATAGCAAGGTTTCTAAAATGATTTTCACAATTTTACTTTTTTTCCGAAAGAGGTTAGATTTTTGTATTTAATATTTCTATTTTTATTGTAGGGATATATTCCTCTCTTTGTAAATGCAACTGCAGGCACAACAGTATATGGAGCTTTTGATCCAATACAGGAGATCGCAGATATATGTGAAAAATATAACCTCTGGCTTCATGTAGATGTAAGTAACTAAATGAAATACTTTTATTTGGGCAGAAGAGGACTCTTCTTTACATTTTGTCTTGAATTAAAATATTTATTACTGGATTCTGAGTAGATTAAAATATGCTAGGCTCTTACAAAACAATGAACCTTCTCTTTTTTTCTGTCTCATCCAGGCTGCCTGGGGAGGTGGGCTCCTAATGTCTCGAAAGCATCGTCATAAATTGAGTGGAATAGAAAGGTACTGCATGGCATTTACTTGTAATAGTCTTACTAAAATACTTTTATGACATACATGATCCTTCACAAATTAATGAAAGGATGAAGTTGCTGCATTAAGGAGCTGAAACACTAAATTATTAAACAAAAGCAAGACAGGAAAGGTCCACCTTAGGAAGAATGAGACAATACTACAGAAGAAAACAACAAGGTACAACTGAGTGAAAGGTAAATATGCATCTGATTTCAAGGAGGAGAAGGCTATTGCTTGGTAAAAAGAAAGGGAGATTTCCCTATGCATAGCTTTGAAGGGATCAGAAGTCTGGGAATGGGTGAAGGATTAGTTGTGGAAAAAACAAAGTGTGAGAGCTAGACAATGTCTGAAATTCAGGACTTTGAGAATAGTGGTGAGAAATGATTGATCCAGAGAAGGAGTTTGAGCAAGAGTATCTGTGATAGGAAGACATGATATGGTGAGAATTTGTAGAGATCCTCTCCTGAAAGATGTTTGCAGTTATTTCCAGCAAATGAAGAGTGTATGCTCTGCCTGAAAGCAGGTATTCTGTAAATAAAATTTGATAAATATGTATATGTATGCTTGCTTTTGTATTGCACTTACATATACACACCTGGGTACAATTGTGTATACAAAAAAAAAGAGGAACGCATGGTAAAAACTAAATTAGCAGAGGCTTTTTAGGAACAAATTTCGCTACTATAAGGTTGGAAAGGACAGAGCTGGTACAATTCTACTGTGCCAGATGAGGGAACTTGCAGGAAGGCCAGAAAGAGTCATGGATATTCACCATATCTCGGAGCACAGGGGCCTAGGAGTTGATGCTGTGTGAGGATCACATAAAACAAGCAGAAAGCTCTTGTACAGGCAAGAGTGATGTCTGCAGAGAAGAGTGCATGTGTGCTCCCAAGCACATAATGCAGATTACCAAGATACCACAGAGACCAGAAACCAGCCTTTATTACACAGTTAATTGAACCAAATTAAAAAAGGCAAGGCATTTGTGTTAGCAGTACAGCAGAGTGAGAGCGTGGCCCTTTCTCCAACCCTTACAATTAAAAGAGGGGTCCCATGTGTAGTCTTTGGCACAGTTGTTGCCATATCCAATGATGACTATGCTGTAGTCTGTAGAAGATGCTGTTTATAACCCCATGCCCCAATGGCCATGTTTGCCTTTAGGTTTCCAGTGGAACTGCTCTGTCATAAAATGTCTGAATAAAAATAAAGCAAGCAATGAAGAACCAGAAGCATCTTTCCTATCACTGCAGATAGCAGCTTCCAAGGAAGCAAAAAAGATTTGAAACAAGTTCCACTCTACAAATTAGCACCAAATTTCTTCCTTGAGACAACCATACTGGATGCAGACACTACATATAGGCATAAAATAAGATCAGCAAGCAATAGGCTTCCTTATAGAAAGCAAACTTCCCTAGTGGTGGGGATCTCATGCAGTAAGTGAAGTACAAGGAAAACTGTGCAGACCCTTCTGTGGCAGGAGTACTCTGATGCATCCAATTTTCTAGTGACTCATATTATGGCAATGTGTTGAATAGGAGGTCAGCATTGCAAAGTAATTTCCTTAAGCCACAAAGGCTTGGTCACAGTAGTTTGGCACACCTCTTTTGACCTGAGGTTAACCCAGAGGTGCTAATTAACACCTTCAATTAATCAACAAATACAGAAAGCAGCAAGCCACAAAGCATGATATTATTTATTTTGTAGTCAGCTGCACGGATCTTCAAACATAGGATGGGGCCCAGACATACTGTGTAATTGCCTGTCATGGGCCTCAACTGGGGTCTGTTGCTTAACACTCAGGATAAACTAGGCCCACCCAGAGACATAGGTATGTGGGGACTGACATGCTGACATGGTACAGAGCTGGGATTGCCTGAGGTAGGATAGGCGCTGGCTGGCTGGCTGGCTGCTCAGGGTGCAGAGTGATGTTTTCATGTTAAAACAAACCTAGTACTCCTTGCAAAAATGACTCAAAATTATCTTTGTAACACTGAAAGTTAAATAAATGTGCTGAAGTGAAGGAAAGGAACTCAGGTTTCTTGACTTTTCCATCTGAAGTAGTCAGTGAAGTTTTTTAAAAGGTAATTGCCTCCTGAGCTGTATGCCTGCTGGTTTGCACTGCCTAAGCAAGAGATTTGAGAGGTTTGTTGAGCTCCCCAGGTACAACACAGACCCACTGAGAGAAGGGTGTAGAAGAGGAGGAAATAATATTTGAATGTACTTCCAATCACATTGTAAGAACACATGCATAGTCAGTGAAATGTGGTTATACACTTCCCCTCCCCTGTACAATACACAATTAATCAAAGGGACATTTGGTAATTAATTACTTAGGGTGAAGAGGTCAGGGGATGTATAGTGTTGGCACATTTATTTTAGTGTCATCGTTAAGCTGTCTTGGATAGCGTGTTAAAAATGTAGAACATCTCATCTGTTTGGCTAGCAAATTAGGTGATCTTGTGCCTCCAACTGTGTTTATATGTAAATAGTTCTAAGGTTTACATACAGCATGGTAGATAATAATGTAAACTTTTGTAGCTTTCTAACAGTGCACGGACTTGACCAGCTATTACAGCTAACGCCTCTTGTGGTTCTAACTGGAAAAGCAGATAAGCATGAAGAGTGTTGCTTTCCTTGCTTTTTACTTTTTCAACAGCTGCTCACTAAAGAATTGTATTCTCACAGAACTCGTTTTACTCACTCATTTCTCTGACAACCCCTTCCCCCAGTCAGAACCTTGAATTGATATAACCAGTCAATTTTTTCCCCCCTGTTTCTACAAGTGGAGTCTTTTCAGGATGAAGTTTGTTTGTCAGCTAATCAGCATAGTCTGCTAACTTGTGCCAGGTATTAGTAATAATATAAACTAATTTGAAGTCTGACATTACAATGTTAACACACACACACACGCAAAAAAAAAAATAATTCCTTTCTTGGACAGTATAGCTGGGAAAGATGACACTTGAAATGCTAATAATCTCCAAAATGAGATTATTGATCAAAATTCCATACATTTGTAGCTGAAAGTAGAAAACAGACATGACAGCTTCAGGTTAAGTTTCTGTTTTCTGAAGATACCTGAATATATAACTCTTTTGCAGAGCAAATTCCGTCACTTGGAACCCACACAAGATGATGGGAGTGTTGTTACAATGTTCTGCCATTCTTGTCCGGGAGAAGGTCTGCCTTATATTTCTTACATTTGAAAATAATTATGAATTTACATTGCATTTAAGAATGTATATGTTATTGGTTTTGTTGTTGTCAGATCTATAGACAATGTGGGTCAGATCTTTAGCTGTTGAATATGCATATTCTATTAACACCACAGCCATGCTAATATACTTCACCTGACTTCACAGTCTAAGCTGCTGTGCTGGTTTGAGGCTAATTGGAATATTTTAATAGAAAAAATTACACTATAGGCTGTGAAAGGAAAACATGATGATGTCTACTTCACTCATACACTTGCTGAAAATTGTTTGGGAAAAAAATAACCAAAACACAGATAAGGCATTCTCTGTCTCTCTGGGGACACAGCACAGCACCTGAGGCGCTCTAGCAGCTTCTGGCTCCGACTCCTCTTTTTCCAATTAATCTTCACTAACCACTTTTTCTCCTAACCCACCTGGCCGATCCTCCAAGCTCACCTTGCGCATGGGGCAAACCTTGGGGTAAGGTACAGGGATGAGGAGAAGGTGGAAGGGTGGCTGAGAGCCCCTCCTGGGNCATTTTTCAAAGTGTGGAGGGTGGGTAACTCCCAAACCTTCACAGGTGCTTAAATAAAAAGCATCTTTTTTTTTTTTTTCTTTTTTTTTTTCCCCTTAATCCATTGAAAAGAAAGCGTTCTGCTTTTGTTGTGAGTTCATATATATTTTTAGGACTTTCTTCTAGACACTTAATTGTCATCAATGAAATCAAGACTAGTGTCTTAATTCTTTTAAGCAATATGTATTTTCCCTAGATGATTAAAAAAGAAGCAAGATCATCTGTGGGTAGGACTAATTCTGTTGTTTGATAATTTCTGGCATGTAAATTGCTACTAGAAGAGGTTAGCTGAAGAAGTGGTGCCTGTTCATAGTACTGGGATGAAAGAGTTGTGGGTTCTAGCCCTAGGTTCGCCATTGCTCTTCCAGGTGATCCATCTCTAAAGCGAAGACCGCAGCATTTATTTCCCTTTATAAAAGACTTTGAAATTTATTGGAGAGAAGACCTAGCTGTTATTTAGTGGCACATATGCTTATTATGCTAGCTATTGCAGAATTTTGTCATTTTTTTTTTAATTATCTATATGAGAACTTTGATAGATATTTTTGTATTTGTCTTCAAGCTTCTTCAAAGAACTGCTAATAAACCATAAAGGGCATCCAAACCATTTAAGAAAGGTCACATTTAAGACTTAATGTGTTTCATAAAGGAATTTGCTTCTTTATGGAGTTTTGGTTTTGTTTTTTTTTTAAGAGATGTTTACCTGTAATCTGTAAGTTTGTGTTGACCCATGGCCCATAGTTATTTGTAAGCAAAAAAAGTCTGGTTTAGGTGGTTTCTGCTTCTGTATATCACTAATGCAGTTGGATAATGTATAAAGTTGAAGCCTTCAATTACTTCGCTTTTTCTAAATTTTATGCAGCTATCTGCTGCACTGAGAGTGTGTGGTGTGGTGCACTGACAGACCACAGCGTTATTTTAGTGTGTAATTTAGCACATCAACAACTTAAGTCTTGAGAGTATAGCGTTACAAAGTGAAATGACAAAGTTAGTAGCAAAACCCAAGAATCTAAATGAATCTGAGAATGTTTTTTTTCCGGTGTGGGTTTGTAAAACCACATGATTAGTCAGAGGATTTTAAGAGAGCCACATCAGGTTATGAAATTATTTTTGTGCCTCAGGTTTCCAAAACAAGATCAGTATTTTATAGTTTGACCCACTAATGAACAATTATTCTGTATGTATTTGAAATATTTTTAGAATCGGTGCATACAGTTTCATATGCGTGTATATCAGTAAGCACATGTTTTTCATTGCAGGGTATACTTCAAGGCTGCAATCAGATGTGTGCAGGTTATCTCTTCCAACCAGACAAACAGTATGATGTATCATATGACACTGGAGATAAGGCAATACAGTGTGGTCGACACGTGGACATTTTCAAATTCTGGTTGATGTGGAAAGCAAAGGTAAACAATAAAAGTGCATCTCAAAACCCCCAGAAATGTAATTATTTAATTTCTAAATCTCATGTAATGGAACACAACATAAATGTTTGTATGATTACAATCTCTAAATGCACAGGTATCTGGGCATTAAGTCAGAAAAGTGCCATTTGAATTGCAGAACACTGACCATCGATAAACTCATCTGGATATTAGAAGAAAGATTTAAGGAATTTGATGAGTCCTGTAGTAAAACTAGCGAGAGGAGGACACTGAAATGGTGTCTATATACTTACATAAGTATTTTATGACAGATTACTTGTTGTAGCAGCAGAGTAGACTTCATTACTTACACCAGTCATTTGGTCATCACGTTTCAATGTGTAGATTCCATAAAGCAGTTTTGAAAACAAAACCTTCTTGTTAAGAAGCTTTGCCCGAGGGATGGTTTAACAGTTGATTCCCTGGTACTACTGTGGTATACCTATGATAGCTGAATTTAAGTATGGACTTAAGTGTTCACACAACGAGAGTCTGCGTAGTCAAGAAGACACATTTAATTTATATTTCTCTACCTGCAGTCATGTTACTACTTGCTCCACTGCTGACAAAATGGGAGTTCAGTTGGGTAACCTGTCCACAGTCAAATAATTTTTTTATAAACTATTCAACTGACCTAATGCCAAACAGTACAATCATAAAACAACTTTTGCTTTGAGTGAGACAGCAATAATAAATAGCCCATGATAATAAAAGATAAGCTCATGCAGATTTTCTCAGTACTGAAGACTGTGGGAAGAAAGTAACAGAACTTTAGATATGCAGTTACTTTTAAAGAGATTGTAGAATTGTGATCATTTATTTTTAAAAGTAGGTCAGAGAAAGAAACACAAACCTTCAGCACAAAATACTTGTAACAATTACTGTGGTGATCAGCCTAGGTTTGATTACCAGGCTAAGTACATTTCAGTTTAGACTCAATTCTTCCTCTAAAATAAACGATTTTGGTACTGCAATCCATAATGTGAAAATGCTTATGATGCATTAGAATCAGCCTGTGACTAGCAACTTTGGAGTGTGTTGTTTATGCTTCTAATTACCAGGTGCTGACTACAGACACTATTAAAGCACAGACTGAACTTTTTTTTCTAAATATCAGCCAAACACATTTTGTTAAAGCTAGCATCCTGATTCTACCTCTGCTGTTAATTCACTGTTAATTCTGCTGTTAAACTGACTTCACTAATGAAGTAAAGCACTTCACAGTAAAGACAGAAAACAGAGTGGAAACCAATATGGATACAGGCCATATGTGAAATTCAGAAGAAAGAGATTTGTGGATGTTATTCTTTAACAATAATACAGATTGAGTTTTCTAAATTTCTTTGGAGATTAGTTACTTTGGATTTCTGCTTGTGTCTTAGGACGGATTAAGATTTCTTGGATCCAAGTTCTCTTGAGATATTGGATAAAACCAGTTTCTAACATGTTGCATTGTGTTACAAAATTGTTAAGTAAACAAAGCTTATGAAAATTTCTCCGTCAGCATTAGCCACTGTTAGAGATTATATTCTTGTACTCACAGTAGAAATATATAGCCGAGGTCCAGCAATATTCTCCTGATTTTAACTTCAGTCATTTTATTCAGTAGAAAGAACTTACCCCAAATATACAAGAGGTAAATAAGATACTTGTTTTTCTTCATTCATGTACCAAATGTACTTAATAAAACCCAAACAAACACCACAACTCTTTCCCCCTCCCTTTTCTTATTTTATTATTAACGTTAATCTATTTTTTTTCTGGGATTATGATCTTTCAAAACAAATCAGATATGACCAAAGATCAGTGAGTAGGTAAATTAATTTTAGGAAAGATATTGCAGACTTGTGTTTACTGACTTCCTTTAATGCAAATTTCTAGCAAACTGTTCAGAGGAAATAGCTCTTATCTGTTCGATTGAGCTGAACAGTCTATCAGCAAGAGGTGGGAAGCCAATTCTTAATATTAACAGTATTTTTTAAAATAAAAACAAGCAAACCTCCAAAACAACCCCAAACCAAACCCCCCCAAAAAATCCCAAAGCTAAAAATATCAAAAGCCATTGTTATTTTCTTAAAACAAGATCAAACCCAAGTTTGATCCAAGTTGGGCCACATTTAGCCAATTTTGTAGTGTTGATTAACTTAACTTTTAAATTACAATAAATAATACTGCTAAATATCTTCTGACTGGGAAGACACTGTAAGAGTGAAGCCTGTCTGAAAAGATGATTCATCAGTGGTGTAAAAATGACCATAAATTTTACACTTAATTTCTTTTCAAAACAGGGTACAGTAGGATTTGAAAACCAGATCAACAAATGCCTGGAACTGGCAGAATATCTCTACACTAAAATAAAAAACAGAGAAGAATTTGAGATGGTTTTTGAAGGAGAGGTAAGTTTTCTCTCATTTTATCCTGTGTGTAGGAGCCAAATCTTTATGGAATTCTGAAAACAATCTTCTTTGTACTACTCACAGTCCTTCAAGCCAGTTAGCAAAATACATTTATTTTCCAGAGAACTATGTGACAGCAGCTGGGCCATTTTTTGGCCAAATTCATGTGGTTTTGGACCCGAAATGGCAGATTTATTTCCTTCTCTTCTTCAGATGGCTCAGTTTAGGATGTGAAGGCTACCTTAATACAACTTACTGATGCTAAGATTGAACAAGATTGAACTGAGAACCTGCTATTTTTGCCATTATGTTCTGTTGCTAGTGCCACTGCATAGGCTCCTGGTTGTCAGGATAACAAATACTTTTCACTTCTCCATTTATTGGGAAGGGGAAGGGGGGAAGGAAAATTGGGTTGCCCATGCTGTGATCCTAGAAAACAGTTCCCTTAGAACTGCATGAAGGTGAAAAACTTCACTAGAACCCTAAAACATTGTATAGAAAATGTATAGGGACATTATACAGGCAATGTACAGGCAAGTTGAGGGAGCAGATGCAACCAGCTGTACTGTAATCCATTTATTTTTAACATGCAGAACTAGAAAAGTTAATACTATATTTTGATTTCCATGTCTGTGATAAAACATGCTACTGAGTGGCCTTTAGTGTGTGATTGATCTGTATAATTTTGTTTATTGAGGTATGTGTTTGTTTCTTTTTGCAGCCAGAGCATACAAATGTATGTTTTTGGTATATTCCGCCAAGCCTCAGGGGCATGCCAGACTCTGATGAGAGAAGAGAAAAGTTACACAGGGTAAGTGGGCTTTGTTAAATGCAAATGTATAGCCTACTCTTTCAACTCAATGCACAGATACACTATTTTTCATTAAAAGAATTGACAGATATTCTAAATTCTAGAATGTCAGTTCTCAGATTACTTTTTATGATCTTGATATTTGTTCACCTTTTTCTCCTGCCTACGCTGAGTGTCAAGTCACATTTACCTATAAAACCCAACACAGAACATACTCAGTTCACAGTATCACAGTATCAGCAGGGTTGGAAGAGACCTCAAAGACCATCAAGTCCAGCCTATTACCACAGACCTCAAGACTAGACCATGGCACTAAGTGCCATGTCCAAACCCACCTTGAACACCTCCAGGGACAGTGACTCCACCAACCTCCCTGGGCAGCCCATTCCAGTAGCCAATGACTCTCTCAGTGAAGAACTTTCTCCTCACCTCCAGCCTAAACTTTCCCTGGTGCAGCTTGAGACTGTGTCCTCTTGTTCTGGTGCTGGTTGCCTGAGAGAAGAAAGCAATCTCCTCCTGGCTACGACCACCCTTCTTCTCCAGGCTAAGTTATTCTGTCTTTTGTATCACTTCTGTGCTGCAAAGAGTGTTACACATCTTGAAAAGAGTAGCTAAGCACAAAGACATTCCAGTACTTTTTGAACAGGATAGACTAGGAACAAGAGAAACAGAAGTGTAATTATTTGAAACGCTGGGGCAGGTAAAGGACATGGAAACCTCTAAGTCCTTCTCAAGTCTCTATTTCGATTTTTAAATGTGCTTGGTCACTCGTGCATTGATGCATTTCAGTGAAAATGAGTGTCCTTTGGAAGACTCTGGGATAAATTTATTTGAAGAAATGACAGAGGGAAATGAAGGCATCATAAAAGGCATCACCAGGAAAAGTATTGTGTTACTCAGAACTTGAGGGAAGTGAAATACATTCATTTTGTAGTAGCACTTTAGGCAGAAATGGAATTAAAAATGTTTAGCAGATGAAATAATGACTTTTTTTTTTTAATTAATTTTGACTTACATTTTTGAGAAAGGAGAAGTATGGGCATGCTTGGGAGGTTTTGTAGAGGATTTTATCACACTGGGAACAGAAAGGAAAAGAAATTCCTGGGTCAGCTCAGTGACATGTTAGATAAAGAAACTGCCAAAGCGGAGAGAAAAGGGGAAGATAGGTAAGACTGTTAAAGAGGATGAAACATTTGACTGAACTCTGCTAAATGTTAGAGAACATTATATGAGCTGCCAGTGTATACCTGTAGCCTAGAAAACCAATCATATCCTGGGTTGCATCAAGAGAAGTGCGGCCTGCAGGTTGAGAGATATGATTCTCCTCCTCTACACCACTCTCATGAAGCCCCAACTGGAGTACTGTGTCCAGTTCTGGAATCCCTATTACAAGAAAGATATGGATGTGCTGGATCATATCTATAGAAGGGCCATGAGGATGATCAGTGGGCTGGAGAACCTCTCCTATGAGGACAGGTTGAGAGAGTTGGGGTTGTTCAGTTTTGAGAAGAGAAGGCTCTGAGGAGACCTTATTGTGGCCTTCCACTATTTGAAGGGGGCCTACAAGAAAGCTGGTGAGGGACTTTTTAAGATAGAATCATAGAATCATAGAATGGTAAGGTTGGAAGGGACCTCAAGGATCATCTAGTTCCAACCCCCTGCCATAGGCAGGGACACCTCCCACTAGTAGAGGTTACTCAAGGCCTCATCCAATCTGGCCTTGAACACATCCAGGGAGGGAGCAGCCACAACCTCCCTGGGCAACCTGTTCCAGTGCCTCACCACCCTTACTGTAAAGAACTTCCTCCTAACATCTAGTCTAAATCTCCCCTCTGCCAGTTTAAGCCCATTGCCCCTTGTCCTGTCATTGCAGGACCTTGTAAATAATCCTTCCCCAGCCTTCCTGTAGGCCCCCTTCAGATACTGGAAGGCTACTATCAGGTCCCCTCGAAGCCTTCTCTTCTCCAGGCTGAAGAGCCCCAACTCCCTCAGCCTGTCCTCATAGGAGAGCTGCTCCAGCCCTCTGATCATCTTTGTGGCCCTCCTCTGGACCCGCTCCAACACTTCCATGTCCTTCCTGTGCTGAGGGTTCCAGAACTGCACACAGTACTCCAGGTGGGGTCTGACGAGAGCAGAGTAAAGGGGCAGAATCACCTCCCTTGCTCTGCTGGCCACGCTTCTCTTGATGCAGCCTAGGACTCGGTTGGCTGTCTGGGCTGCATGTGCACACTGCAGGCTCATGTTGAGCTTTTCATCAACCCAGACTCCAAGGTCCTTTTCCTCAGGGCTGCTCTCCAGCCATTCACCACCCAGCCTGTATTTGTGCTTGGGATTGTGCCTACCCAGGTGCAGGACCTTACACTTGGCCTTATTGAATTTCATCAGGTTGGCCTGGGCCCAACTCTCCAGCCTGTCCAGGTCCCTCTGGATGGCATCCCTGCCCTCTAGCAAGTCGACTGTGCCACACAGCTTGGTGTCATCTGCAAACTTGCTGAGGGTGCACTCCATTCCTCTGTCCATGTCACTGACAAAGATGTTAAACAGCACTGGTCCCAGCACTGACCCCTGAGGGACACCACTTGTCACTGGTCTCCAGGTGGACATTGTGCCGTTGATCGCCACTCTCTGGGTTCGACCATCCAGCCAATTCCTTATCCAGCGAGTGGTCCATCCATCAAGTCCATGCTTTTCCAGTTTGGTGACCAGGATGTCATGTGGGACAGAGTCAAATGCTTTACTCAGGTCCAGGTAGATGACATCAGCTGCCTTTCCCTTGTCCACTGTCGCTGTGACTTCATCATAGAAAGCCACTAAATTTGTCAGGCAAGATCTGCCCTTGGTGAAGCCATGCTGGTTCCCACCAATCACCTCTGCTTTGTTTTCCATTTGCCTTAGCAGGACTTTCAGCAGGATCTGCTCCATGATCTTGCCAGGCACAGAGGTGAGGCTGACTGGTCTGTAGTTTCCAGGGTCATTCTTTTTACCCTTCTTGAAGATGGGTGTTATGTTTGCCCTTCTCCAGTCAGCAGGAACTTCACCAGTCTGCCATGACTTTTCAAATATGATGGACAGTGGTTTGGCAACTTCATCTGCCAGTTCCCTCAGGACCCAAGATGTTGGGTAGTGATGGGACTGTGCGGAATGGATCCAGGCTAGAGAAGGGTAGATTTAAATTAGACAATAGGAAGAAGTTCTTTACCATAAGCATGGTGAGACACCGTGGAACAGTGCCCAAAGAGGTGGTGGAACATTCCTGGATGTTTTTAAGGCCAGGCTGGATGTGGCTCTGGGTAACCTGAGCTAGTGGAAAGTGTCCCTGCCCATGGTGGGGAGGTTGGAACTAGAGGTCCCTTCCAACCCTGACAATTCTGTGATTATAAAGTACCTTACAAACCAGTAAAAGAACAGATATCTGACCTCGTCTGGCAGACAGCAGAGCAGGAGAAAGATGGTCTGGATGGAAAAAACTGGCCTCAGTCAATACCAAATATTTAAGACAGTTAGGACATTATTCCTTGTAAATTAAAGTGAGGAAGAGAGATTGCAGTAAATGCACAGCACTGCAAAACTACAGGAAAGTTTCCAGAAAATATACTTTGTGACAAGATCTTATTGAAAATTTTCCATTGTTGTCCATTCCATGTTCCTGCAAAATTACTTTATCCTCAAAAAGGTGGTTCTGGAGTAGGTTGTCATAAAAAGAGAGCATTTCTTCACAACAAAATCTTTAGAACAACGAGATGATGCATACATTTAATAAAATTATTGCACAGTGCATACTGTAAGATGCTAGTAGTCTATTAGTAAAAAAGATGGATGTTGTTTTTGTCAATTTTAAATATGTAATCCTGCATAGTTATTTTTGCAAGCTTTTTCTCTTACAGATATTTTTAGAACGAGTGCCTTTCTAATATATTTTTTTTTCCAAATTAAGAAATGTCGTGATATACAAAGAGAAGTTAAAACTTTTAAATCCTTTTTCTCTTTCTCTCTCTTTCTCCTTTTCTCTTTATAAAAATGCTTAAGGTGGCACCAAAAATCAAAGCACTGATGATGGAGTCAGGTACTACTATGGTTGGATATCAACCTCAGGGTGATAAAGTCAACTTCTTCCGAATGGTCATCTCAAATCCAGCAGCAACTAAGTCTGACATTGACTTCCTCATTGAGGAAATAGAGAGACTGGGGCAGGAGCTGTAGTACAGTGGTTGAATTATTTATTTCTCTAATACACTGTTTTCCAGCACTGGTTATTTTTTTTACCCAGTTCTGCAGAACATGTTTTAAGGAAATTCTCTTTCTGTAACATCTTTAACAAACCAACTATAGGCTACTGAAACATATGTATTGGTAGATCATATTACTGAGGGAAAAAGTATTATCTTGAAGTTGAGGTACTATTGACTCTTACATTGGTCTTGTTTATTGTAGTCAGCAGGAAATTAATAAGTACTAAAATAGCAAATTAATAACTGCACAGTATATATGTACAGTATAAACAAATATATATAATTATATATATATATATACACATACATATATCTATACAGAGAGTGGTTATAAACTTAGATCTCAACCACAGCATGTTTTCCACTTTAAGAGAATAAACTTTTCCTTCAACTAATGATGTGGATAATGTGCTACAGATTTTTCTGCCAGGTAAAAATAGATCTATAGAAACATTTCTAAAATGTAGATTCTTAGGAGCTAAAGAAAATGTATAACAGTATTAAATCTTACTGGTGGTGCTTCTCTCAAGTACAAAACAGCAATCTCTAACAGCACCTTCAAGTGAAATAGTTGCATTTCCCCTTTAGTGTCACATCAGGGGATAATAGTAGCAGAGTTGTCGTAACAGGTATATTATTGCTGTATTTTTAGAGGTTAATTTGTGTAGATTGTGTATATTATCGTTAAATGACTTTGTGTAAGAGGATTTAAATGTAATAGTTTTACAGCAAGATAACTGTTGAATTGTAGGTATATGAAATATTTGCTTATTTATATGCAGAGATTTACCATGCCGAAGAACTGTCTTGTATTTTCTTCCATTTGTAATGTATCCTATTTATATATTATTGAAGTTCTAAATGATGTTTATGGTATTTTAGTGTCTTTGTGAGCCAAAGAAAAAAAAATACAAAAAATATTAGTTGACACTTTTCATTAAATCCTAGTGCCCTTAAAATAATAACTTAGGGATGATTTTATTGAATGTAAGGAATTCATGGTGTATAGACTGTCAAATTATGAGGTCCCTTTAATCTATTAGAATCTTCAGTTTTATTTATTGTAATGTCAGACTGTCTGTTCAGTGCTCTGGATGCTTTTCTAGTGAATGCTGTTTGCTAACCAAGGCCCCTGTTTTTGAGTTGTATCTTACAACGAAGTTCTATGACCATTTAAACTAAATTCTGTGGGAGTTTTAATCAGCAACATTCTTTTAGTGAAATAGAATTCACTAGGTGTTTGGATTTTCTAAAGTTAATAAAACCAAAAGTAATCTCAGTATCTTGAAATGCAGCTGGTTTGTCATAACAATTTCAACTGGCAGGACTTTTCAAAGTATAAACACCAGAGTTATCTGCAGTTTGTTCAATTTCAATCATTAGATAATCAATAGCACCAAGTGGAAAACTCCACGCTGGAAGAGGAGTAGTGGAACAAAATGAAGATTCATTAATCCTCTGTCTACCGAGTTACTGTCATGGTGATAAATGGAATATACTAAATTAAAATAGTTTAATATGTGATTCTATTGCTATCTCCTATTGAAGTCAGTAATTAATTGTTTTTTCTTTTTCTTTTTTCTCCAAAATCTGTAATAAAATTAAATTATGTTAGAAGCATTTAGAGAACTGCAGTCATGCTATGCAGTTTTTGCAGCCTCTTTGGTCCCCTTCAGTTCTGTGGAAGGACAGCTACAGCCAGGAGTGATTTCCATCCTCCATGTCCCGTTGGCAATCTCCTAAAGATGGTGTCTTACATCTTTGGCTGCAGGGAGAAGAAAGAAGCTGCCATGGTAAATGCCGTATCATACAACACTATCTTTCCAGCTTTTCAGAGAATTATTCCTTATCCCTCTTCCATAGCCTTCTACAAAAGTTTTTCTTGGAATTATTTGAGTTTATCTCAATCTAAAACTTACTATAAATACATCACTGTCTTTAAAAGCCATAGTCATAAATCTAAAAATATTACCTACATTACTACTTCTGTGTGATTAACACACACACACAGAGACCCCACCAGTAATCTCACTGCTACAGTATTTCTTTATGTTATTTTCCTCAAGACAGTGTGTTTAGTTTCTTGCTTTCTTGATCTTAAACCTCAGTCTTCCTTAATGACAACCTTGTTATTTTACCACGTCTTCAATACTTAACATTTATTGATGTAAACATCCATGCTGTATGACCTGAAGCCTGCAATACAGAAGCGGTCAGTGTGAACATTGACTTCAATACAAACTTCCATAATATTAAATGCTACTCTTTATAGATAGCAGCTATTGATCAAAACTAAAGGACCTCTTATTGGGAGCTGTTTTTTGGAGTACAGAAGTAAGATTATTTTGAAGAGGGAGTGCATATGATAATTCAATGTACAGGCTTCAGCCTGAAATTTGGTCTTTGTCACAGTTTTACTTTATTCAAAGGGCAGCTACAGAAGGCTGAAAGATTTCCCTGAGTTCTTCTTGTTTATGAGAAGTTATATAAACAGGTGTAATCAATGCAAACATGAATAACTGCTGACCTAGCTTCACTAGGGAATTTGTGTCTTCCACAACAGCAGCACCGTGGTGCTTGTGTGATTCCTTCAACCAGTCCTTATGTAGGAATTTCTGACTTAGTCCATCTCCCTAGTCAAGATGTTTCAGCAACAGTATTTGTGAAGAGCTCAATTAATCCTTAACCTCTAACCTTGATATTTCAACCTCACAGATCTTAAAAGGTACAGAGAGTCATCCTCGTGTAACTGATCACAAAACGTAAGAAAGACTAATTTAGTTTAGTGTAATCCATACAGTAAGACTTGGACAGTCCTGTGATGGGGTCAGAAATGGCTCTAGATCTCTTCAAGACATATGCAATGTTTTGCTCACTAAAATTTCTGCTTCTTCAGTTACCTTGTGTTTTGGAGGTCAAAAGCATCAGAGGTTCTATAAAGTGTCATTAATGGTTTGCAGCTAGGTGGAAATGATGGAGCTCCTGCCTGTTTCAGAAGTGAGACAGTTAACACAGAGGTGTTTTCTCCAAAGACAGGGATTTTAAGTTTATCTTCCTACTGGGTGCATTTCATCAAGCCTTTCTGCAGTGTTGTGCCATGACACAGATGATACCTGCAATTTGATTTTTGTAAAGCTTTCAATTCTAATATCAGACTCTGGAGTGTTTCCCTATTGTATGCACCTGCTTTCATAGGCACAGAACTCAAATTTCTGACTTGGTAGCTGGTTTTAACAGAACAGTTATGGTCATCAGTAAGAAAACTCATCTGTGTTTTCTCCTCAGTAGGCAGTTTTCATCTGAGTAATATGTTACAGCTTCTCAGACAAAAGCTCACTTGGGATTATCCTGCTTTTTAATATATACACTATTGACTGTGAGAGATCAGGAAGTGTGGATATATGGAGATGTTCAGTAATTCAAAACATTGCAGTTCCAGGTGAGTTACTTTGTTTTTCTGAAGTTTAGAATATACTCTGAAGTGACAAATTTGCCTTTAAAATTATGCAGACAGTCACTGTAATTTCATGGGAATGAATTCAGATCAAATAAACAACACACAAGATCTTAGCTGAACATGTAGCTGCAGTGCTTATTCACTGATGTAACTTATTTGGAAAAGACTGACCATAGAATAAAAATCAACAGCAGCTGTTGATTCTGAATGAAAAAAAAATCTGATTGTATTGTTTATATATATATATATATACACACACACACACATATAGAGAGAGAGAGATATCTCAATTATACCATTCATGACAGACAGATGGAAACAGGGGCCTTGGGAATAATACAGAATTTTAAAATCACAATTGACTTAGTCAATAATCTGTTTTTTGAATGGTAACAAATGTGAAGGGATTTTCTAAGCTGAATCTCTGTTTTGTGGTTGGAAAAATGTTGAAGTTATAAAGGAGATATGCAATGCAGTTGTAATTTTTCAATAAAAGTCAATCTTAAAACTCCAATTTGCTTCATATGATTTTTCATGTCTGGGATAACATCATATGGCTTTTGTCTCATGTTCTTAAGAAATGAAAGAGCTCACAAAAATTATAAGGCAAGCGTTAAGGCTACTATTTAGTTTTAAATGTGAATTGAATGTGAGTTTGTCCCAACTGAGAAAGAACTGCAAGCTCTGAACTTTGATAAGTTTGAATAGGGCTGTCAAGGCACTAGTACTGTGTAGAAACACCAAAAAACAGAGAACCTAAACATCTTTCTCTGTGATGTTTTATGTAGTTTCTGAAATCCTTGTCCAATGTATACAGAGTACCCAACAATCATAGAACCTTTAAGGTTGGATCATTAAGTCCAACTGTAACCCAACTGCCATGACCACTAAACTGTATCCTAAAGCGCCACATCTAAACACTTCTTCAACACATCCAGGGATGGTGATTCCACCACCTCCCTAGGCAACCTGTTCCAATACATCACCACTCTCAAAGAGATTTTTCATAATATCCAATCTATACCTCCCCTAGCACAAATTAAACCCATTTCCTCTTGTCCTATCTCTAGTTACTTGGGAGGAGAGACCAACACCAGCCTCACTACAACTTGTCAAGAAAGTAAACAGGAACTTTGGAATGAGTAAAACAAGCTCTTGTGGTAAAAAGCCTTGCTATTTGACCTGTGGATATAGTTATACAACTTATTTCTCGTAATGCAGATCTTACTTCCAGGGATACTTAACTTTGCACGCTCATCTCAGCGTTCATCTCGGCGTTAAGCATGTTCAAATGGGCACATGATCAGAACTAGTGTATTTTTGTTGAATCAAAATTCTACTTGACTGAAAAAAAGGTTTAGTTTGGTTTGGTTTGGTTGGTTGGTTTGTTTTTTTACAGTAAAAAGTGGAATGGGACCAGGCCTAAAGTTGTTTTGAATAGCATTGTGTATGTTTCAGCAATTAAGTGCTTGTCAGGCAAGAAATGATAAAGAGATGGTGAGAAGAGCCCTCATGGTCATGTGACAATACACTGTGGAGTCAGTACTGGGTACAATATTGGGTGCCTGACTGTAAGGGCATTTAAAGTGTGTGTAGCAGAAAATATGTGAATATTCGTATCAGTCAGTTAGAAGTGGGTCTCTTCGTTCAGCCACTTTCATATTAAGCATTATAATGCATGGTCTTTTACATTAAAAATGTTTCCTTGAAACAGAAATAACTGAGAGATTGGCAGCTTTATTTTGTGAGTAAACATATTTCATAAGAAATATTTTTGTAAAGGTGTACAAGGGTAGTCTAATCTTGGCACTGTAGAAGTTGACAGAAGAATTGCTGCCGATTGCGTGGATCAATCATTCCCATTCTTGGAAATGAAATACCATCACCTAATAAAATGATACAATGAGATTCTGAGGGAGGAAAAAACACTGAAATGTGTGTGTTCTCTAAAATGAGCTGTGCTGGTTTGAGGCTAATTAGAATATTTTAATAGAGAAAATCACACTATAGGCTGTGAAAGGAAAACAGTGGTGATGTCTACTTCACTCATAGGCTCGCTGAGATGTTTAAGAATACAAAACAAAGATAAGACACTTGGGTACAGACACTCCTGAGCTGTCTAGCTTCTTACCTTCTCCTCTGCCGAGTAATCTAACTAACCACTTTCTTTCTAAACCCCCTGGCCGATCCTCCAAACTCACCTTGCGTGTAAGGCAAACCTTGGGGTATGGTACAGGGGTAGGGAGAAGGTGGAAGGGTGGTTGGGATCCCCTCCTGAGGTCTCTGACTTTTGGGAGGGGTGTTGTGTTGTTGTATTACCTTTACCTTGTATATTTCTGTAAATATTCCTGTATATTGTGTATATATCTGCTTGTATATTGTGCTAAGCTGTAAATAGAGCTTCATTCCTTAACTTCCAGCTGGGTGAGTCTAGTCTGGGTGATTTTACAAAGCGGGGCGGGTTGGGTAGGGAACTCCCAAACCATTACATGAACCTGTGTGTAATGCAGCAGCATCAAACACATTGAATGTATTTCATATAGAATCACAGATGGTTTAAAATACACCAGAAGATATAGTAAAGCTCCTAGGACATGGTATGTCTCTATCTATCTATGCATGATACATACTTGATATATGTCATGTATAGCACAGAATCATAGAATGGTTAAGGCTGGAAGGGACCTCAAGGATCATCTAGTTCCAACCCCCTACCATAGGCAGGTCCAAGGTTCAAGGTCCAACCTGGCCTTGAACACCTCCAGGGAGGGAGCAGCCACAACCTCCCTGGGCAACCTGTTCCAGTGCCTCACCACCCTCACTGGAAAGAACTTCCTCCTGACATCAGTCTAAATCTTCCCTCTGCCAGTTTAAACCCATTGCCCCTTGTCCTGTCATTGCAAGACCCTGTAAACAGTCCCTCCCCAGCCTACCTGTAGGCCCTCTTCAGATACTGGAAGGCTACTGGAGAACATGGAGAAGGTAATTAAGAATTTTCCATTCTATGCCATATCTTGTGGTAACCTGCCCTCCCCCCCCCCCCCCCCCCCTTTTTTTTTTTTTTTTTTTTGTATACTGATACAGTGAAATATAACATTTTGAATTGATTAAATGTTCTCTTTTCATGATATAGACAAATTCTGATTAATTAGTGCTTTATCATTTATCCATAGAACTATCACTGATTTTAACGATCTGTAACAAATTTGATTTTGGTTGCTTTAGGGTGGAATGAGCACTCTTTGAGTAGAATGAGCTTTCTTAAGAAAGTTTTTCCTTCCATGTTAAAGAATTTTATGCAGCAAACTAAGCACCTGGTCAATACATCCTGCAAAGAAACTTGCTTAGTCCATTAGTGTAGCATGGAAATACCAGAATATAAAACACTAAAAATTATGGAAGATGTTTTTTATCATGCATGAGTGTTAAAGAATGTTCAGTTTACATGCAGACTGTTTAATAAAAAGTTGGGGCCACAATGAGACTCTGTGGAGTTAGGTATAGCTTGTTGTGATCAACACAATTAAATCTGCATGAATTTCCTATTTAACATTTTATAATTTTCAAATTGTGACAATTATGCCTAGGGTGGTGATACATGAATCAGGAAGTTCACTTAAAAACTGCAACTAAACTAAGTGAAGAGGACCTGAAAACAAAGGTTATAAGGAAAGGATGGCTATATGGCATGGAAAAACCTGGGTTTCATGAGAGCTTTTGGAAGAATCAAACTTAGGGACAAATTAGAAGTTTTCAAGCAAACCTGGTAAGGAAAGAAAAAAAAAAAAACTGGTTCTTTGTTTTAATTGACCTATTTACTGAGGTAAAGTGGAGCATTGTTCCGTAATGATCATAACAGAAAAAAAAATAAGACAAAAATGTTACACTTTTATTTCTTTCTGCTTTTTGTCATGTAATTGGTTCAGCATCTGAATATAATTATTTCAGGATGAATAACCTATATGCCATATACGCCTACTTGTGAGTGTATTTGTATTTCTTGATATGAAACACAGGAGCACATATATGTACATACTCAGTGTGTTATCGAGAAAAAAAAAGGTTTCTCTAGGACTTTTGAAGACATCTACAAATATTCCTGAAGTATAACATTAAATAAACACATCATGAAGGAAATAATTTACTATTTCCCCTTACCTTTGAAAATATGTATGTTGTGTACAGATATGAATGACTAAGCCTCTATCAGATTAAATTCTTAAATTATATTCTTTTTTTTTTTTTTTTTTTTAACAGGATACTAGTTTGGTTCATATGAGAACAGTTGGTTTGAGGCAGAAATTACTATGTGACATTGTTTGGCCTTTTTTTAATATGGGAATGTGTGTGCCATGACAGTGTGGGCAAAAATGCCTAAGATCACGAAGGTGATAGGAAACAGAGAAAACCAAAATTTAACATTTCAAAGAAGTGTAGAAAATGTTACTATGAACAAAACCAACAAATGTAAGTATAATTACTTTAACTTAGATTTAAAGAAGCCTACTATTTGTGACCACAATATAAGCTGATTTGAAGGTATGTCCACTTGGTGTGACATCAGCAAGAGTTTGGATAATGCAGGTGTATAAAACAAGCATATTTGCCTTCAGAAAAATTAAAGCTCGAGTGCTGACTTTAAACTTGGCAGGTAAAAGTGGCTCTAAAAAGCCAAGTGAGAAAGGCATAAGACATTTCTCATTCAGTGTTAGGTTGGTCAATGCTTTTTATGTCTTCTAAAGATCACATTTATTATAAATTACGCTCACCATTCAACGTCTTATCAACTAGGACTTTCCACAGGCCCTAGCAAAAAAGGCTATTAATCTCAATTAAGCTGCTTCCTTTACTTTCAGGAAGGCTTCCTGCAGGGTAAGACTAGTATTTGTGCTTGTGTGCATAGGGCCAGACTGAGCGCTATATTGTACATAAAGTACTATTTCCCTTACCGACTGTCTCTTTTGGCTACTTCACTCCTCTGCCACAGACACAGCACAGGTAGTCATTAAACGTGCTGGCACAGACCATGATTATCTCAAGGAGTACAGCTGTGTGGGACAATGGGCTGAGATCTCCATGTCCTGGGTTTGGCAGTGGTGAACCAAAGAGTCATAGTTGTTTCAGTTACAGTAGGATTTTATCATATTTATTTGGTGAGGCACTGGAATAGGTTGCCCAGGGAGGTTGTGGATGCTCCCTCCCTGGAGGTGTTCAAGGCCAGATTGGATGAGGCCTTGAGTAACCTGTACTAGTGGGAGGTGTCCCTGCCTATGGCAGGGGTTTGGAACTAGATGATCCTTGAGGTCCCTTCCAACCTTATCATTCTATGATTCTATGATTTATCATAACTATGACTTAATAACTCTCTGTTTTAATTTGTCAATAGTGCAGCTGCAACAATTTTGTGTATTCACTTTGCTTGGTCACACTTTTAAGAATTATATTACTTGTACTGTATTATGTTATGTTTCAGTGCTATTTACTTCTTCATACTGTTTGCATCATCATGGCTCTTCAGTTATTTTACTTGGTTTTCAAGAAGAGGGTTGAGATTTTTCCCTGCTACAGAGGAACTGGGTTTAGTTTCCTTGCTGTAAAATACTCCTTATTGGTGAGTAGTTTTTTGTTGGTGAAGTATAATTGTTTTGTAAGTAAAAATTAATTACCAGCATTATCTTACAGTATAATGTAATGCATATTCTTGTCTTGCCAAGGTTATAAGGCCTATCCTTTTGCAAGATATGGTAAGTCACAGATTGCTAATTTGTGGCCAGGCTCCTTAGCAGTGAGACTTGTAACTGCCATCAGACAGCTCCCTCTGCTTTCCTAAGTGAGTACACACAGACTGATGGCAGTGTTAGAGCTAGTGCTGCAGCTGAAAGAAAGCCCAACAAAACTTCTTCCTTTTGAATGCATTATTTAAAAAGAGCTACTAGACCAGTAATTGCTGCAATTTTCCTTTCCAAAAAGNTTTTTTGGTATGCTTTTTTTCTTTTTTTCCTTCTCCCAGAAATTCTGTGGCTGTAATGTAAATAATTATGCTTAGCTATTGTTGAATGACTTCAGAACCCATGTTGATTTTCTATATATAATGCTGCAAAGAGTACAATTACTGGTGTACTGGAAGCAGTCCAGAGGTGAAGTGGAGGTTCTCAAGGGAATCTGAAGACTTTTCCATTCGCTCTGTAGCTCAGTCCAGAACTGTTTCCATTAGGGAATGTGGTCACAAGAAGGAACTGAAATCACTAGAAATCACTAGATTACACCATGGAGACTTGGTGTACTCAGAAAAATGTACGTATTTGAATTTACTCTTCACTTCGCTCTGCTCTTCACTCCACTCTGCTCTACTCTCACCTTTTAGCAACGAGCTAAAAGAGCTTAACAAACGGCCCTTTTGGGGGACCATGTCCTCAGTTTGGGGTTTAGGTAGTGAACTACTGATTAATCTGTCTTTCTGCCTAGGCAATTTCTAAATGAGATCAATGCATATAAAAGTCTACAGGTCTAGGCTTGCAACAAGTTATTCTTCACTTACAAGAAAAGCTTCTCTGTTAGGCTACCTAACCAGTGTTTTACACCTATCTTTGAATGGATGAGTAGAGTGAGATATTGTCCTAACAAAACAAGACAAAGCTAATTTGAACACTCTGACTTTGGTGTGATTCTCAGGTACAAATGAAAGTGAAGTGAGAGATAAAAGGATTGGTGATGCTACGCAAAAGAAGAGTCACACAGGGCCCGTGTCAAAACAGTAAAATTGTCCAGCAGCCAAAAAGCAAATATGCAGCATACTTCAGGCTGAATAATTTAGAAAGTAGTAAAACATCAGAAGCCATTAAATAAGTTGATAACAAAATTGACACTGTGGCATTCATTGCATATAGTTTGAAATAGGTATGATCTTACAGCATGTTGTTTTGTAGGAACACATACACTGAAATGTGTGTGAGTATCTACTCATCCCTTAAGTGTTTAATTTATATAATTTTCAATGTACATGGTTTTTCTAGCAGTAATGTTTGTTTTTTCATTCATGCATAGGCACTAGAAGTACTTTTTACCTCCTACATCACTCATCCAAGGGTGCAAAGAGAAATTATATAAAATGTAAAACTTTCTTCTACCCACTTTGCTTACTATGTTTAGCTATCTTAAATCTAATTGATTTCCAGTAGTGTGAATGTCTGTTAAATTACATGCTGATTTCCTAGGGTAAACAATGCATTTCATCACTAAAATAATTTGAAATAGCAAAGGACTAAGCAAAACAGCGGAAAATATACTGTATAGAAAACTGTTGCAATGACTTGCAGAAGGAAGTAATACGAGCCAGAAGATTATTCTAACTCTACATGCTTTGAGTCTACTCTCTTAAATGCAGATTCAACAACCTGGGCATCTGTTTAGCAGTTACAACAAGGAATACCAAAGATTTATAAAAATGGAGACTTATTTCCCCATTGCACTATAAAATCAGGCTTTTATGTGAGTTGTGGTTGGGTGATGAGATCTGTTATGTTCTTTTCCACCAAAATGAAGTCACATTCACACTTTTACTTTTTTTCCCCCCTTTAAATCAATTACTGTTTGAAAACCATTTATGTAGTAAGTTACGCAGAATCTTCTCATGTAAGACTCTGTGTGTACATATGTCTCTGTGTCAGACTTAATATCTTGATCACTTATTCTCTAAGAAGCAAAGAAAACAATGTAAAATAATAGATCTAAATCATATATATATATAAAAATACATAAAATGTTTACAAGATGTTAGTAATTGTTTGGTTTTGCTGTGGATTTTTTTTTATGCACTACACACTACAAGTAACTTTTAAACTGCTTTAAAAGCTAAGATCTTTATTATGTAGTTCACAGTTACCTATGCTCTATAAGCCTTATCATCATTGTAGCTAATGAGTCTGTATTATTTTTAAGTATCTGGACTCACTGGCACTTTAGAAGATACAGATGTTGAATTGCTTTTAGCAGTGTTGTGGTAGGCCTAAGCAGGCCAAAATAGGCTTATACATGTCCTGGCTTCTCCAGACGTGTTTTTCTGCTCTCCCTCCTTCTGTTCTGGGGAGAAGCAACCGTGGGAAAGAAGACAAAAGAATCTGGAGCCACTGAGTCTGAGGACCGTGGCCTGCACAGGCTTGTTTTGAACCCTGCAGTAAACAAGGTACACACAGTTGCCTTGTGCACGGCCTGTGCTCTGCCCAAATTAGGGTAAATCCAGCCTATGGCTTCACCTAATATGGTCAGGCTTGGCTAACTACCATTCTGACTGGCTACTCTGTGTCCAAAGGCCCTTAGTCTCGGGCTGTATGGATAAAAGGAGATGAGCAGGGAGCACAAGGTGTGCTCTGCCATTGTATCCCTGCTCTCTATCCGTGCTCCCACTGCCATGCATCCTGTTCCTGGAAACCGCCTTCCAAGAGTTTACCAGGAACAGGCTCTAAATGCCTGCACGCGATTGGCCTGCGATAGCCAGTGTGACATTGTGCTGAGACTGCACATCACATTGCATCCTGCCCACCCACCCCTCTGCAAGGCTTCTGCTGAAGAGGGAGTGTGATANATGAGCAGGGAGCACAAGGTGTGCTCTGCCATTGTATCCCTGCTCTCTATCCGTGCTCCCACTGCCATGCATCCTGTTCCTGGAAACCGCCTTCCAAGAGTTTACCAGGAACAGGCTCTAAATGCCTGCACGCGATTGGCCTGCGATAGCCAGTGTGACATTGTGCTGAGANGAGGATCAGCCAGGGGGGTTAGAAGAAAAGTGGTTAGTGAAGATTAATCAGCAAAGAGGAGCCAGAAGCTAGACCACCCAAGATGCTGTGCCCCCAGAGAGACTGACAGAGACTGCCTTATCTAATGTTTTGAATTCTTTTTCCCAAACAATCTCAGCAAGCCTATGAGTGAAAAAGACATCACCATGTTTTCCTTTCACAGCCTATAGTGTAATTTTCTCTATTAAAATATTCCAATTAGCCTCAAACCAGCACAGGGAGTCAAGAGGAACCAGGTCAGAGACTGTGCCGGACTCCCAGCTGCCTGAGAAAAGAGCCTGGGAAGACTCCAAAGCCTCTAACGACTTTGAGACCACCGACAGCAATCCCACCACGAGCTTTGGGTACTGTCCAATAATATTTTGTGAGTAAATACTTAAAGCCTCTTGTAATTCACCATTGCCTTCTGCCATAAATACAAAGGAGCTCCTTGAGTCCATGTAGTGAGCAAGCGGTGTACTGACAGCAAGCAGTACACTGACCACAAAGCCTTCTCTTCCAGTTCAATCGAGTTCAATTAATGTTATATATTATTAGTTATTTCTAGATCCTGCTATTACCTGTATATAAAATTTCCATGACCAATGCAAAGAACAAATTATTATTAAAATTAGTAGTCGGGGTGGTGAGAGTTCTGAATAATTAATATTAATAAGCAATATTGAATTAATAAGCAATATTGAATTTTTAAAAAAATCATCTCGCATTAATTAATTACCCCTCCACTACAAGCTGGTACAGTAATAGTTGTAATTGTTTTGCAGTTGACTGTAATTCTTGGGATTTAGTGGGTTGGTTATCTAAAAAATCCTCCACCACCAACAGCAAAAGAAGAAACCATCAATAAATTACATTCCTAATTTATGCAGTTAGGGTGTTTGCTCATGTTAAGACCTAACAGAATAAACAAAGAGTTAGTTTAGAACTTAACATGAAACCAACCAAACAAAATCCATGAATGATTTCATCCTTGTGGAATTCTTTTGAGATTTAATGAAAATTCAGAGAAAAAGAGAGTAGTTGGTTTTACCAGGAAGGATGCAAGGATGAAAAATAAGGTAAAACTGAAACGAGTCAGCGAAAACTTACAAATGTTACATTGTATATTTTGACAGACAAAAAATACTTATATAAAGAGGAGATTTGTAATGGAAATAGTTCCACTGCCTTTGGTCTTTTAATATGAAAAAATACATCTCTAAGGTTTGTGTACAGCCTGCAGTCAGTAGATTCCCACTGGGCTTTTGGTAGTCATTGAACAGAAGCAGCAGTTGTAGAAAAGGCAATCAGAGGGAAGGGTAGGGAAGGAAAATTGTGCACATAGGTGTCTGAGTGAGGACAGAGCTTACATTGAGAATTGCTCCTGGGTAGGCCTGTGGCTGTGAGCATGATCCTTCAGCTCCTGCTGGACCTGGACCTTAGCCTGTAATTTCTGACTCTTGCAGCATTCTTTGGGTTCTTTTTTAGTTGGTTTTTTTTTTTTTTTTTTAACCCTAAGCTGTTCTGTGGCTTCCATTGAAACTGGTGGGTAAACTGACTTTTCCCTGATCATTTCCTGGACACAGCAATTTCCTCTGTGCTCGTGTTTGTTAGATTCTTTATGGTAACTGCATCTTTTCTTCTTCATGCTGGCTCAAGCAGGAAAAATCCCAAATTATCATCTGTGCTCAATTTTCTCCAGCCATTTAACTCTTTCTATACTTGATGTTGCTTTGACACCTCTTTCTTAGCAGCTTCTCAGCCCAAATCCCTGTTCCAGCAGTGCCTGGGCTTAGGACAACATCCAAGTTTGTGATATAATTTAAAAGCCATGTGGACCATTCCATAGCTCACTGTCTTGATATATATGGTCTGACACCATATATATCAAGACAAGACACTCAAATAAATACGCTTGGTAGGTGGTATTTGTCTTTAAAACAGCTTCTAGAAATATCTTTGAAAGTCCTTTGTTCATTAGTTCTCCCAAACACATGGCAAAACGCTACACCTACAAGTAGGACAGAAGCATTCCTCTAATGATTAAGATTCACTCAATGTCATGAACACCACCACACTCTTCATGGTGTGCTATAACATAAAAGTTAGTCTCTGCTGTCAAAGAGGTACTCTCATCCTTGCTGCACTTGCACTCCCAGCTCCAATAGTGATCTGTCCAGAACAGTAAGAGGAGGGTTGGTGACGACAGGAATGAGAATGGCTCCAGAAGCTGGTTGGGTCTTTCCGGCTGGTATATTACAGTAAATCACCAGTCCTGTTGATTTTAGTGACACCTGAAAATCTCAAAATAAACAAAACATATTCCAGCACATCCCACTAGGATCCAGCTGGGCCCACCAGCTTTCATCTCCTAAACCTCATACTTGCTGGGAAAAACATTCAAGCAGGTAGCATTAGCGAGGACCATTGATCATTCTTGTCAGCATCATGGAAAAGCAATATTGTTCTGTGTCATCTGGCTTTCAGTGTGGTGATTTTTAAATGACAAACTGCTCTTTTGGTTTTAAGCTCAACACATGAGTGACGTTCTCTGCTGCTGCCTTTGGGACACTACAGCAAGTAGAGAGAGCTCCATCTGCCTGCATTAAAATGGAAACCCAAGTAAAATGGATATAGATGCCTGTCTAGGGACAGGGCATTTTGTCATGAGCTATTCCTAAGTTTAACTTAACACACCTAGGTAGCTCTGGAAGTAACCTCTGACGCATTTTCTCTTTCTAAAGAGAAATTTTGCTAATTTAACCAGGAAGTCCTGTAAGACTTCCTCTTTAGAAATAGTGCAAAGAGCACTCAGCTAGCAAGTGAAAGAGGGATCAACCTCATCTTCAACCTTGGTACTTGTGAGAGGACATAAAGTCAAAATTTGGGGGGAGAAAGACAGTGTACTGTATCAGAATGGCACTGCTTTGTGGCTAGGTTCATACAATCTGATTATATCCCAAGCTTTCTCTTCTTAACCAATTTTATTTGTTCCCTCCAGTGACAACTCATTAAGAGAAAAGTCCTTTGGCCTTAACAAACTCTACCTACAGCACAATGTTGCCAAGTAGCATTCTTACCAGGATTTTAAGGTGGTTATTTGAGGACTCCCAAAATAGAGGATTGCTAGTCCCAGCACACATGTTGTGTTATGTTATGTTTGTTTGATTCAAACTTCCAAACCTAATATCAAAATAAATGAAGTATGTTCACAAGGTCCCAGCAGAGGCAACCTGCTGTCCCACAGATGTAATAAATAACAGCAAAAGCCTAGATACTATTTTTGCTCAAAAATTGTATTTCTTTGTCGAAAAGAATCCTCCTTCTCAAGGCTTGAAGGAAAAGAACTTATCAGCTATTGAAGCAGAAAAAAACAAATCATGCAAGGCTTCTCAGGGCAAGAAGAGATAAAGGAGAGAGAGATGGATGTTGGGGTTTTTTGTTGTGTTTGGTTTGTGGTTTGTTTGGGGTTTTTTGGTTTTGTTTGTTTTCTGAAGTGGGAATTAAAAATAGCTTAGGAAATACATAGTTGTGGATGATTTCATAGAACATGTCAGGGATGCAAACAACTCAAAATCTAACAAAGACAAAAAACATATTTTCCTGAGGCTAAAGCAGACTGCTTTCTCTGAAGTAGCTATGTATTGTTTCAAGCATGGTTGGAAAGCAGCTAATGGTGTTTAGTTTGTAGCTGTCCAGAAGATGGAGGAATATGCCCTCTGTGACTGAATGCACGTAGGAGAGCTGTCAGAGAGCTGAAGCTCTGTGAGCGGAGAAGAGGAATATTGTGACCAGCAAGTGTAGCCTGTGGGGTCAGATCATCCCTGTCTCAGAGCCTGAGTGCAGTATTTGTCCTGTTTATCTCAACATTCTCCATAATTATGTTTTTTTACTTCTTCTTTCTGTATAGAGGGACCTTCCAAACTTTTATATTTCTTCTTTTCTCACCTTATTCACCTGTCACGGGCAAGACAAAGTGATAGAAGCCTAGTAATAGCACATTTATGTTGTTTTATGTGCTATTAATGTAATAGCTCATGCATGATACAACAGCGTTATAGACTAGATGGTTTCAGAAGGTATGTATGTAGGATAGCAAAAAAAATTCCAGAGCTGTAGCAGAGGCAGCTCTCCAGTAATCGTGCCTTTGTACATAGGTGGTTAATGTTTCTTAGATCTTGTAGAACTGTTCCTGTATTCTGACAGCCAAATCTATGAAGAACAAAGCTAGAAAATGAAATATTTGGGATGAAGCCATCACAGGGATTTCTTTTATCCCTAATAATAATTCTGTTTGGCACTTCTGCCTGATCAAGTCTGTCAAGCCAAATGTTCTTAATGTACAGTGCATTTGCAATAATTCCATAAGGTCTATAGAAAAGGTCTGGACTTTCTGCCAAGAAGTGCCATATTTTCCACCTTTGTGTCAGGTACAATAAATGGAGCACTCTTCAGGATGGGACACTAAAGGATTTAATATGCGATCTGCTTTTAGATAAAGGTCTTTTTATGATAAGCCCTTCTCCAGAACTGTTTTCTTACAGGAGAGTCTTCATCAACAGCTATTTGAAATATCCCTCAGCAGCACCTAGAAGACCGATAGTAGATTCAATGTCTACATTTGATTTTGTATCTTACTGCCATTTTACCTTAAAGCATAAAATCTGAGTTGGGAAACTCAGGAGTAGGTTTTTGGTGGGAGTTACTTTGTTTACATTTACCATCATCTGTCATTTATGTTTTGGTCTCCAGAAAAACTCCAGGTATAGCAAAATGTAGTTGAATTCTTAATTTAAGAGAAGCAAATTTGAAGTTCTCTGTAGAACTGTAGCTGAAATAGTACATAACACTGTACAAAGTGCAGGACACCCAAAAACACTGCAGAAGGGATTCTATGAATAAAAATTTTCTGTTGTTTGATTTCTTATGTGTAAGAAAACAGGTTTTAACATGCCCTTAGTAAATAAAAACTGCAGCAGCTAATCCTTGAATATCTTCCAAGTCTCTTACTGTAAGCAATTTTGAAAACTCTGGATTTTAAGCTAACCACTTGGGTCAAAAATAACGGACAATGCATGTAAATACCATGTAATGAAGTGGTTAGAAATTACTTAATTCACCCTCCATTATGAACCCTTCTGCAGCATCCCTAGCTACAGCACTCCCAAAGCCAGCTGCTATCTACAGCTGAACAGTAGCAGGCCTATTAAGCCCCTTAAATACTTGCATTCTAATTCCTAAATTGGGTGGCCAGAACCTCAGTCTATGCAATTGCTTTTATAATTAAGATTCTATCGGTTTTTCTATTATGAACTCTGTTTTCAGCCCAACATAGATTAAAGAGGCTTCTTTTTTAATGGTGAAGCAAACCTATTGTCTCTGGTTTCATGTGCATTGTGTTATTTTCTAGTTACTAGTCAAGTGAATCTTTGAAACATTCTGACATTTGTCTTAACTCTGTACTCTCTCTTAACCATTCACTAATGCATCTTCTATTGTGAATACATGTACTTAAAGGTTATTCTCTGTTATGCCTGCTTTTAAGTCATATGCTCTGTAAAAATGCTTAAGACTATCCTTCAGGCCAGAAAACAGGGTTTGATTGCTACACAAAGTGGGAAAACAAGCCAGAGTAAGGATTGCATGTGTAAGGTAGTAACTTCTGGAAGCAGAGGAGTGAGGACATTTATTTCACTAAGCTCATTCCTGTGTTAATTTTCAAAGCTTTATAGGAGCAGTTGTCTGTTTTGGAGCTTGATCTACAGTCCCGGAGTCTCAAGTGAAAGCACTGTGACTATAGGCAGCAAATAAGTACTGTACAAAAAACCACTGTCAGAAACACAAGACAGTATGGCTACAATGCCTTTAACTGTCAAACCTGTGCCCCTTGCAGATGCCTGTGGAAACTACTTACCAGTGTCTAACTCCAATAGAGCTACTGGCTCTTCAGCTTTGGGAAAACAGGCACAGTTAACCCATGTTACAGCTGAGACAATCACTTCTGTATGTAAAACTAATGAAAGCTTCGGCTAATTTCCTGTGTTCTATTAATAGCACCTCCACAAATTAGCTTTGCTGAGTTTCTGGCTTCTGAAACAAAACCCTTGATTCTGGTCTCAACTCACTTGGGGAAGAGAGCTGTAGATTACCTTCACAATCCCTCTCTCCCTCTGATCTGTTGATGACATCTGCAGTCCTCCTGCAAATTACCACAGCCAGGGGAACTGCTCGTGACAATAACCAGAGCATGACGACAACATTGACTACACCTCTAATATGTGCCGATGCTGGGAGCTCCAGAGTAGAAGCAGAGAGCAATTCTGCCAGCTGAATGTTGCCCTTACAGAGATGCAGCACTCAAGGTCTGATTCTGCCAGTGTTGTGGTCCTTCTCTCCCACTGACACAAGGAAGTTGCTTCATTTTGCTACATTATGAAGTCCCTGCTAATTATCTCTGAAATTGCTTTCCCTCTCTTGTGCATTAGCATAAATCAATGATAATGCAATGAAAACTGATAGATTTTTATAGCAGTAAAAGATGTCAAGCAGTCACAGCTAGGCTTTCTGAGTTTGGCATGGTCTATTTTGTGCCTTGTGGAGCAAAAAGGGAGAACCAGCCCTGCAGCATTCTCACTAGGCAGGCCATGCCTGAGAGCAACCTGTCCAGCTAGTTTTTTCCTCCTATGCATTTCATTCCCTTTTCAGCTGCACAGCAACTAATGGTCATAAAGCAGTGTTGCAAAAGCCCCATATTACTCCTGCATTTAATTAACTTTCAGAGCATCTAACCGTATTATTTAATCACAGCCTGCTGTGTTTCAGGGGGTTATTTGATCTGAGGCTCACAAATGCTTGGCTTCCATTCAGAGTGCTTCACTGTCAACTTCTCTTTACATTTCAGACGTGGTCCAGTCTTTTCACAGCTCTTCACAGCAGCAGTTCAAGAACAGGTTCAGTTACACCTCTCACATTTGCACACACACTGACTATCACTACTTTTTTTTAAAGATAATTTTGGTTCCAAAACACCTACTGCCCTTAAACTAGGACTGTGGAGATGACCACTGCAGCCTAATGGATGGGTGTGAGGCTTCCATTTGTCAGTTTATTAGCTATTTCTGACACCTAGATCTACTTTTTTTTTTTTTTTTTTTTTTTTTTTTTTTAAAGAGGTGAAGGATCTGTGCTTTATGCCTTCTACTAATATGAAGTTCTAAGTTGAGGGTGCACAGCCAGTAGGAAGCATTCCAAATAGCCACAGTTTGTACCCTGCATGCTTACAAAAGATATAAAATATTGGGCACTGCTAACAGATGAATGGTTTCGGACATACATCAGACTCTCTATGTCTCCTTCCAACCCCAGTCCTGGTCTCCTGGGACTGGACTTGACAAGTAGATACTCTGATCTGCAGTTCCTCATCTTGGGCAATACATTAAAAGCGGGAATGACCGAGGTCATGTATTGATTAGGGGGTGAAAGATGTTACGATCAAGAACTATCTTATGACCCACCTTCTCCTCAGTCACTGAACACTGCTGCTCTATTTCTGCCTAAAATTATCTCCTTCAGTGTTTGCTTATTGGGACAATCTTTTATTACTTTATCCAGTGGAGACATAGGCCTTCTCATAACTCTGGCAGTATTCACTTAAATTGTAAAGGCACCCATTAATTACAATTATTATATTTACTGATTCTTAATAATGCCTCAGAAGCTCTAGTGCTGGTGTATTTTTCTGTGTTTGAGCTTAAGGCCGCATCTGCAATAAATCATAATTTTCTGCCTGTCTTAGCCTCTGAATGATGGGGGTCAAATAGGCTGATTTGCGCACTGTATTCCAGTAGCTCCCTTCCTGCTTAGACGTGCCTGGGTTGCTCTGCCCATCTTTGTTCCTGTTTGTCCAGCTCAAACAATACAGAAGGGTTTAAGCAGGGGAAAAAGCAGCTGCTTTTCTTTAGTCATCATATATCCATTGTATATCTGTGGAGGGATGCTGGTCCCTGCCGATAGTGTTTGCATCATGCTCTCTGCAAACAGCAGCATGGCTGTTTCATCTGTTGCAAACTGGATTTTAGCCAACAGCTGTAGCTGACAGTTTCAAGAAGGCCATTTCCCCATTCATCTCACTCAGACAATTGTCTGCAGTCTCCAAACTAATAATTCATCATTTCCATATGTGTGCCTTGTGCTTCATTATTTTATTAACATATTAGAAGGGCAGAAGTGTCCTGATTTATTTATTAAATTCATTATTATTCTTATCAAATGATGACATGTTATTCAGGAAGATGCACTTGATGTCTCACAACTAATTATGCCAATGAAGTTTTCATGATTCTGCCACAAAGCACATCTTACTAACTTTAATTACTTTTGTAATGCAGCTGCTGAGATATGTATAGAAAGGAATAGGTAGGGTAGATTTCTGCAAATGGACTTCCATGCCATTAGGTCTTAAGTGATACTTTCAGGCAATCCTGTTCACTGTTTCCAGGTAAGTTTTGTGTCTTTTTCACCTAAGAAGGTTCTAAATGTTTCTTTTCCTTTACAGTCTAGTCTTCTGTCATAGAACATTGGACCAAGTTCAAAGATATTTCTTCAGATTCATCTGGTGGTTTAGTTCTTCCCGTAATAGGAATCAATGGACATTTGTAGACAACATCTTTCTTCACCTAGGTGGAAACAGGCCAGAAGGGCTGATGGCATCTTGATGGAAAGCTCAGATTCAAGGTAAGGCAAGTGTTCCTGAGGAAAAACATCTCAAAGTCTTTCAGCAAATGCATGCAGTTTCTGTCTCCAGAGAGAGATTAGCCTGGTTTATTAATAACAAAATATGGTTGCCCAAAATATGGATTTACCATATGCAGATATGAAACTTTTACAGATCTCCTCAGGAAGAAGGAAATAGAATTTATTTGTTTCTGTTAGAATACGACAAAATGATTACTGATGCAACAGTACTGACTCAGAGGGTGTACTGTACTGAACAAACTCATGGAGTTGCAAAATCCATCATCTTGTTTCCCTACTAGCACCTCTAGGAAACATGAAAAGCTTTCCTCCTTTGACAACCTTTCACTCCTGCAACCATGCCAGAATATACACAATTTGTATTCCTGTTATGAATGATACAAAATTAACAATTGAGATTGATTTTTATATCCAGGTGAAGATTGTTAATAACTATGAAAATTGATTATTAATATTAAATCTCACCAGAAAACTTATTTACAATGTTTGAAACGCATAGTTTGGATACTTATACACACAGGGAACAAGCATACCAGAACACTTTAAGAAAACTAGCAAATACAAACGTTAAAACTGGAAAGAGGTTCTTAGTTTCGATTATACCTCTTGCTCACCAGGGGACTTGAGAGGCTCCTTTCTGCCACTAAGGCAGACAGGCACAATAGAATCTAGTTACAGAATTTCTTAGAGAGAGGCTTTGAATATTTACTCACAAAACACTATCAGACAGCACCCAAAACCCAAAGGGAATTCTGTCAGTGTCTTGAAGGTCGTTGCAGGCAAAGCAAAAGTAAAAGCAAAAAAGCCACATGGCAAAAGCCTATTTATTGATTGCCTGAAATGTGATTGCTCCTTGGACCACAGAGGTTTGCCAATCAGAATGGTACTTTGCCAAACCTGATGATATTAGGTGAAGTCAGGAGCTTGCTTTCCCTTATTTGGGAAGTACAAGTCTGGGCAAGTCTTGTCTTCTCCCTATGCTCTGCTTCTCCCCATCCCAGCAGAGGGAAGGGGATGATGGGATCATGGCCAGCCAAGCCAGGAGATGTATCTCCCACAACAATTCCCTTTCACAAACAGCCGGATGCAATAGCTGCTGCAAATTGCCCCTCACACAAGTCTAAATGGTTGCAGAAGCAGAATTCATCCACAGAAGTGTTACCACCAGCGACCCAGGCTTTTTTTCACATTCTACTTTCTACGTAGTGGTTTTGGCTTTGCCACTTCCTGGAAAATGGATAATTAGAAGTTAAGTTCATAAAATCAGTAATGTGCAATTTGGCCAATGAAAGCTTTAAGTCTGTTTACATATTCTGAGGCCAGATGGATGTGTGTGAAATACGATGTGTGTGAAATACTAGTATTCACATCAGGGGTTTTCAAGCACATGTTGATCAAAATGGCAGCTTTTGAGTGGCAAAACACTGCGATTCCTTTTTGTTCTGGTAGTGGACAGAAGTATTGAATTTAGGATGTCACTTTTTTTATTCACAAAGAAATCAGAGTTCAGATCTTTTTTAATGATGTTTAATGACATGGGAAAGGACCTCTACAAGGTATTTTGCAGCATGGTTCACTGTGACAGCACTCATGCTATAGAAACACCTGTTGAGAGACAACTTTATAAGGATGAGATATGCAACACGCTGAAGTCTTCAGTGAAGCACATGTACAGGTATTACATCTGACACAACAGAAATTCTTGAGTAGAAAATGCCTGCCCTTAGTGAAAAGTTTATCAGCTCCAGTATGAATCACTCTTTATAATTTCCGAGGAAGCAAAATTGTCACTGAAATTCACTGTGTGGTCTGAAAATGATCAAACTTTATGGGGCTTTTTCTGGGGAGATAAGCAACCCCCTGCAGTGTTGTTTGAGTTGTGCGGGGCTGTTTGGGTCCAGTTTTTGTTTGGTTGTGGGGGTTGTGGGGGTTTTGTTGTTGTTTTGTTTTCTTAACACAGCAATAGTAATTCAAGGGTCTTCCAGTCTAAAGCCAAAGTAATGAAACTGAATGTACCCTAGAGAAGTGTTCACAAAACAAAGGTTTTCACTCATCAATTTGTTCTCAACAGAGGAAGGGCTGGCATCACAGAGTCAGTCAGCCAGGAGAACAGCTGGCTATCATCTGTCTGCCTCATGGCCACAGAAAGCCTACAAGCAATCCACAAAACTGACAGCACCTACCTAGCAGCTTAGGGAGAGGAAGAGAGAGAAAGCATCACTGTGGGCGATACTTTGCCACCAGCTACAGACCCTTTAGGAAAATTCGGATAAAGGAGCAGTGAACCACAGCTGCTGTCCCTGAATCACACTGTTATACTTCTGTCCATCATGGACCTCTAATAGCAAGAAAGAAATTAATATGGCTGGGATATTCCTCCTGAATGGCATGTGCACAGAAGCATAAATTGGTATAATTTTTAGACTTGTTTTTATGACTGACTTGGTCAGCACACTGTAACCTACTTCTCATACCACATTAAGAGTACAGAAATTCTTGTAAGATATAGTTTATCTACATATTACTTGCTTTGTTTTCTTACTTTGTATTACTGCCTCTAGTTAGTCTACAGTTAACTTTTTTTTGTAATGGTGAGGAGAGACATTGTGTAGGGATGCCCGAACTGGTGTGCATACACAGTCCAAAACTGGCCACGTCTGCCTGGCCTGCCTGGAGAAACACTGGCTGGCTACTCCAGTGGAAACACTTGGGCATGCTGAGATGGCCAAGGATGGGAGGGGGAGGTTGCTCATCTCTACAGGTGACACTAGGGTAAACCTGAAGGCACAGTGCATTGCAGTACTTTAGTACTTTTAGTATCTTTAGTATTAACTAGTAAAATGCTATTATGATACAGAGGCAAATTAATCCAAAAGAAGTGAGATGTGCTAATCCAAGTTTCCTTTCTATGCTTAATTGAAGATCTTTACATTTGTGCTCCAGTTAATTTTAAACTGCTCTTTCTGCATTACTGAAAATGACGAGTGGCAGCAGGTCTCCTTAAAGAGGTCACATCTCTCTGGAGATCTGCAGTACCAGACCAGAAGGCATTGGTTTGCATGGGCAGGCTGTGCAAAAATCTTCATCTAGGGACTTCCAAGCACAAATGTCACCCTTAAGTTCATCACACTTCCTGACAAACCACTACCCACTTGCTGCTATGCTGCGACAATGAAGTTAGCTCAAGCCGGATTTTAAGGCCAGGCACTTGGTGCTTTTCCCCAGATCGCGGCTCATCTGCAAAGAGTAGCTGCAGAGCAGATCTTTGCAACGGGCTCGGCCCAAGGACATGCTGGCCCTGATGCAGACTGATTCAAAATCCAATCCTGCTCTGGGGAAACGTGGCTCTTCCAGGCTGCTCTATACCAATGCTTCCACTCGGATCCAGCAGCCAGAGGGTGCCACGTTCTCCCGGGCATCCCAATGCCTCTCCCTGTGCTCCAAGCGTGTGCTCAGTGCTGTCTCGAGCTCGCTGGGGCTACAGGTTCATCTCTAACTCCATAGAGAGCTGCAGCACTAGAGGAAGCAGGAGAAGGTATGATCTGCCCCAGCTTGCCCTGTCTGTGTTCTGTGCACCCATTTACTACACAGATAACTACTACTACAGGTAACCCATTACCTGTCACTGCCTGGCACGACCGCTGTTGCCGTCCCTGGGAGTTAAGAGCAGGCAGAGGCGCTCGCGGCAGTGCCGCTCGCAGCCGCCAGGGGGGGCACCATCCAGCAAAGACGAACGAGAGAGATATGGTCTGTAGCGGCCACCGTACTGCATTCCCCTCTCGGGGGCTGAGCGGGTAAGGTGTGTCCTGGAGCATCTACTATGCGACTTCCTCCGCCTCCTCCCGGGTGCTGGGGTCCCCGGCAGGGGGAGCTGCCGCGCGCTTCCCGGCATGCCCCGTGCGCGCCGTGGCCCGGCCCTCCGGAGCCGGGCGGACGGGAGGAGGAGGGAGTGAGTGCCACGTCCCTGGTGAGCGGGGCTTTGTGCGGGGAGCTGGACCGCCGCCCCCAGCCATGGGCACCTCGCAGAGCATCGAGATTCCCGGTGGGGGTACCGAGGGCTACCACGTCTTGCGGGTAAGGGCGGTGGGCGTTCTCCCCCGTTAGGCTGGCAGGGGCCCTTGGGCCCGGCGGCCTTCCTCTTGGTGGGTCGAGAGCGGCCCGAGGGGCTCCCCAAGCTGGGCGGCCTCACGGCGTCTCCCGCTAGGCGGGGAGGTGCTTGGACTGCTGACGGGACTCTGGCGCGCATGGCTGGGGCTCCTCCGCAGCTCGTACGCCGGTGGAATCTGCGGCGGGCCCGCGCTGCCAGCTCCCTTTCCCAGCGGCGCCGGGAAGCTGCCGCCCCCCTCGCCGCGCGGGGCTCGGCTCCGTGCTGCCTTCATCTGGGACTTCGCCTCCTAACGCGGAGCTGCCCACGGCCTGCGCCGTGTCTTGGCCCGCGGCGGCGGGCAGAACGGCTCTGAGCCGCCTCGTCGTCAGGAGAGGGCCGGGTGGCCCGGACTGCGCTGTCAGGTTGAGCTGTCAGCGCTTCGGTTTGTGAGCGGGACAGGAGAGTGATGCTGCTTTTTGGGAAGCCTTTGAGGGTGAGGCAGATTCTTGTCTAGGAACTACCGTTAGCATGCTAGCTTGCACAAGTTCAAACCGTGGTTTAAGAACTGCAGCCGTCTAGGTGCCTGTGTTGGATAACACTTTAGGAGTTCTCTTGGTCTGAATTGTAGTTGTCTCACACAAAACTGGGAGGGGTGGCTGACACACCAGAGGAAGCTGTGCTACTCTCCAGCATGACCTGGACAGGCTGGAGAGTGAGGCAGAGAGTAACCTTATGAAGCTCAACAAGGGCAAGTGTAGGGTTCTGCACAAGGGAGGAGTAATCCAATGTATCAATGCAAGTTGGGGGCTGTCTGTTGGAACGCAACTCTGTGAAAAAGGGCCTGAGGGTCCACGTGGACAAGAAGTTCACTGTGAGCCAACAATGTGCCCTTGTGGCTAGTAAGGCTAACGGTATCCTGGAATGCATCAAGAAGAGGAAGATTCGTCTCTCTCTTTACTCTGCCCTAGTGAGACTTCTTCTGTAGTATTGTCTTAATTTCTGGGCTCCCCAGTTGAAGGACAGGGAACTACTTGAAAGGGTACAGCAAAGGGCTACAAAGATGATTAGGGGACTAGAACATGTGTGTTATGAAGACAGTCTGAATAATATTAAAATACATGTGTCATAAGAATGACTGGAATTATCTTCTAGAGATTTTTCTACTCTAATTTTCCAGTTGGAATTCTGTAGTAAGTTCATTACACACTCTTGTTCAGCATTTGTGTGGATGCTCTGTCTTCATGGCCTTTGATAGAGCTTGGACTTGAGCAATACTGCTATTTTGATTTGAAATTAGACTTTCTTTTCAAGCTCAGTGTTTTAATCAGAGAAACAAAATCAGCAAAAGGAAACAGCATCTGTCTTTTAGATCTAATTCAGATAAGGTTTGATTGCTTCGTTAACACCAAATTTATGTAAATAGTATATCGTGGCTGGTTTTGAAATTTCATTAGCTGGTGGAAAACTACAGAAATGTGAGAAAAAAACTTCTCTATTATAGTAAGAAATTGGGTAGGGCAGATAATGGAAAAAGTGTTAAAAACCCATGAAACAAATGAGTTTGTGTTGTTCAGAATAACCACAGCAGCCAAGTGCAAGTTGCTGGAGAAATGAGCAAACTGAGACTGTTGCAAGTCACAGGTTTCTTACAGTTCAACTTTTGGACTGTACATGTTGCTTCCCTACAAAACTCTTGCTCTGCTTGCTTCACACAAGGTCAGGACAATACCATTATTTCTGATGTAATTTTTGCAGTTCAGTATTTTTTGCTGCTTCTGTTAATGTTCATTGCAGTATTGTTTTCATTGTGAGCTTTTTGTCAGTGCACTTGTAACGGGAAATAGGAACACTCCAGAACTGAAGCACTGTTGAGGGAAAGCGGTTTCAGCATGTGCATTCTTAACAGGAAGGGTTGCTGTGGGTCACACTGTTGAGGTTTCTAGACATTGAAATCTAACCTCTTTTTTTTCCCTTCCTTTTTTAAGGAAAAGTTATAAACTCTTTTGTTGCCATAATCTCTTCATAGGTAGACCTAATAATTAGTCATTTGTTTGGAATTATTCTCTGGAATACATTTTTATTAATCATATGTTCTTTTACTGTTAAACTTTATTTACTGGTTCATGTACTTGAGTCATTCTTTTAACTAGTACCTCCCATTCTGATAGCATGCAGTGCTATCTACCTGTAAGAATTTTCTTCGTTGCTTTTCTCCTCCATAAACTTCCTTTAAGGTAAGTTTTATGTCTGATTAGAGAAACTGTCTGACCCTCTGTGTTGCTCAGTATGCATCTGATTCTGTTCTTCAAAACAAAATGAAGGAAAACTTTTTGGTAACTTTCCTGTTCAGGAATATGAAACTGCTGTAGTTTGTCCAGGCTGTTGTATTGACTTGACAGTTCCTTCAAGTAATGGATGATGGCACGACAACCTCAGGCAATGCTGCAGGCTTGGGGGAGAGTGGCTGGAAAGCTGTCTGTCGAACAACACCCAGAGGTCCTTTTCTACCAGTTGGCTGAATGTGAGTCAACAGTGTGCCCAAGTGACCAATTAGACCATTAGCATCCTGGCTTGTATCAGAAATAGTGATTGTATGCTTGGCTCATGTGAGGCCACACCACGAGTACTGTGTTCAGTTTTAGGCCACTCATTGCATGAGAACCTAGAGATGCTGGAGCTTGTCCAGAAACTGATGAAAGACTAAGAGCACAAGTCTGAGGAGTGGCTGAGGGAGCTGGGGTTGTTAGTCTGGAGAAAAGGAGGCTCAGAAGACAACTTTCTGCAACTACCTGAAAGGAGGTTTTAGTGAAGTGGATGTCATTGTCTTCTCCTAAGAGAAGTAAGTGACAAGTGATAAGAGAAAATGGCCTTGAGTTCTGCCCAGGTAGGTTTAGATTGAATATTATGAAAAAATTATTCCCCAGAGTGGTGTCAAGCATTGAAATGAGCTGCTGGGGGAAGTAGTTGAGTCACCATCCCTGATGGTGTTTAAAAGACAAGGATGTGGTTTAGCGTGGTGGACTTTGCAATACTGGGTTCACAGTTGGACCCGATGATCTGAAAGGTCTCTTTCAACCTAAACAATTCTGTTATTTTATATAACAAATTTTGTCCGTGAGGAGAGATTTGCACGCTGCTCTGTTAGATGCTGTTCTCCCTAAAAGATATTGAAGAGTGGTGCACAAAGTTTAAATTACTGACTTTTTACATGAGTGCTTCAGTTTACTGTAGTAGAGATGTCATAAAGAGGTGAGTTAATTTTAAAGGGAGGCTCACATTTTGAAAACTCAAGTTACATTCTCTGTGTTAAAATAATTTGATGCTATGTATAGGGAATTAATTTTATTACAAAAAACTTATAAAGCTTTTTCTCTTGAAAACTGGGTATTTCATAAAGAAATTCAATATTGTTATACCATGTAATGTGTTAGTAGCTGACAGAAATGAAATAAAATAGATTCTGTCAGACCTAACAAGAATTGCTTATGCACAATACATAATGAAGTTTTATTACCAGCTACAGAAGTGATTGGAAGGACTACAAAAAAAAACTTCTTACAACATTTTGTTGATAGTAAAGTAAATGCTAGGAAGCATTTCTTACATGGGGGAAAAAAAAGGCTTCAGAGCTTCTGCTCTTTGAACATTGTGTATGTAGTGCTTGAAGCTAAGCATCTGAAAATGTAAGCGGATGTTTTAAGGTATCTGACTTTCAAAAGTGATCATTGAATCAGAGAATGGTAAGGTTGGAGAGGACCTCAAAGATGATCTAGTTCCAACCCTCTACCATAGGCAGGGACACCTCCCACTAGTACAGGTCACTCAAGGCCTCATCCAACCTGGCCTTGAACACCTCCAGGGAGGGAGCATCCGCAGCCTTCCTGAGCAACCTGTTCTAGTGCCTCACCACCCTCACTGTAAAGAACTTCCTCCTAACATCCAGTTTAAACCTCCCCTCTGCCAGTTTAAACCCATTGCCCCTTGTCCTGTCATTGCATGACCTTGTAAATAATCCCTCCCCAGCCCTCTTTTAGGCCCCCTTCAGATACTGGAAGGCTACTGTTATGTCTCCTCAAAACCTTCTGTTCTCCAGGCTGAAGAGACCCAACTCTCTCAGCCTGTCTTCATAGCAGAGCTACTCCTCTGCCTCTGAAAATTGGGGTTTCCATGCCTAATTTCAGTTACAGTAGCAGTGCTCACTTGAGGCTTAGATCTGTGACCATTGTGTTGCTGAGCAGCCTTTTTATGATGTATAATGCACAATATGTATTATAATAGGTATAGGCATTGAATGCTAGTGTTGGGGGTGTTAAGCAGAGAGAAACTTTATGTAGTTACCAAAAAATAAGTCTTTCTAGTAATGTGTTTTAAAATTAGTGTCTTGACCTTGAAACTTTCACCCTATTTAATTTGTGGTGGTGAATTAAAAGTGAAATAATTAGCATGTAATCTATGCTCAGCAGCCCTACTCTTGTCTCAATGAGAAACAAGTCCTGCAGTGTTGTATGAAGTTGAAAGTGTCATACAGTTCTTCTCTGCTTTCTGACATTCATCATTCTTGATAGAGGTTTTCTCACTTGCTCTTAATGAGCTCCAGAGGTGGCAGTTGGACAGCTTTTCCAGATAGTCTATTCCACTGTGTTTCTTTCCTCTGCTGTTAGAAAGTCATGGCATTCTCCCCTGGGTGTCTGTAACTTACATGTCTGAAATAACAGCTGGCTTTGAGAAAATTAGGCTTCGCAAACTGTCATGAATGGCATCTTGCCTGCAGTGGCATCTGTTGTGAATGATATTACTTGATTATTTCTCAGTCCTTATTTAATTACAAGGGTAAGTTGCTGAATACCTGCTTGGGACATACAGTAAAGCTGCACAAAGTCAGATTCTCAGGATGCCTGTAGTTCATGTATGTATCCAGGGAATCTTCATTTTCATCATTATGAAGGAGGTCTTTGTGTCCTCTTATTTCGTAAGGTCTTTGTTTGCCATTCTTCGTTACTGTGGTGCCTGGAAGACAACCACACCCACAGAGCTTTGCTGTGCATTTGGTGCACAGCACGATGGTGAACTGTGCAGGTAACTGGCTGAAAATAAGGTGGTCTGATGTTAGAAACTGTCTGAGGTCAGCGTGATCTATACTGCTGGAGACTGTCTTTAGGAGCACCAGACCCCTGAGACACCAGAGGAAGACATGACAAAGGAGGACTTTTCCTTGTTTGCTGAGGACTAGGTGTTATGGAGGAGTAATTAATTGATGCGAGATATGATTTTCAAAGATTAATATTGTTTATTAATATTCACTATTCAGAATTCTCGCCACCCAATCACAAATTCTAATAATAACCCGTTCTTTGCATGGTCATGGAAACTGTATACAGATAAAAACATAGGATCTAGAAATAACTAGCAAAAATATATAACATTAATTGAACTGGAAGAGGTTTCTGCAGTCAATATACCTCCTACAGGCAGTATAGCACTTGCCCACTAGATGGACTTAGGGTGGAAAGCAGTGGTGAATTACAAGAGGCTTTAAGTATTTATTCACAAAGTATCTTCCGACTCATGGGGCTAGCTACAGCTGCAGACAGTACCCAAACACTTTTCAGGGAATTCTCTTACTGTCTTGTCACCTGCTGAGACTTCTGATTCTTCCCAGGCTGCTGGGGAAAGGAGGCAGACAATCTCTGACCTGGTCCTTATCTTCTCTGGACAATCTGTGTATCTCCAGGACTTCCCATCTTGGCAGGAGACTTTCAGGTGTAGTCAGGATGTCTGCGATGTGCAGTCTTAGCATGATGTCACACTGGCTATGCAGGACAATCATGTGGAGGCATTTAGAGCCTGTACCTGGTAAACTGGATGCAGGCATCTAACCAGGTGGATAGATCATGGTAGAGCTGTGGGTGTGGTTTATCTTGATTTCAGTAAAGCATTTGACATTGTCTCCCACATCATCCTTCTGGCTAAACAGAGGCAGTTTGGTCTGGATGATCGGGTAGTGAGGCAGGTGTGAACTGGTCGAAGGAAGTCAGTCAGACAGTTATGGTCAATGGGATGGAATCTAGTTGGACACCTCTCACTAGTGGAGTCCTTCAGGGGTCAGTACTAGGACCAGTACTATTCTATATATTCATCAGTGACCTGTATAAGGGCACAGAGTGCACTGTCAGCAAGTTTGCTGATGACACAAAACTGGGTGGAGTGGCCAACACACCAAAGGGTTATACTACCATTCAGCAAGACTTAGGTTGGAGAGTTGGGAGATGTGTAATGAAATTCAACAGGGACAAGTGTACAGTCTTGCACCTGGGAAAGAACAACCTCATGGATCAGTATAGTTTGAGGACTGACCTGCTGGAGAACAGTGAAGGGAAAAGGACCTGAGGCTGACCGTGAACCAACAATGTGATCTTGTGGCCAGGAAGGCCAGTGCCATTCTGGAGTGTATTAAAAGGGCTGTGGTTAGTAGGTCGAGAGAAGTTCTCCTCCCACTTTACTCTGCTGTGGTGAGGCTGCATCTGGAATATTGTGCCCAGTTCTGAGCCATTCAGTTCAAGAAGGACATGGAACTGCTTAGAAGAGTCCAGCTCAGAGCCACAAGAATGATTAAGGGAGTGGAACATCTTCCTTACAATGAGTGACTGAGGGATGTGGGGCTTTTTAATTTGGAGAGGAGGAGCCTGAGAAGCGATCTCATTATTGTTTATAAATATGTAAAGGGTGAGTGCCAAGAGGATGGAACCAGGCTTTGCTTGGTGATGCCCAATGACAGGACAGCTGGCAAGGGGTGGAAGTTGATGCATAGGAGGTTCCACATAAACATGAGGAGGAATTTTTTCACTGTGAGGGTGACAGAACACTGGAACAGGCTGTCCAGGGGTTGTGGAGTCTCCCTCTCTGGAGATAATTCAAAACCCACCTGGATGTGCTCCAGTGTGATCTGCTCTGCTCTGGCAGGGGTGGATGATCTTTAGAGATCCCTTCCAACCCCTAACATTCTGTGATTCTGTGATTGTTATGCAGAACTGGGCATGTCATCTCTTTAAGGAGGATGCTTTTCATGTGAAACAAACTTGGAAATAACATTGTGCACTTCTGAGACTGCCAGGCATAAAAATGCTTTCCCATCAGTGATGTTGGCCCCAAACTAGTTGGGGAGATCAAAGACTTTTTGTGACTGAACCTGCGTGTTCCAGAATGAGGAAATTATGACAGAGGGATGCAGCTACAGGTTTCTGAGGTGGCATGCTTGATTGATGGAACTAAGAGCTTGATTTCTTTTAGATACAGCTTTGTGGTAGTTTTTACGTGACCACTTAAACATCGCTGCATGGTTTGCTTCTAAGATTGTTATAAATTTGAGGGAAAGTGTTTGACATCTGAATATACTTTTTGCAGACTAATTATTCAGAACTTGGAAAGTCTTGCAGGCCCTTCACTGGTTTGGGCCAGACTATAAATAATCTAATTAGAATAACAACTCTGTACCTCCCAGGTGTTGGGGAGCTTGACATTGATGAAAGCTGAATGCATGTAATAATGAAAAAAGCAACACTGCCAAAATGTTTCTCAGTTACTCCATTTGGAATTGCAAGCATACTTTAAGCATCTTGGAGCAGTGTGTATCCACATTGTAGCCTTGATTGAATTATTTGATCTGCCGTGGCTGCCTGACTGCACATCTCCCTTTCTTGCATCTTGTTGGTGTATTAGTGAATCACTGGTTGTAAAGATGCCCTTTATGTCTCAAGAATGTCAGCAGGTGATGCTTAATCATGAGATAACAATACATGCTTACACAGATGTGATGTCTTTTCCTCTAGTAAGTGTAAGATAAAAAGCAGGGTCCAATGTTGGCACTTCAGTGGCAAGATACTGCTTTTGAACCAGCTTTTTTGGAATTCATTAAGCTTGTCCTTTTCATGTAACCTTCTATATCTACAGTTTATCTAGAACTACCCTATGCACAAACAGAAATGTAATTCTGATCAGTGCATCAACATTGGTGTATACTTGCTAAATTCTTGTTTAATTTTATTAGGTACAAGAAAACTCACCCGGACATAGAGCTGGATTGGAGCCATTCTTCGATTTTATCGTGTCCATTAATGGTTCAAGATTAGTAAGTGTTGCTATTTTATAGCTCTGAATGTAGACTGTGTGTTGAGAATCTTACAAACTAAAACTAATGTGGTTTTGTTATTTAAATGTGTATAACATCGTTCTCATTAGATTAAAACGAGAAAGGCTAACTGCATCAGAAATTAATTTCTTTCACTCTGTTAAAATTCCATGAAAGCTTTAGCTGGAGAATAAAGATGCAGACATGCTCTTTGCAGACATTCACACCAACAGAAGGCAGCACTATCTACTGATCTGCCACTAGCTGCTTGTGCCCCCTAGTTCTTTCTGTAAAGCTGCTTGTGTGAGAGCTTGCAAATTCATTTTGGTCCAAACAGGTTGTTAAAGCTGCAATCTGGGCAGGAATCAAGAACATTTTCAAACAGAACTGTAACAGAACAACAAACTGTTACTCTGAATCCCAGATTTTTCCCAAAGTCATATTCTAGAATTGTGAAGGGACCGGGAACTCATTACCAAGTAGCTGTGGACACATATTCTGATAATACACAATGTTTATAGGACCTTTAACTTTTCCAGGATTTTTGAGGTGAGCGCTGCTTTAGAACTGGATGCTTGCTCTGTTAGAAACTAAACCAAACTCTTTGAACATTTGCAGAATAAAGACAATGACACTCTTAAGGATCTGTTGAAAGCGAATGTTGAAAAACCTGTAAAAATGCTGGTGTACAGCAGTAAAACACTGGAACTGAGAGAAACATCAGTGACCCCTAGCAACATGTGGGGTGGACAAGGCCTGCTGGGTGTGAGCATTCGTTTCTGCAGCTTTGATGGGGCCAATGAAAATGTATGGCATGTTTTGGTACGTGTGGACTTCAAGTATTTTTCTTACTGTTGCTTACTGTTAAACTATTAATCTTTTTATTGAAAAGTAGCTTAAAAGGGGGTACACAAGCCATGAGATCAAATTGGTATGTTTTTCCTTTGGGTTTTTTTTGTTTGTTTGTTTGTAAAGGCTTTTGAATTAGAACTGTGTGTCTGTGAATATATATTATAAAATATTTTACTTAAATCACTGGATTCATACAATACTTGGGGATCCTTGTAGTGATACCAAGCACGACTGTCATCTAACCACTGTTTCACTAATTCAGTGGTGGTTTTACTGTGCTGAAAACTTGACCAGTTTGTCTGACACAGAACTTGTGTAAAGTGCATATCCTAACTGTTCTGCTATGCTGACAGTTGAGTTTTGTAACTTTCTATCTTAAAACTAGGAAGTGGAACCAAATTCTCCTGCTGCATTAGCTGGACTTAGACCTCATAGTGACTATATCATTGGAGCAGATACTGTCATGAATGAGGTAAGTATATAAAAATGAGAATTTGATTTAAAAAAAAAATAGTAGCAGTGCAGTTTGAAACATCCTCAGTTCTGTCTCTGTTCAGTGCTAATGGAAGTAAGCTAATGCTAAGAGGAAGGAGCTCTGGAATAATGCCTCTTCTTTGTGCTTAAATGCAATTCTGAAAAAAAAAAAGGGCTCTTGAGTATCTTCATTATGTCAGATAGAAACACTTTTGTACTTTTAATATTTCAAATAGCAGGTTTGAGATCTGTATTGGACTGTGTTTTCCGTGTTACACTGGCAAAGCACGTTTTAAAGTTGGCTTTGTGATAAATCAGCAGCAGTGCAACAACTGCAGCGTGTCACAGTTACTGGGTTCTGTTAGAGTACGTTAAGGTCTCTGAGAATGAGTTTTCTAATGTCAAATGATAAAATAAGGGCAAGAAAACACTTATTCCTCTTTATCCTTTTTCAGTCTGAAGATCTCTTTTCCCTTATTGAAACGCATGAAGCAAAGCCATTAAAACTTTATGTGTACAACACAGACACAGATAATTGTCGGGAAGTGGTGATTACTCCAAATTCTGCTTGGGGCGGAGAAGGCAGGTAAGGAGACAATGTTTTACAGGGGGATGGGTTAACCTTCTTAGAGCACTAGCCTAAACACTGCTTGCTTAGGTTTTCTACAAAGACAGGAAAAGTGTGTTGTTATGTCAAAGGCGTTTCAACTATAATGAATGATATATTTACTTGGAATTCAGATGTAGTTACTAATGGGGGTGGGGGTGTATGTAAACAGTAAATGGTTTCTGGCTGCATTAGGCTTTAAAGAGCTGTTGAGCTGTAGTATATTCTTGAAATACTCCATTGTAACCATAACAGAGAACTCCAAATAACAACTGTGATTTGAATTCCAAGTGTTATACTTGATAGAGCTGCTTGGTTTAAGTAACAATAAAATATATTTTTTGCTAAATATTTGTTGCCAAAAGGTATATAATTTCCTTTCAATTGTCTCATGTTGATTATTTCTCCATAGAAAATGAGGCATTTGAAGAGGGAGTGAAAAGTTGTACAGAGCTTACTTTGAACCCTGTGGGCATACTGAGGCATTCATGTGTTGCTTCCTATGGAGTATTTAGTTGCAAAGTCACTTCACTGACTTTTAAATGTTTGTATTTTAAAAGCCTAGGGTGTGGCATCGGTTATGGATATTTGCACAGGATACCTACACGGCCCTTTGAAGAGGGAAAGAAAATTTCTCTCCCAGGACAGTTGCCTAATGCATCTCTCAGTCCTCTCAAAGATGGCTTCATGGAGGTAAATTGTAGTTACTTTGGCTTGGTGAAAATGGGTTGCAATGTTGTAGTGCTTTTCTTGTTCTATTTGTTCTCGTGGAAGCAAACCCTTATGAAACAACTGTCTGGTTTTTTTCCTTTCAATTAAGGTTCAGCTGTCATCAGTTAATCCCTCAGCCACATTGCCCGCTGGGCCAACAGGCCTTGAGCAGAGTCTTTCTGGACTTTCTATTAGTTCACCCTCAACTGCTGTCAGTAATGTTCTCAGTACAGGTCAGTATGGAAGTAACTGACTTCTGAAATGCATAGAGTCTTGATTTTTTTGCATTAATAGATGTTTCTGTCAATTTTTAGTAGAAGGCAGAAGAGAATAAAATTTTCTCAAACTTCGCTTAACAGAGGCTAGAGTACTGTAATTGTGCCCTGCTTACTCACAAAATAATTGCAGACAGCTTTAGTCAAATACAGTGTGTATTATTTAGAATACTGTGTTTTCTTCAACACTTTTTGTGGTCAAGACAGAAAGTAGTTCTTCTGTAAGTGGTTATTTGTTCTCCTTGAGGAAGGAAGCTGAAGTGTTATCTGGTTAAAATTAATGTTGTTTTCCTGTATGCTTCACCAGGTGTTCCAACAGTTCCATTATTACCACCACAAGTCAGTCAGTCCCTTACCTCTGTGCCGCCAGTTAACCCAGCAACTACATTGCCAGGTGAGTAGGTAAAATTTCTTAAAACAAAAATTCTAAGGAGCAAGGGAAGATAACTGTCTTTTTGTTTGCTTTCAGGGGGCAGTAGGGTGTTGCTTCATACAACTTACACATTTCATATTAAAAAAAATCTCTACAATTTTACTGTGTTAAGAACTTGTTTATTCATACAGAGTATGTGTACAGCATGTCTGTAGCAGAGAGGACTGAGTTGACAAAGTTCACAATCATTTACTTTTTTGGGCTCCCTGCACAGTAGGTGTAGCACTTGGATTCCTCAGAAGGTATTAGCGTTGCTATTTGCAGTATTTCTTTAGTTGATACATTGTTAGTTTCCATAGTCCATAAATTGTATGTCGAAAAATACTTTTCAAGTAACTTTAGTTTCCAGTTTGTCCAAGACGTTCTCATTAGATGAGAAATAGACGTCTTGCCTATTTCTGCGTTCCTTTCACCTTTAAAAACTCTAGGAAACCTCTAATACTCAACCTGATTATTCTTCCTAGTATAAAGAGAGGACTAGCAATATAGAACTGTGTTACAGTTACTGTTGTGGCTTTTTAAAATTATTCAGTATTTTTAAACTGATATAACAGAAGTAAGAGTCTGTCTACAATCTGGTGTTCATGTTTATTTCCTGCTAATCATCTCAAGCGCTGGTATTCCAGAATGGGTCACACTGGGTAGGATGAGGATTGCCCTGTAATTGCTGTGCTGGCAACCTGTTCCAAAACACCAAAGTAGTTGTATTTTGTTTTGTATGCTGTGAGACAAGTAGATGAAGGTTTGTCCAAACATATTAATTAATGCATAGAAATGTGTTTTATAAAACAGGAAAAAATATGCAATAGAGCTAAGTGCATGCAGAGAACTTTAATCTTGTACTACATAAAGTGGCAAACTACTATGAAGTTCAGCTTCTGTCGATGTCCTTTTCTTCCCCAACCCGTTTACCACTTCCCCCAAATCTGCAAACAGAAATTTTCTTTTCACCTTGTTCTCTAAATAGTACTGTTTTTGGTTTTGTTTAAGCTATAAGAATATTTCCTGCAGTTTGCTTACATAAGAAGGTTAAAGTTTGGCTGGATTTATGTGAAGTACATAATTTTTCAGATTTTAAAAAAATTCAAACCACAGTTGCTTGTACCTAAGCTGAAAACCCTTCAAATCATAATCATGTCAACCTTTTTGGCTAATGAATTCACAGGCAGGTAAAGATGACTGGTTTTTAGTCAAGATCTCTGTACAGTGGCCTTGCTTTAAGACTTTTTTTCCCCATGCCTTATTACTGTAGTATCAACAACTTATTTCAGAATTGACCTTCTCTGATCTAAACACAAAGTAGGAGTAGAGCCCTTATCCCAGAAATGCAGCCCTTCTAAACCAGGAAATTCAGGAACATGTTTCATAGCAAACACAATGGCAGAACAAGGTGTGCTCTGTTCATCATGTGCTTCTCTTATATTTTCAGTCCATCCCAATTTTGAAAGTTACTCTCTCCCTCCTTTTCTATATTTTTTATGGGCAACTCTAGTACTAAACTATGTAGAAAAGACTAATAATAGTTATTCTAATGTCTGAGGTTGATTACTATATTTCATCCTGTTACCATGTCCTGCCTTTCAAATTAGAAATGGAGGGCTTCTGATGCAGTGCTGCTGTGAAATGCATACTGTTGTTAAAAGCTGAACTTGGAATGCAAACCTATTAATTCCTTGAAATAAGATTCTACTTTCCTTAGAAAAATCTGAAAGATTTGGATTATGTATTTGCTAGACTGGACTTCCTGCAGTAGGTATCTGTTTTCCCTGTACAACTTGAAAGCTGAAACTCAGGAGAATTTGTATTCTTAACGTAAAATTAACAATCAAGATATAAAGCAATACGAAATAACTTCAAATACTAATAAGATCTCAGATACAGTTGGGGGGGGGAACAGAACAAAACCAACCCACCCATCCCCCCCAAAAAAACCCAAACAAAACCCCCAAAATGAAACACACACACACACACCAAAAAAAAAAAATTCCAAATTTTAAGCTTTCAACATTAACTTTTCCACTCTTCTCTTAGGTCTGATGCCATTACCAGCAGGTCTTCCCAACCTGAGTGATCTGTCCAAACTTAATTTACCTGCACCTCACATTGTTCCAGAAATCATACAACCTGGTATGTTCTTCTGTAAAGTGAAACACTGTAACAGTGTGTCCCTTCTTGACAGTCCTTCACGCTCTTGTTTAGAGCCATCTGATGGAATCCTGAAGAGGATAAATTGAATGTTTGCTTGAGATAGGAGTAGACAGTAGTGCCCAGATGAGGTAGACAAAGACTATGTCTTTAGATGAACTAATTCTAAATTTGGACCTGTATTTAGTCATTACATCTTATATTACCTGATTTATCACCTCAAAATAGATTGTGCCAAGAATGAAAGTAGACAATTTTATGGATAGCAGAAAATGAGAGTTGTTTCCTTGCATGCTAGATGAGGAGGCTGAAGCACTGTGATGCAATGCCAAAGTACAAAGTAATACTAGATTTATGGCTTTGAATAAAACAAGACTGCTGAAGGTGCACACGGAGTGAACAAAAAGAAACTGGAAGCTTATATGGAATAAGATTCTTGTTAACTTCTTGTTTCAGACAGTTTCAGTGAATGCCAACATATCTAATCATCAGTGTTAGTGTTAAATACCCAGTCCACTGGAGAGGTAAAAGCAAACTTGAGTTTATTTTGAGTTCATTGATTGAAGTCTATGAAAGACTTGAGGGTGCAATGTACTCTGACTGCCCCAAAAGGGCATGGACCTGTTGGAGAGGGTCTAGAGGAAGGCTATAAACATGATCACCTTTCCTAGGACAAACTGAGGGAGGTGGGTCTGTTCAGCCTGGAGAAGACTGGGGAGGCCTTCCAGTAGCTGAAGGGGGCCCCACAGGAAAGCTGGAGAGGGGCTGGTTGTGAGGGCATGTGGTGATAAGACAAGGGGCAATGATTTTTAAACTAGAGCAGGATCTAGAGTAGGGTAGTTAAATTGGACATTGGAAAGAAGGGTGGTGAGACATTGGAACAGGTTGCCCAGAGAAGCTGTGGACTCCTCATTCCTGGAAGTGTTTAAGACCAGGCTGGATGAGGCTTTGAGCAACATGGTCCGTGTGTGGGGTGTCCCTCTTAGGGGGTTGGCTCTAGGTGATCTTTAAGGTCACTTCTGTCCTATGATTCTATGCAATTTGAAAAGTATCAGGTTTGAAACTAACCTGCTGAGTCAGTCCTGCAGATGTTATGCTCATGCTAAGTTCCAAAAGCTTCTTTCTCCTCAAGAGCAATAGGAGGTAAGAGTTGATAACAATTCTGAGCAAACAGAGCTTCTGTCCAGATATGCCTGTGGTATGCAGCAGCTCATTTTCTTTTTTTCTTCTCTCCTTAGGTTTGCCACCCCTTCCTTCCTTGCCACCTCTGAATCTAGTGGGAATAACACCTCTGTCAATGCCACCCAAATGTGTTCCTCTGCTTCCTTTGGCCACAGAGGCACCTACAGTGCCTGCAGATTTGCTTCCCTCCATTACTCAAGCCGGAGGTTTTTCTGTCGACCCTGGCACTACTGTAAATGTAGAACAGACCTCTACACTTACCTTGGATAGCACTACCCCGACTGCTAAGGCAAATATTGTTGACAGATCGAGTGAATCTTCTGCAGTAAATGAGAAAACACCTGGAGTCACAGATATACAAGCTTCTGAATCGTAACTTCAGATCACTCTTGGATTGGCTTGGTATTTATTTAGCCGTGGGATACATATTCGAAGAGCAAACTATCATTAATTTCATACTAGTTTGTACTTAATCTTTAGGAGTCCTGTAAATAATATGGAGGTATAATAAAAATAAAAAGGGGTTTATAAAATGTGTGTGATGGGAGGGGAGGAAGAGTATGTAACCAAAACCAAAAAAGTCAGGGTGGTAAATATAATTCCACTGCCAAACTTGGAGGTACACGTTTTTAATATAGGCTGACAGCCTTAGCCTGCTAGGTCTGTCCTTGCTTATAATTAGCAATTTTTGCTTCTGATAGAAATGAAGCGGTTCTTGCGTGTGACATTTACGTACCATAGTTCTTGTTCTTTGCAAGTATCTTGTTACTACAGTGGGGATGAGAATGCTTAGTCTGAATTGTAAATTTTAACTTCCACCTAAAGATATTTCTATTAAAGTTGCTGAGTGACCCTAACTGACATCTCGTTATTCAGCTTGTACACAAATCTTTATTTTTAAGCTCTTGAGAGATGCTGGAACCATGTTTTGCGGAGTGTTGCTGCATCGTTTCATACACCCACTGTAAAATGGCATTTGGAAGGGAATACAGGAAATGTTAAATGTAGCACACAATTTGGCACTTAATTTGTCTTACAGTAGTCATGAATGGATTAAGCATAGATACAGCAATAAATTCCTGGAATTTTATCCTTTGTGTGGCAAAATAGCACATTTATTTGTTTAATGCTTAAATTCTCATTTAACTGGTTTTAGCTCATCCTTCTAACACAGACTTACGAAAGGGATCCAAGGGTGAATGCCAGACTTCATAATGGCAGACAGGATCAGCACTAGCAGTTAGATCCAATGCAGCAATGAGTCATGAAGTCTGCCTCCATGTGATTCATACTTGGCTCTTTAGAATGATGTTCAGGATGAAAATTTTAGATTAACTGTAGATTATACACTTGTCTGAACTGCTTTGTGTGCTTGTACTCCAGGCAATAGTCTTTGCTCCTGGCATCAGGTGCAGTTGGTGTGGAAAAGTCATCTGTATTCCTCCAGTCCTACACAATTGGGATTTCATTTTGACGTGTTTGCTGCAAGCATATGCAAACTTTAGTCACATCAGCAGCAAGCTGGAGTTCAAGTCTGTCTCAACAGCTACATAATCCCTTCTGGAATTGTAGTGTGACTGATCACTGTCTGGAATAGTAATTGCATCTAACTGCTGACCATAATGTCTTAAAGAATTAGTTTGAGTGGAAGCCTTACCTCTAATACCTGTTATCCTGTCTCATCACCTAAGTATATCTCTTTCCCCCTTGACTGCATATTTCCTGTCACGTGTTTATGTCAAAAACCTCTGTTAATGACATCTCAAGTACTTTCTTTTCATTCTATTTTTTTTACACTGTGAGCAGTTTCTTTTCTCAGCTGCTTGTAGTGTGAAATCTCTCCCATGTTAAGTAGGAGGCTCACTGTTTCTTGGAATGTATTTTTTATTTGCCTTTGTAAATGTGGTGTCACATACCCTAGAATTAAACATTGGCATGGGCTGAAGGATGTCCCCTCTTTTCTTTGCTGTATACGGAGTATATGTTAGTAGTGAGCTTCATAAGGCCTCGTAGTTCTGACAGTCTTTCCTGTAGCTTGCTTGTACCCTTCCACAGCTAGAGTTCTTATCATTACTGTTTTCTAACTTAAGAATGGCAGAAATAGAAGTTTTGTCACATACGGTCAGCAACTGCTCTAAATCTGGTAATGGATGCCTTGAACTGGAATCCTTGGGTAGGTATTTTTGTTCCTGCAGTAAAGCACAGTGTCCTTTGGAGGAACATCTGAAGCTAGCTGGTATGCCTCTGTGTTTTCCAAAAGCAAGCTGGAAACCTTTGTAGCTGTCTCTAGAAGCAGATGAAATAAGATGCTTTAGTCTGAAGTCATGCACCGGTGTTAGCTATTTTAAAGTCCCATGTTGCTTCATAGATAGATCAAGTGTTTTGATAGGTATGCAAGTGGTGGAAATAAGGCAGTGTTTAAGTGTAACCATTAGCAATTCTACTAAAGATAACTGGACTTCAAATTAGGAGATGATTCAGTGGTGCAGATTGTAAGCTGTAGTCTCCCAGCCAAAAAGTCATAAACAGTGAGAAGGCAAAAATTTACCATTTAATCTAGAAACAAGGACCTTGAAGTTGTACTGTTGCACTCTGCCCCTAGTTTCTAATTTTTTCTACTAGCTTTAATGAAACCGTATCTTAATCACTTACGACAAGGGTTTCTTAATGACTTAAGGAGACATAAGGACTTACGGTGCACCAAGGGACTGACAGCTACTGTAGCCTTGCTTCCATGAGTTCATGTATTCAGATGTTAATGAACAGTTACAAATAGGCATATTAGCTTTATTTAAAACATTGACACATGGAGTTCTTTAATGCCGACAACAGACAAGAAGACAGATGTAGCATGAACTGCCAGCCTTGCATATAATTAAGAATGATTAATATGCATGTGACATACAGTAAATTGAATAAGGTAATTTGCTGCTCCAACGAAGACTGCTTCGGTATAGTGGTGTTCATGTGGGTATTGAGTGCAGGGCTACCTGCAGCTCTGCTGGAGAAGCCACAAGCACACTGAAGAGGTCCATTCTGCAGCTTGAGGCTTTGCTGCTGCTGCAGGAAAGGTCTTCTCGGACTACAAGGTGAAGACAGGACTGCGAACAAAACATTACCGGTGAATGTTTCATAGCTTTGGTGGTGTCATACAGTGGGTTCTTTGTGAGCCCTTAATCGTTTTTCAGTCCTGCCCAACATAAAACCTGCCTGTCGCGATTGGAGCTCCGTTCGTTGCCGGGGATAGCTGCCGACGGCCACGCGGTGGCGCGCAACGGTTTCCTTTTGCCGAATGGCAGCCTTAGGCTCAGCAGTGAGCGGTTGGTCCGTTCCTGCCCTGCCCCCCCGCCCCCGCAGCAGCAGCAACTGTAGCCAAATGGATGCCAGCTGGATGCTGAATGATTGTACTTTAAGGAAACGCAGATAAGCGTAAAAACAACTACTCCGAAGGCAGAAATAGGCTGATGTTAAGCTGTTTTTAAATTACAGAATTTTACTGACAGTTTGCTGACTTAAGCCAAGCTATCCACAGGGCAAGGTGAAAGTTCGTTTTGAAGAAAGCAAATCCTTACATGCGAGGACTTGTCTGAGATACCGTAGTGCTGAAGGAGAGCCCTGGGTAATATTTGCAACCTCTTGGTGATCTAAATGCTGATTATGACATAGTGAGGTTGAAGGGGGTAGGATAAGGATCAGTGGTGTCTGATCATGGCACCCTGTCTTTCTCAAGTATAGACGGGTTTTGTCTGTACTAGTCAAATTGTGTTCACAATCACTTCCTGCCACAGAGGACTTACTGGCACCAAGCACAAGTTCTTTGGTTCAAAACTTGGACTTAGAGACCTAGAATTTGTTTTGTTTTAGATTTGAAACCCATAATGGTAGGCAAGAATCAGACTGCAGAAGTATTTCTTCCTTTGTAAGTATTTGTAGTCCATAACTGCCTGCTCTGTACATTCTTCCTGGTAGTGCCAATGGCTGAAGATGTATTTGTACAATCTAGTAAACAGTGTCTTTCACTGAACTGCACCTTCTAGTAGTAACTTGAGCTCAGAAAGCAAAAAAAAATCTTCAAACTGATTTGCCTGTAACATCTGTGGTAGAAATTTAATTTTTTTTTTAAAAAGTTGGTATTATGGGGAGCTAACACCTACCATAGCACAGTTGAAATACTTAAGGTGCAAGACACAAGAAAACAAAACCAAGCAACCTACAGTCCCAGTGAAACACAAAATTTAGTTTGGGTTCTTTCCTGCAGCCCTGGTGAAAGAGTTGAATCACAGCAATCTGCCATTTTAGAGAAAGATTTGCAGATGGTGGTTAGAGCTAGTAAGCAAACACATCCTTTTCCAGAAGCCTCAATTCGTGTTTATCCTTAGGCCTTGTGAATACATTATGTTGCCAGGCTGCAGCTAGCGAATCAGAATTTCACTTGGGTGGATGACTGGTGTTTCTTAGGAACAGACTTTCCATGTTATTTCAGTTGCAAGGTCACACCAAAGTGCTGGTCTTCTGCTATGACATACTTGACATACAAAGCTTCATCAAGACTTAGAGTTCAAAGGTGACAGAACTGGCATGTGAATACTCGCTCTGGCTGAGCAAGGTTAGGTGGAGTGCATGATTTTGTTACCTTACCTCCAGTGGGAAAGTGCTGTCTCATCTGTCCTTTGGCCACTCACCTGTCTCTCCACTGCCCTTTCTTGCACCTAAAAGGCATAAATTTGTCCTAAGAGGAGGCTACACACATTACTACCTTGCACTGACAACTTGACTAGGACCCTGTCAAATAATCACAGTCTCAGCCTTAGAACTTTTATCCTATGAGATTGAAAGCTATTTTTCGTTCTTGGTTGTCCAACATAGTATTTTTAATTGCTCTCTACAGTTTCCTGGATTAGGTTCACAGTTAATCTGTCTTAAAAGCTACATTCCAGCATTGCTCAGCTCACCCACAACAGCTTCAGAGACCACAGAGGTCAGGCTCACCTTGGGCAACACATGGCAACAGTGAAATCCATTTCTGCCAACAAAACAGCCAATTTAATAACAGTCCTCTTGGCTGCGAGCTGTTTGCCAGCAAGTGGTTGCATGTTCACATACTTTGTTCATAGCCCTTGCAGCTTAGGTGAGCTATGAAACCCCAACAGAAGCTAAAAATAAAGGAATCGTGGTGAACTCAAGCTGCAGAGCTTATAGTTGACATAGACTAGTTACATACAAAAATCCTGCAGTGGAAGATTATAATATTAGCAAAAGCAATGCAGAGTTATGATCTGTGCATTTGTCAAGGGGCACAGGATGTAATGAGTTGATCTGTCTGGACCCTCTGGTGTGCAGAATAGACAGTATATAGTGCTGCCCGAATCCTGCTTCCTGAAGACATCTCTTCCTGCCCCCCACATCCTCTGCTGGCAGCTTCCATGAAGAAAAGACTCAATCAGTGCTCTTGCAGCTAAGTAACCGATAAGCCACAAATAACAAATCTTCACCCAATCCTGCCATTTTCTCACCTGGTATAGGAGAAATAGCGTTCAGTTCTTTGCACTGAAGAAAGAGACAGAGAGAAGGAGACAGCTCAATAGCTAAGACTTAGCACTGACCATTTTGCTACCATTGCACTCTTACGCTTCAAACTGTTTTCCCTGTAAATTCTGTTCTAGTCTTCAAAATAGTCTTCTTTAAAAACAAAATGAAGATTTCAAGCCTCCTATTCTGGCATTTCTGAGTACCCATTGTATGGGCTTGGAGCTGTACACATACCATGTGCTAGGATTGGCACATATCAGCAGGCAGTGCTTAATCAATTTAAGGAAAGAATTTGGGAAGTAAGGCTCGCTCAGAGAAATGGTGCAATTAATTTAAGAAACAGATGTGTGGAGGAAAGATGGAATTTTTATAAACAAACTCAATGTTCTTAAGGTATCAGGCAAGTTTTGTCAGCTATGACACTAAAACTTAGAACTGTAAGAAAGGAAGAAACCTGCATGAAGCTATTTCACAACATTATTTACACCCTCAGGTGAGTGTGTTTTCACATGAAATGGAACAGAAGACCTTGGTCCTGTTACTTTACTAAGACTCAGAAGTCTGACAGTAGATAGGGGCTTTTTGTACATATAAACAGTACTTAAGGTTAAGTCCTTTTCGAGAGCAACGACAACTGCTGACAACTGCTAAGAAAATAGAAAGCAACTGGAAGTCTGTGTATTGCCAAATAACATGCTGGGCACTGGAAATGGCAGAATTTGTAAAACAATTACCTTTTGTTTCAAGGTTACATTTTAACCTGTAACAGATTTATTTCTTACAGCATCTTACCAAGTACTGCCTTGATAAGGAAAAAAAATTTAAAAAAAAAAGTATTCTTCCAAATTCCATTGTGCTTCTGGGTGTTTATATCCTAAAAGTACACACCATAAAGGAGTAAGAAGATTTTGAGGAATTCGAGGTGAAATATAAAGAACTTTAAGGAACTGAAACAAATACTTTTCAAATGGTCCTGGGAAACTGCCATACATCATTCATGTGGAGAGATGCTCATTCATCCTCACCTGGCAGATTTGCATTGCTGGAGTTCAGTATAAACCACAGGCTAGCCCATAGTCTGTCTCCTGCCTGCAGATATATTTGCTTCAGCCTCTAATCCTGCCCTTGTAAAACCTACCAACTTTCACCTCCAACAGCTTGGCACCATTCTTCAACAGGTACATTACTAGCCCCATATTCTTGCTGCCTCTGTGACTCCAGTGCTAAAGAGGTAATATTTCAGGGTAGGGCCTGAAACCATCTCAGTTTCTTGTGTTCTTCCTCCCCTTTCTCTCTCTGCCTTACTCCCCATTTCATTGCTAGATAGGGCCTTGTACTATCATTAAGAAGGCTAGACAGAGTTGCTAAAAACACAGGGAGATTTCTTCTGGTCTATTGTAAACGGCATGCTGTAATAGAGCTGTTAAAGGCCAGAAGCCAGATGGCTTTCTCCATACTAATCACTGCATTTGGCACTCTGCTTGGCTACTCCACAGAGCAGAGGGGTCCTACTGTCACCTTTTGCCTGTGGGTCCTCATTTGCCGTTTTCCTACAGCGAGTGCCTATGCTTTTTGAACTACTTCTTAGATCTCCCAAGAAAGGAGAAGTCAACACTCATGTCCACTGCCTGCTCTGCTCTGTACACCCTGCTCTCTACAGGACCCTTAAGCCACAGGTCTGTGCTTCACCTCAAAGCTCTGCAGCGGCTCTGAAAGATGTGGTCTGTCCTGCGGGTGGATAATGAGTCAGCTGGCAGAGAAGAATGCCGGCAGACGTTGTGCATCCCCTCAGGCTGATAGCACAGTCTCAGTTTTCAAGAGGCAGGTTAGCGAAAAGCAGCTTGCTAGCACTTACACCTGTAGCCCGCTGGAGGAAACACATCACACTCTCAAGAAGAACTCTTCAAAAGGCTTAAGAAAACCATTGTTATGGTACACAGGGCTAAATCTGAACAGCATCTACAACTGAGCGTCACACTGAGAACAGCTCATGGGCACAGTGCAGTTTCAACTGCAAGGTGGTTGCTCCTGGTCCCATGAGCCATGCAAGGGGGATATTGACTGTTGACACAGCAAGTGTACTTCACTAGAGGAGGGCATCTGATGAGTCCTGTACATATCTCCTTATAAATACTAGAAATGTGCTTCCTGAAAGAAAGAAGTATTTAAATCGATTAGGCAAATAATAAATTATGCCCTCGGCCTTCCGTCTGCAGCAGTCTCTGAGCACTGGGCATATGGCGCCTTTCCAGACCACATGGCAGCCAATGAAGCAGAGCTGGTGATTATTATTTCACCCACCTTTGGCAGGAAATGAAACATCTGTTTAATCCTGACAGTGGGACTCCCCAGTAGTTAAGATAAGCTGGTTAAAAAGAAATATAATTGAAAATTATGTCTAAGGTAGCAGAAGGCAGTGCTAGACTTTCCAAAGTTGGGAAGACTTTGATACTTTGAGAGCTGTGGGATTTTTCACTGCCATAGCCACTCAGGACTTATGTTTCAGTGTGCACATGCAGCCCAGACAGCCAACCGAGTCCTAGGCTGCATCAAGAGAAGCGTGGCCAGTAGGGCAAGGGAGGGGATTCTGCCACTTTACTCTGCTCTTGTCAGACCCCACCTGGAGTACTGTGTGCAGTTCTGGAGCCCTCAGCACAGGAAGGACATGGAAGTGTTGGAGCAGGTCCAGAGGAGGGCCACAAAGATGATCAGAGGGCTGGAGCAGCTCTCCTATGAGGACAGGCTGAGAGAGTTGGGGCTCTTCAGCCTGGAGAAGAGGAGGTTTCGAAGGGACCTGATAGTAGCCTTCCAGTATCTGAAGGGGGCCTACAGGAAGGCTGGGGAAGGATTATTTACAAGGTCCTGCAATGACAGGACAAGGAGCAATGGGTTTAAACTGGCAGAGGGGAGATTTAGACTGGATGTTAGGAGGAAGTTCTCTGCAGTGAGGGTGGTGAGGCACTGGAACAGGTTGCCCAGGGAGGTTGTGGATGCTCCCTCCCTGGAGGTGTTCAAGGTCAGATTGAATGAGGCCTTGAGTGAGCTGTACTAGTGGGAGGTGTCCCTGCCTATGGCAGGGGGTTGGAACTAGATGATCCTTGAGGTCCCTTCCAACCTTACCATTCTATGATTCTATGATTCACAGCCCAATCAAAGAAAAATTTTGCTTTTGAAAAAGGACACCTTTTCAGCTGAGCTCAAAGGACAAGTGGTTGTGGATCTGGTCTGCTCACAAGTGGAGTTGTTCTCAGTTCTTATGATTACCAATGGTATATCTCATTGCTGTTCAACCGCAAGGCAGCTTTAAATGCTTGAACACTGGGATCATTAGTGTGAAAAAAGCAGCAGGTAAACATATGACATTCTGTGAAACATGTGAGCAGATTAAGATGGTTTTGGGGGTGCAGAACAACTCCTGAAATTATTTGCTCCCCTGAAACCAGCAATTTTGACTATGAATGAGTAGCCAGTGGGTTGAGTGACTAGTTCAGCTAGCCGGTGATGGAGGGAAAGGATAACTCCAAGTCTCACCTTCTATAAGAGTGACAGAACCCTAAGTGGTCAAAAGAGGCAGCCTCAAAAAGAGAGAGGTATATTTGCTACAGGTGATACAGTCAGAGTAGTCCAGTGAAACTGAGCAATAGGAACTTCTTTAGACCAAATACTTATACTAATTCTGAGACTAATGTTTCAGATTAATCTGTATAATAGTCTCAGCAGGGACGTGGTTCAAATCCCCTTCCAGAAAAGGACAAAACAAAGTCTTGGTTTCAGCAACCCAAAGAAACAAGCCTGTGCTGAATGACTGGAGCAAGATGAAAAATATCTTGCTCTACCCTCTCTATCCAACAGAGCCTGCTCACAGCCACCATAGTTCTTCTCTTTGAACTGGTTTGGCTCAGTGGATAGAAGGGCATTTAGTTAGCAGTGGTCACTTTGGACGGAGGATGAGTTGGAGAATCTTTGTTCTACAGTCACTGAGAACAGATTCCTGCTGACTGCAAGTGATCCCACTATGCGAAGCACAGTGAAAGCTTAAGTGAATGATGTTTCTGAGCACCCTTGTCAGTCAGCAAGCACAACCAACCTGGCACACATAGCAGCATTGAAATGTACAGTCACAGTCACTACTGGGCCACCTCTAAGGAAGCAACTGATTTTGCAGCAACAGATGTGGACTAAACCCTCCAAAAATTTGTATCCATTTGATTGAGGCAGCAGAACATTGTATAAGGGAGTCTGAGCCCATCCAAACATACAATTGAAAAACAAAATGAGATACAGTAAACTTGAGTTTGCCTTTTGCAACCACTTCTCTACTACCTTTGACTAGGGGAAAAACAAAACAAAACGGAACAAAACCAACAACCAGCAAACCAACCAAAACCCCCAACACAATCATCCAGCCCCTGTTGCTGCAAGGTAGCTGTTGTTTTTTTAGCTCAGTAATAAAATCAGCTACTGGAGCAGAGCTGTAACAGAGGGTCCTTCTCTGGTCATAAGCTTAGAGCTGCTAAGGCTGTGCAAGATCATTACAATCTTCCACCCTGGCCTGCCACAAAGTGCACACCACAAGAATTCCTGTGCAAACTTCACATTTCCAGATGAGTTAGAGAATATTTTGAGAATAATGGTGGATTTAATTACCTACAACTGTGAAAACTCTCACTGTGTTTTGTTTGCATCACTGGAATCATGAAGAGGTGAACTTTTCTTCCTCAATATGGCCTTTGTAATATTGTGTGAAACGGCATCTTTTTTCAAAGATTTACCACAAAAAGCGTGCCTTACTTGACTGTTGGTTACACATCCACAGGTATCTTTACTATCAGTTAATGATGCTGTCATGAAAGCTGCATCCCTTGAAAGGTTTCCAGCTGAATTGAACCTCCAGGCCAGATACTTTCTCTCTGCAGGGTAACTTTTTACCATAAAACCTCACTGGAACAAAAAGGCTGGAATGAATGAGGAAATCAGTGACACCAATTACATGCCAAATGAAGATAAGTCACTCTGTCTCATTAGCACTGTTTAATTATGCTTGGATTTAAATTCTAAATATAGTTTGTAAGAATTCACAAGGGCCAGTGTTGTAATCCTCTCTATATCTTAAGTTTCTCATTCCTATAAGAGCAACAAGTTTTAAGGACCTGTCTGTTTGAGTCATAAATAGGTGCTAACACTTCATTCCTTGGAAGTGAAAAATGTCAGCTAAGCAATGCCTTATGTTTGATATTTGCATTTCTGTGGGAGTCCAGAGGTCTGAGGTAACTCCTCAGCTTCCTGTGCTGGGTCTGTGTGAACATGCGGACAGAGTCTCTGCCACAGGGTGGTCCTATACTCTTAACAAGGCAGAGGCAGTGTATTTTCAGTATGCACGTGTATATATATTAATGTATGCATCTCTCCGTCCATCTCTTCAAATGCAAAGCATCAAAGTTTGCAGGAATGAAAGTCTTATTTTCCCAGTCTCAGTCAAGTACTTAACCCAATTCATCTCTCTTTGGGATTCACTTTAACCTCTTTACTAGTTTATCACTACAAGTCTGGTGGCAAATATTATGTCTTAGCTATTTGAGTAAGTCCAACTACTAGTAGATTTCAGCAGTATTATAAAAAACACCCCCTAAATCTGGGTCTTGCACCAAGGAGTTAATCTGGGAAAGAGAGGAGACTGACTTCTTTACTCCCTGGAGAAAATGTCCCCAGACCCAGTTCTCATCAAGAAAAGCCTGCTCTCAGACTGTGTAGATTGAACCTGTCCAAAACATCAATGAAACTCTGCACTACTCAATTCTAAAAGTAGGGAATGGGGTAGTTCAGCAGGGAGGAGAAAAACAAACACTCTTTTCCCCCTCCAAGCCTGGTTAGAAAAATCACAATGCTAAGAAGCTCCATCTAAGACAACATCAGTAGCATTTCTAAAAGCACGAGTGTAAACATGCTGCTTAGCATGGCACCAGTCTTTGCTAATCCTTTTTCAGTGGTTTTGTTTGACTCATAAATACTATTAATTCATCTAACCACATACAAAGATTATTGTCTGAGTGAAAATTTTACTGCCCTTGAAACTACAACTTCATTGCACTTGTGAATGCATTTTACACATGAATCCTGGATTAGTACATATGTACCAAGAGTAGAAGTAATTGCTTAGACACAGTGCACAAGGCATCTGAAGCTCATAATTAATATTGCACGTATGTCCATTATCCTTTGGGCACCCAAAGCTGAGCCTACACTGAGCATCAGAATTCACACAGGACCTACAGGAATAACCACTTTTGTTCCCATGGGATAGTTACAACACCAAGTTCTTTCTACATTAGTTTAGTCTGGGACAGTTCAAAAAAGATGCAGGGGTTTTGTAACTCCTCTAGAGATGATTAAGCACAAATGGCACCTCGTGCTTAAATGTTGATAGCACCCAGATCACTGCGGTGGTGCTGTGGTTTCTTGGAAATTGAGAGTCTTTGTAGTCCCTCAGCAGAAAGCCCAGCCCAGCATGGTATCTCACATATGCTATAAAAGCAGTGACTTGGTCAAGTATTTGTGTGATGGCACAAAGCAACACTAAACTAACCAGCTAGCTGAGGACGCTGTGGGAAGTGATGTTGACTCACAAAGAAATGTTTCCTCCACCTCCTGCTGGTGGCTTTGCCTTCTGCTGCAGAACATGCAGAATCTGAAACCCTTACCCTCCTCTTAACACAACTGAATTTGGTCAGTGAATGAAGATAGTATGCCACCCACAAGGGGAGGATTAATAGCCATCGTGTGGAGGAATGCTCTTTGTTCCAAGCCCTGGCTGAAAAGTTTTCTATCTAACCGAGCAGAGACTGACAGGCAACTCTGAAAGCAGGCTGTAATCTTTGGCAGTTTAGGGGAGTGTAAAGCAGACATGAAAGAACACAACTGCTGGATACCACTGGCTGCTTTAATGAGAACATGCCCTTGGGGTTTATGACAAACAAATCCCAGTTGCTGTATTGCATTGTGTCTGAATTTCCTGGTGTCGTTTCAGCTGGATACAGCACACTGTTGGATCATAGCTGGAGAAGGAAGTTATTTGTGCAGCTGTGGACGGAAGGAGAAAATCTCTGGCGAGATGTCCACGCAATGAAAATTGGAGACTATTGGTAGGGTAGCCAGCCAATTGTTCCCACTAAGAAGGGTGCTCTTCCTGGGAGAAAGCCAGCATACCAAGATCCAGCTACGAAAGTAAGCCTGCCTCAGGGGAAGCCCCTTTTTCTCCAGTCCAGAGGGAGCACAGCCAGGCAGCAGGATAGCTTGAGGAAAAAGTGAAGTCCTGCCCTACAACAAGTTAAGATGCAGACATTTCCACAAGTGCCTCTTCCTTTTTTCCCCATGCCCACTGGTGTTCACACCCATTCCCCAGCTCTGGTGCCTGTGCCCATGTGGCTGCTTGGAGCCTTGGGTCAACTCTTGGTCTTGGCTGAGAAGTAATCCAGCCAGGAAGTGCAGCATTTTCACCTGAGTATGCTAGTTGATGAGACTGAGCACACGGCTGCAGGGTTGTTGGCTTGGAGACAAGGGAAGCTGGGGGTTGAGCCCTGTCTTGGCTTACACTGACAGCAAAAACCACATCTGCACCCAGGAATGTAAAACCGAGTGGTGTTAAATACTGGAACAAGACCAAGACCTTCACAGCTCTCACACCTTTTGCAACTTTAGTTCAGTATCTATAAACCAGTATTTCCCCCCTCCAAACACACAAATGAGTGCAAAACAATAGTTTTAATTATTAAGATAGAAATTTGTAGCATACAACCACACTTTAGTGGAATCGACTTACGTGAAACACTTAGATAATTTTCATGTTAAATATTTGTCCTGAATAAAAAAAATACAACATCCTTAATGCCAGAAGGATATTTAATTGTCCTAAACCACAAAAGTCATGCTATTAGGATTAGTAACTACTGCATTATATTTAAGTGAAAAACTCTCTTGCAGATTAATATGTTGTAGTAACCATCAGTGTTTCTTTCACCATATTAGAAATTAGCTTAGAAATATCTCCTATCATTAATTGACCATTATCAGCACAATGTCCCCCAAATAAAATGTTAGAAATCTAAGCTGTGACTGTCACAAGGAAATACGTGGCTTGTAAATTCTAAAATGATACTTTATAAGGCTTCTAAGTTATGACTGTGTCATTTCAAATTACAAGAATGGCAGAAATAAGAATAAAGTCCAAGAATAAAGTCTGGATTGGAGAGAAGACAACCTGAATTACAATATTTCCAACCACTTTTAATTATATTCTGTTAATTTTGCCTCAATTTATTAGGTATTGATTCATGCCTTTAATGGATTTATCATTCTAGTGTTTGAGCATCTAGAAGTCCACAATTTCTTAATGAGAGGTCTAAGGCTTAACACAAAAACTGAGGGGGCAAAGTTCAGGATTGTTAAAGTTAAGTTCTTTTACAGATCATTTTCTGAGACACTACGGTTCAATACAGCCATGAACTCCAAACAGAACTCAAGCCTCGCACTGGAAACTTTGATTCTTATTGCAAGGCTCTTGCTTCAAGTCAGATGGAATTGTACAAACTGGTAAGTTTTCCACTATCCTTTGTTACAAGCTATTCCTCCTTGGCTATAACGGAAACACTTTCCTCTTATCATTTGTTGATTTCATAGGTACTGATAAATACTTGATAAAGACTAATACCTCATGCCAATTTCTAGGAAAATTAGTATAATTACTATTTAAATCCCCTGTCTGCAAGAGACAGAAGCCCTGGTCCAATAGCCTGGAGTGATGAGCAGTCCTGACTGATGAGTCACAGCACCCCTTGCTCTGATATTGCCATGCCCACGCTCCGTGTCATACCAGTGTGAGGTGCAGGCTGGCAAAGTTGAGGTTCTGCTATGTGAATACAGCACCTTGCTTTGCCATCTAGTGGGCACTGGGAAGCCATGTGCTTCCTTTCAGGCCGCTGGCAAGTATGTCTGATGCCTCTTTCCAGTGGAGTGTTGAGTTTTGATACATCTCTGTGATTTTGGGCCAAGGTTGATTTATAAGCAGCAAAGTGCTGTTTATAAAGTTGTGATGGTTCAGTCATTGCTACTTTTCCCCTTGTGCCCTTGTGGTTGCTTTCAGTATATATGAATATGAAACACAATATCAAACTTTGCCACTAGCTGGTACAGGAATTCACTTTACATCCACCCAGTGCATAGTGGTTGAGTCTGACAGTGTTCTGGACATACAGCAAGTTATCTCAGTGAGCACAGCTGGAATATTGTTTCAGTCACACCATCTGTCTGCAGCCTTGCCTAGTTGACTCCTGCTTGCTTTTCTCCAGTTTCAAATAGTAATAGCTCATACTGGCTTTTCTCCATAACTCCTATGTCCTGTGTGTGTTGCTCCTCAGCACAAAATGAGCACATTCCTTTGCAAACCAAGTGATACTTTACAAAACCTGAGAGCAGAAAACATGACTTGACTCACTGAATCAAAAAGGGAGAGGCCTCCATATTGCTGCCTGATGTTAACAGAGCACCTCAAAGCATGCCCCAAAAGACAGGAGCTATCTTAATATAATTCAGCTGAATTCATCTCTGAGATAAGGAGAAAAATAATTCAGCTTTACAGTTTTCACCATCAGGACCATGTTTTGTTTAATGTGGTACCAATATATGAAATTTTTCATTTTAGTAATATATTAAGGTATTAATGTAAGCTGAAAAGGAGTGAGTTCATTAAAGACACAGAATTTGTGATTCTGTCAGATGATAATGCAAAAGAGAGAAGTAGTTCTTCTGGTTTACCTGTATGAATTTTGTTAATTGGGTCACAGGAAAATAACCTTTATGATATATTAGTCTGTGCAACTGCAATGTGTTTGGGCTCAGTAATAAAACTGTCCTGACATCTGACACCTCTAAGAAGACAATTTATGAGATCAGGCTCAGTATCTAACTCTACAAGTAACATAAGGATTTTGTGGCATTATGATTATACAAACTGACATTTAACCAATGAAATAAGATGCTCCACATTCACTATGGGCAAGTGCTCAAGTGTAGTTTGCCAACTGTTTCTTACCTGGCTTTGCAATAGGAGGGCAGGCAAGGAAGGTATTCTGGTGCTTGAATCAGTGATGAGAGCTCTGCCAGCTGCCAATGAGCCACAGCTGCAAGCCTGAAAAGAAGCATTTGTACACTAGTTAGGGTGATTATTTCTGTCACAAACAAAGTTTTCTATTATGCAAATGTACAAAAATGTGAAATAACTCTTCATGTGGCTGCTTGGAGGACAGACCTAGGAGAATGAAAGAAACTGCCACTTCTCGCTAAGTCAGCTCCATTTATGAAACTGTTTGGCAGGTTTAGTTCCACTGTCATGCTCAGCTCAAGGGCATACTGGGGAGTAGGGGAAACATGTTTTACTTCTTTGAATCTTCAGGTTCTTGTTAGTCCCATTTGGTTTAGTGGTAACTGCAGTTCTGTCAATGAAGGAAAGTAAAGATCTGGTGCACAAAGCAGCAGGATTCTTGGTGCTCTCTCCTGCAAAGCTCTCGCCAGTGCTAATGGGGAGTTAGTTCCCTCTTCTAGCCTTCCTTCCAGGCCTGCTAAAGTATTAAGCCTGTCCCAGAAGTTTAAGACACAAGAACTCATCTCTTCCATGTTTTTCTTGCACACAAACACTATTTGCATAGCACAATAATCTCTCTGTATTCAAATAGCATTTCTCAAGTTCCTACAAATGTTGCCCCACTATTACACTGATTCTCACAGGAGTCTTTACTATGCATCCAATTGCTGAGCACTGCACGTTTTGGTAATGCACCTCCCCACACCATGGACTATAGCTGCATGGTGACATACTGGAGTACTCCTGGTCACAGCTGTCCAGGACCATCTGTCATAGAAGTTGCAAGACCATGCTTGAGGGCTCAGGGATACATATTTAAGCACCACAAGGTCTCTTTATCTACAAGCCCAAATTTCAGTTTATTCCACTGCGGTGAAAGGTGTGCAGACTATATATAAACTGAGGTTAAAGGCATATAGGCAATAGGAGACATACATTGCCAGCTGCTACCTAGGAGGGCTACAAACTGAAATATCATCTTTGCATATATTATATACAGACTGTGGACTTACAGATGTGCATGGCACTTTTATCCCTTCAACTAGAATCATAAAAAAATAAACTTTGTGCTTGTACACACAGCCATTGTATTTAAGATCATATAGTACCTTTCATAAAGTCACATACTACTGATTTTTTAAAAAACCTATCGTATTAGTGAACGACATTTAGAAGAAGCTGATTTAAGAGTGCATAGAGACTCCTCTCCTCCTGACTTGAATTATAAATATTTCAGAATTTCAACATGAAAAATAAACTAGGATATTGATTCAGCAAAGTACTGACAGGCACTTCTGAGTACTGAAGCACCGGATTATGCTTATGGCTCTCTGGTAAGGTCTGGGAGCAGCTGTAGCTCAAAGTCAGTGACTGTGCTAAGACAGTCCTTCCAGTTGCAGTGAAGAGAGCAATTACACAACCCCCGTTATGTATTAATATTGAAAATAACAGGAAGTCAGAACCACAGGCCACCTGTCAAACTGACTGAACTCTCTGTATAGGTAAACAGATTTCCCAAGAGTAACAGCAAACACAGAACCACAGAATTAATCAGGTTGGAAAAGACCTTTGAGGTTATTAAGTCCAAAATATTACCAAATACCATCCAATCAACTAAACCATAGCACTAAGTGCCATGTCCAGTCTGTTTTTCAAACATCTCCAGGGTTGGTAACTCCACCACCTCTTCAGGCAGCCCATTCCAATGCCCAATCACTCTTTGTGTGAAGGGCTTCTTCCTAACATCCAACCTAAACCTCCCTTGGTGCAGCTTGAGACTGTGTCATCTTGTTCTGACACTGGTTGCCTGGAAGAAGAGACCAACCCCCACCTGGTTACAATCTCCTTTCAGATATTGTAGAGAGTAATAAGGTCTCCTCTGAGCACCCTCTTCTCACACGTGGGTGATGTCCAGAGACTGCTTATGTTTTTCACGCTGAAAGCATCACTGGCACAGTACGGAAACATACCACACCAAGGCTAATGCCAAGTGTGATAAACACTTGTTTCACTGGGATGCAGAGGTGTGCTTTTCTGAACACCATGGCATAGCTTCCACCCAAGGAGAAGAAAACACTTTATTTTGCTGGTTGACAATAGCATGTCCTCTGAGCATGTAGCAAATGTGGGTTTGATCTCCATCAATCTTTAAAACAGAAAGTCCCTCTGTGTGTTTTAATGACACACAGAAGATAACCCCAGATTTGCACAAGAGGATTCTGAAATTCAAGAATCACACAACTTCTTAATGATACTCAATTAGCTCTAGAGACACTAGATATAAAAGGATATTTCTAGGGAGAGCATTTTCCCTTGATTTATGCACAGAATTTTACTGGCTTGGGAAACAGAACAATTAAAAGATTGTAAGGTGACTCGATTACTTAGAGAAAATAATTTCTTCAATAGCAATAGTTTCCATAACATTCTGTTAAGAGATGAATAACTAAAATAACTAACGCAAGAAATTAATTTGTTCAGAGGATGATCTTAACTCCAAAGGATACTCAAGAAGAACACATGAAATTCAAAATCAAATGCATAGAGGTTACACAGAAAGCAGGGCTCATGTACTGCACGTGGCAGGCAACTGCGCTTCATGTCACAGTGCATAGAACTGGAAATAATAGGCTTAAAAACCAAGAAGAAAGACAAGGTTCTAGGAAAAACTGTAGTAGATTGGTTGGATATATAATGCAGCCTTCACTGATGAGTGTCTTTCAGAATAAGCGGACAGATTTGTCAGGATATAAGCAAACTTCAGCCAAACCCTGGGCAGTGGAAATAACTAAAGAGTTTTTCAGGGACCCTTGCCTAGTAAGCATTGAGAACCAAGTAAAGCCTGTTTTGTTTGTGGAAAGGGCACTTGAAAACACGTTGGCCTCAGGACATCAGGCTCAGGCAGAGTTTTGTTTTTCTAGACTCCTTAAATCAACCTATGGTCACAGAGACACAAAATTACTGGACTATAAATTTTATCTCTGAAAACATTTGCAGTCTTACTTTACCTACAAACACAAGACAGTCTTCAGCTCTAGAATTCATGGTTGCGTGAAGCCAGACATGCTCCAAGCCTCAGGAGAGGTATTCATACCCCAAAGATCATGGCAGGCCCAATGATGTGGCAGCAAACAGACATAGTAGGCTGGGGGCAGGCAGTGTCAGACCACAATGGTGGAAACATTTTGAGTCTGCCAGGCACCCCCTGACTTGATCATAGAATCATAGAATCATAGAATGGTAAGGTTGGAAGTGACCTCAAGGATCATCTAGTTCCAACCCCCTGCCATAGGCAGGGACACCTCCCACTAGTACAGCTCACTCAAGGCCTCATCCAATCTGGCCTTGAACACCTCCAGGGAGGGAGCATCCACAACCTCCCTGGGCAACCTGTTCCAGTGCCTCACCACCCTCACTGGAAAGAACTTCCTCCTAACATCCAGTCTAAATCTCCCCTCTGCCAGTTTAAACCCATTGCTCCTTGTCCTGTCATTGCAGGACCTTGTAAATAATCCTTCCCCAGCCTTCCTGTAGGCCCCCTTCAGATACCGGAAGGCTACTATCAGGTCCCCTCGAAGCCTTCTCTTCTCCAGGCTGAAGAGCCCCAACTC